>OX411819.1:20427978-20872978 GCA_948253155.1 Leucoma salicis | reverse complement strand
TGTGTGTATGTGTGTGTGTGTTGTGTGTGTGTGTTGTGTGTGTGCGTGTGTTGTGTGTGTGTGTGTGTTGTGTGTTCGTGCACGAGCGGCGCTCGCACTCGCGCCACGTCGCGTGCGCGCTGTGCGGCCGCGCCTGCGCCTCCCGCCGCGGGCTGCGTCTGCACGCCGCCACCGCGCACCGCGCGCGCCAGGTGTGTTGTGTGTGTGTTGTGTGTTCGTGCACGAGCGGCGCTCGCACTCCGCACAGAAGTGATTGTATGGGTACGCTACCATGTCAGTTAGAGTTCAGGACAAGAGTACGAAACCGATCCAACTACAGAGGTGTTTGTGTGCTCTCGGACTGAATTTAACTAATTTATGGATTCTACAGCTAAGAATGTTATCTAAAATATGTGCATAAAATTGCATATAAAATATAAAACATTGATTATACCTTTAAAACTTGTTAATACATTCAAATTGTGATCTGGTCCGAACGAGTCGGTATCAGCGTCTGCAGTGTGACCAACTGTGACATGACACAAATGCTCCCTTAAAATAAAAAACGAAACGTTAGACGAGCTTTCGTTTCGAGTCATTGTGATTTATTAACAGTCCGATGCGTGATTCCTGGGGGGTTAGGCAGAATGTCATATTTCACGTGTCGACCGTATCGAGATCACTGTGATTGGTCGAGAAACCGACACATGATGTCACAATAATCCGTTGACCAATCACGGTAATCTGTCAACCAATCACAGTGCTCACGATACGATCGACATGTGATATATGAGATTCTGCCTAACCCCCCTGATTAGTCGAGTTTTCGACGCGTGATTCAGGCGACCAATCACAATGAAGTGAAACGAAGGTTCGTCTAACGTTTCGTTTTTCATTCTAAGGGGGCTGCACAAATTGAGGTAATGGAACATAGCTTTCCATTCCTTCATTTACCATCTCCAAAATGAAATGGTTAGCAGCGGCTTGACAGTATTTTTAGTATTGTTGAGTCCATGAACGACGGATACCACTTATCATCAGGTGGACCCGTAGCTCATCTATCACTATAAGCAATAAAAATGTGTTTTAGGAGACAGAGTTCACGAAAGCATACCACTGTGATACCTGCAATATTAACTTCGCGTCAGAAGGTGCGAGACGAGTGCATCTACTGACATCAAGTCAACATAGAAAAAAGCCTCAATTTTGGTAAGTAGAATTGCTCTAAGCCGCTAAGCTATCGTACTGACCTTCGGCCATACCCAATCTCCACATCACATTTGTCTTTACGACCTTCCCCGGATTGGAAGGGACGCTGGTTCGTATCCCGCTCGCACTAGTTCTCTTTTTCCACATTCACAAATAATTTTTACTTTAAAGTAGCTGAGCATGTCAAGTGCTTAAAGTTATTTAAATAACTCTTTTTTTGATGCTCCATATTTGCACCAAAACATCACAAAACCCGTAGGTATCTGAAGCGGACGGCACTCGCTCTCGCATTGTGCCGAAACCAAAACCATACCGAAATATCGTGTCCGTGAACGATGTCTATGTGTGCGTTACTCTAACGCGCGTTGTATGTAGCTTGCGTTCTGTATCTATTTATTTTGTGGCTTAGCTTTGGAGTTGACACTGTGCTAGTATATGACCACGTATCATTGTTCTCTACTCAAGTTATTTTACAGTAATGCCGTGGCTGAAGACCTAAAGACCACTTGCAATAAATGCGGCGTGCAGTATTCCTCGTTCAATGAGCTTGTTACACACTCGAGGGCAGAGCACCCGCAGCCTAAGAGGCAGCGTCGAGGACAGGAGTCGTACCCCACTCATTGTGTACTTGTAAGTTACCTGCAGTGTTAACTGTACCTTACGTTTCTCCTTCGTGATATATTGATAAAACATAATGCGACAAGACCCAATTTTATCTTGATTGGTTCAAGGGTTTCGCGTTTTTTATACATAAAATAAATAAATCCAGTAATACTGTCCAAAATAAAAGATTGCCCTTGCCCAGTGGCCACCAAATCATCATCGAACATGGTTCCGCCCTCTCTCAGACACTCGTTATACTTGCCAGCTCTTGCCAGCTAATTAAAATTAATATTTGAAAGCCCTGTTTAACTCGTCCCGCGCTTTAAGGTCTGCGGTAAAAACGTAATTTCGAAAATCTCTGAATGATAGGTGTTCCTTATCCAAGCGATATCTAACAATTTAATAACCAAGCATTCAGAAAAATCGAAAGTACAGTTACCCCCTGATCTAAAGATCTTTATATGGCAGTCTACTGGTCGCCTGAGCCAGCTACTTTTATTATAAACTAGCTTTTCAAATATCTTAAATGTACAGACACAGCTCTGTTACAGCTTCATAATAGTATAGATTTGTAATTCAACTATATTGCAGTGTGGGGAAGAAATGTCCTGCCGTCTCAAACACTGGCAACATTACCGGCGGCACCATCCCAAGGAGACCGACACATACCGTCCTGTTGTCACAGCTGTTTGCGACATTTGCGGCAAAGGGTTCCAGGTGCGTACCCATCACAACTCATACATGACATTACAGACGCACCCGCTTATAAAATTTACATAACATGGGCCTTATTTGAAAATCGATTCTATTTTACATGACAGTAACCAGCTCGTGCGTAGCACACCAACTCTTACATTCCACGTGCCTAATCGCCCAAGATACTAAGAAGTATACTAAGAAGTTATTTAATACATTGAAAGTTTTATTATAACGCATTATCTAGTTAAATTGTGAATGTGAATGTGAGCAAAACCAAAGTAATGGTTTTTGAAATAGAAGCCAGAACAGATGTTAGAGTAGCAATAGGAAATGGTGTGCTAGAACAAGTGGATGAATTTGTATATCTTTGATGTCGATTCAGTCGGGATGGAAGGTACACCACTGATGTAGAAAGAAGAGTGAATGCGGGAAATAGAGTGAACGGAGCATTGGGACAACTTCTCGGCAGCCACCACCTCAGCCAGAAGGCACGTGTCGCAATACACAACGCAGTGCTTGTCCCAACGTCATTATATGGAAGCGAGAGTTGGGTATGTAAAAAGGAGCATGAGAGCAAAATCAGTGCGGTCGAAATGCGATCTCTGCGGAGTCTGTGGAGTGAGGCTGACTGACCGCATTCGTAACAATGACGTAAGTAGGTATGAAAGAGAGTATTGATGTAAAGATGTGAAAGGGAATGCTCCGATGGTTCGGACATGTTGAAAGAATGCCGGACGAGCGACTGGCTAAGAAGATATACAATGCGAAAGTGGAAGGATGTAGGTACAGGGGGAGACCGAGACTTACCTACCTAGACCAAATTGGTCATGTATTGAAGGAAGGTGGAGTCAGGAGTCTCCGAAACCGGCGAGCGTGTATGAAGAGAGTTATGAATGTTGAGGAAGCGAGAGATGTATGCAAGAATTGGCCTCTTGGCACTCTGTTCTATGCCTACCCCGCAAGGGAAATGGCGTGATGATAAGTTAGTTAGTTAAGTTAAATAAAAATTTGTATTTAAATATCACAATAAAACTAAAATGTTGACTATAACCAATTTCAGGGTGTCGGTTTTTCGTGACGGTGTGCGCGCTCATCGTAAAAATTTACTCTCATCATTTTTCCCTAACGCGCTAAAAGAAGTATAACTTCAAAAATAGTACCATTTGTCAACAGAATTCTACGAAACTCCACCTACATCAGCTGCGTCACGGCACCCCGACGGTCCGCTGTGAGGCGTGTCCGCGGCTGTTCTACGACAAGTACGCGCTGTGCCGACACGCGGCCACGCACGCGCCCGCCGCCCCGCACGCGTGTCGCACGTGCGGGAGGGCCTTCAAACTGCGCTCCAACTTGGAGAGGCACGCCAGGGTGAGCGTTGAAGTCGATTATAAACCACGTATTCATTCATTCTGTAATGTTTTTATCTGTATTTTAGCACTTGACATGCTCAGCTATTTTAAAAAACAAATTATTTGTGAATGTGGAAAAAGAGAACTAGTGCGAGTGGGGTTCGTAAATACAAATGTGATGTGGAGATTGGGAATTGTTGTTGGTCAGTGCGATGGCTTAGCGGTCTAGAGCACTTACCCGGATTGGAAGGGACGTAGGTTCGTATCCTGCTCGCACTAAAGTTCTCTTTTTCGGCACTCACAAATATTTTGTTCTACTATATAATGTTATTTTTATTATAAGTAAATAGTGTAATGTCTATTACTATATGCGGGCCGCGACTTCGTTCGCTTGTCTTCATAATTAGGTCTACATAGTATAAATAAGTAATTAATAAAAAAGCAGCTATCCTACAAGAACTGTCCAGTTTTCCGCGATAAAAAGTAACTTAATGTTTTCTTCAGGATTCCGTTGTGTATATATGCGACATTTTATTATTGTCGGTTGAGTTGTTGGGCGTAAAAGCGTAAAAATAAACTGATTTTCACATGGTATTGTATTGATAAGAAATGTTCTTTTTTACACGCTTTTTATTAGCTTCACTTGTATGTCAGTATGTCAGTATGTAACTCTCCGTGGGTTTGCACCTATCCACTACCGGTAATTCTGCTTGCACGGTGGTGGTTCTTACCTTAGATTGTCCGCTGTTAACAGCCCTCTATTTCAACACCACATTTGTAGCAATATCTTATATAGTTTTTTAGTTATTTCGTAGTTTCTGTGAAAAATCAAACTAAAAAGTTAAAAATAAATATAGTTTAAAAAAACTAAAAAAACACGCTTTTTATAGAAAACTAAACTAAAAAATAGAAAATAAATTTTAATAAATTTGAATTAATAATAGTGTAAAAATTTTTAATAAATATAAATTAATAATAGTGAAAATAAGGAAAAAATGTATTTTATTTTAAAAAAAGCGTGGGGTGAATGGTGTCAATCGTTATAAATATTTAGTTGACATCTGTCCATAGAATACTTATATCTATAAGTATAGAAGGATTATTATTTCGACAATATCTTAAAAAGCACCCCACGCTTTTTTTAAAATAAAATACATTTTTTCCTTATTTTCACTATTATTAATTTATATTTATTAAAAATTTTTACACTATTATTAATTCAAATTTATTAAAATTTATTTTCTATTTTTTAGTTTAGTTTTCTATAAAAAGCGTGTTTTTTTAGTTTTTTTAAACTATATTTTTGTCAAAACAGTTCCTTATCATTTCACTACTACGATATCATAACATTACATGACTAATAGGTAGGTATATTCAATATTAGTATTAGGATTATAAACTCTTATAACATCTCTAGAATTTGAAATATAATATTTTTTGTTTGTCAACTAACTGCCTCGGTGGTGTAGCGGTAGTGTATGCGACTGCTAATCATGAGGTCACGGGTTCGATCCCGGGTCGGGCAAATAGCTATTGAGCTTTTTCCTAAAAAGAAAAATTCTCAGTAGCAGCCCGGATTTTGGAAATGTGCCCGGTAGTCGTCGATAGGCTCGCCCCCTATTACGTGGGACTCAAACATAGCTGGTGAGTTGTGGGCCGGCTTTAGAATTGTCCCACCCCTCTCCACCCATGGGAGTCGTAAGAGCCGACGGAGGGAATGCCGGGGGAGTAGGCAGCAGCACTCCTTCGAGTATTAACAACACCCACTGCGATCGCCAACCCGCCTGCCAAGCATGGCGATTACGGCACTATCTCCCATTCTTGGGGAGGCCTATGTCCAGCAGTGGACGTTAAAAGACTGATGGATGGAATACACCTCTGCCTACCCCTTCGGGGAATACAGGCGTGATGCATTGTTTGTCAACCATGGTTGCCAACATATATATTAAGGACCGTAGTATTTTTTTTTCAATAAAATTTGGATATCAATGTTGTTTTTTTTACATGAAACCTAAAGGCATGTACAGGAAAGGCTTACGTATAAAACTTTTAAACTTGTTTATTACTCTGTTCCTCAGGTTCACACAGACAGTACGCCGTATGAGTGCACTATGTGCGGTAAGAAATTCAAGTATTCATCGAGCGTTAACTTGCACGTCCGCACCGTGCACTACAAATTACCACACCCGCCCAGGAAGAAGAGGATCAAGCCTATTAAAGATTGCAGTGTTAACGAAATTCAATGATTATGTAATATCTAATTCAGTTATCAGTGCATTGATTTTTTACTATAAAATAAATACAAAAATACCCGTCATTGTACTTGTCTACTCTGTACTATATAGACTTCCTTTGGGCATTTCTGTTGTATCGGTGGCTGGATACGACTGTTGCAGGAGACGATGTGTAGATTCAGATCCTCGAAACGGGGTTTAAGAACCGCCAGGATTATTCGTTCCGCTGAGGTGACGTTACTGCAGCGGCACACTATTATTTTGTCTGTACTATTATCAAGCTATACCAGAGCTATGTCTGTACATTTAAGATATTTAATAATAAAAAATACTGTATTAGTATATCCTAATAGGAGTGTCTAAACACAAAACGATTTTTTTTAGATTTTTGTCTGTTCGTTCGCGCATCACGCTAAAACTACTGAACAAATTATGATGGAACTTTTTTTATTTAATAGCTCTCGATTCTATCGATTACTTAAAAACTGGTATACTTACATTTTATCCCGCTGCTATATTGGGAACCTGAGATGTAAGCTAAAAACTAGCTTTTGGCTGCGGCAGAGCCGCGGACAAAGGCTAGATTATTAATATAGATATGTCTATTTACTAGACTCTTTTTTCGTGAAATTTGTACTAGACTTGCCGTCCATTTTTATTAGGTCAATGTAAGCAAATATTTTATTTTCAACCCTCGAACTTGTACTACCAAAATCATTATTTGCTGTCCTTACTCTAATGAAGCTTGATACGACAATGAGCTACACAATATACACAAGCGTTCAGAAAACTGTCCCTAGAGCTACCGTAGCCTAGGTTAGGACCTGATAATGTAGAATTTTTGTACAAAAAAATGATTCATAATAGTTATGAAAACATCGGTTACTACGACCGGTAAATAGCCACACGTATTATTTTAGCCGTAAATTTATAGCAAACTAGCTTTTGCCCGCGGCCCCGCTCGAGTCTTGGTTATATCTCAGGTTCCTGACATACTGGTAGAGCGAGATAAAATGTATACCAATTTTTAAGACTAACCAAGAGCTATAAGAAAGTTAACTAACAAAGGTTTCACCAGAATCTGGTCAGTAGTTTTTGTGTAAAGTTCGAACAATAAATAAATAATGATTCTAAAAAAAATTGTTTTCGTGTTCAGAATCCTAAACAGCGTATACATTTTTTTTTTCAAAATCGTTTATGTACAAACATAGCTCTGTTATAGCTTGATAATTACAGGACAGACACAAAATATTAGTGTGCCGCTGCAGTAACGTCACCTCAGCGGAAACCGTATACTCCGAGAGTTATATGATTAATTAGAACTCATTAAAAAAGATCAAAAACTAAAACCAAATTGTTATAAGTACTTTATTACATATCATAAATAGTACAGTTCAATTATTATAATATAAATTCTAATATTATAGATAGACAATGACGATGTGCATCATTAGTTTTAATAAAATAAATTACAAATAAATAAATAAAATGTAATAATTACTACAGTAGGCGTTTGATACTGATATATCGATTATCATAAACAATGTCAACAGTTGATCAATGTTGTGTTAAACGTAGGTATACCGCGAGATGCGACTTCCGATGCCTAACGTTGTCAGAGTCCGCTGTAGTGACAAGGTCAGTTAAGGTTAAAATGTACCAGGCGGATTGAAGTTAAAGTAATTAAGTAACTAATATAATCATTTATACTAATTATGCATAATTAATGCTGCTTTTAACACTACTTACAAATGTATGCTAATCCTAAATATTTTAATATTCAAATCTATGTTTGAACGATATATTTCTTCACTCAGAAAATAAGATGTACAGAGGGGGTAGTAGACCAGCGTCGATAATTTTCAAAACCAAAAAAAATAATAGTAGGATGAAACCCATTGGAAAAGTAAAAATAACAAAAATAAAAGGAAAAGTCATTTACGGGCGATTTGACGTCGGGAAGGGGGTGGGGGTGAGCTTTTAAGGGTAAAAATCGGTTTATCACGATTTCTGGCAAAACTAAGAGTCCTATCGAAAAAAGTAAAATAGCAAAATTGTAGACAATAAAATGATCTACCTACAACTTTAGTATTAACACTTTTTTCACATAAAAAAATAAAAAGCACACCGATTTTTTTTGTGGATGTTAAAAGTAAAAAACAGTAAAAAAAGTCGGTTTTTCACATAAATTTTGAGGTTATGTGAAAAAAGTACAAAAGTTGTAGATCTTTATATTGCCTACAATTTTGCCCTGTAACTTTTTTCGATAGGACTTAGTTTTGCCGGAAATCGTGATAAACCGATTTTTACCCTTAAAAGCTCACCCTCACCCCCTTTCCGACCTCAAATCGCCCGTAAATTATTTTTCCTTTTATTTTTGTTATATTTTCTTACTTTTCCAAAGGGTTTCATCCTACTATTATTTTTTTTCACTTTTTACTATTTTCAAAGGCTTCGGCACTGGGCTATAATAGCACAGTAAATATATAAACCAGTACGGAAACTAGGAACAAATCGTTAGAAACGGCACACTCACACAGACGCGCGCGTCTACGAGAATCTAAGCACCCCTGGCAGTGCTGAAAGTATTGGCGTCGCATCGGGATGAGTGGTTGTGTCATGCGTTATTTGAGTTGTTCTATGAATCGTAATAAATTCATTACTAATATTAAAAAGAGGAATGATTTGTAATTTTGTAAGTATACAAAGAACGGGCTATATTATTACTATAAATATTAATTTGAAAAAAAAATCCGGCGTCCTGACACGTTTACTTTATATTTATCCGAATATGTAAAAAAAAAAATGCCCTTGCGAAGCCAGGGCGGGCCGCTAGTATATAATAAAACACTTTCCAATTTTATAAACATTTAAAGCTTTTGTTTGCGGCTTCGGCTCAGACAAAAGCTAGTTTATTAAGTTATATCTCAATATAGTAGTAGCAGGATGAAAGGCCGTGTGGGGCCGGCTTTAGAATTGTCCCAACCCCTCTCTACCCACGGGAGTCGTAAGAGCCGACTGAGGGGATACCGGGGGAGTGGGCAACAGCACTCCTTCGAGTATTAACAACATCCACTGCGATCGCCAACCCGCCTGCCAAGCGTGGCGATTACGGCATTATCCCCCATGATGGGACCGCTCGTTGTGGCGTTCTCTCCCCAAGAGGCCTATGTCCAGCAGTGGATGTTGAAAGGCTGATGGATGGAAGATGAAACAAAGAAAGAAGAAAAAAAAGACGCATAAATAGCCTAATATAGTCTAATTTACTATCTTCGATGTACAGACATAGCTCTGTTACAGATTTAGTTAATAGGATAATCGTAAACATTGTTTCACACGAACCACAACAACATGTGGTCAGGTGCTAATTTTTATAAACTTACGGGGACAACCCTAACGCTCCAACGAAGCTTAGGTAATTATTTCAACGAATAGGCCTAGTTTCACTACTGCTTTAGCTTGTATATTTACTGTGGCTATAGGTACTAGTCGCGAGTTTGGGATGCAAACAGATTTGAACGAGAGTTTTCATGTTATACTGTAAGTTAGGCGACTATCTAGGGCTAGTTGAATATGTTTTTTTTTTATATGAAGTAAACATTTGGAATAAATCAGTAACATGAACAAATATGACCAGCATTTCTCTTAATAATGTCTTATGAGATTTTCATTTGAGAAAATAATTTATGGAGTGTTTTACGAAGGTAGTAGTAATTTCTTTGGTATTTTATTTTTGAAAAAATCGTACCAATATATTCGGTTTTAAAAACAACTTTGTACTACATGCTTTTACAAAATTTATTTTTACTTATCATCATGCCATCTCCCCTGCGGGGTAAGCAGAGAGAACAGTGCCAAAAGGCTCCATATATACCTCGCTTCCTCAACATTCATAATTCTCTTCATATACGCTCGCCGGTTTAGTAAACTCCTGACTCCCACCTTTCAATACATGACCGATTTGGTCTAGGTAGGTGAGTATACTATTTTTAATGTTTCATATTGAATATCAACTTTGGCACACAATAAAATGGTATAATTTATATTATCTATGGATAATATTTGAGAGTATTAGTAGACAGATATATGAATTCATTATTATACATTGAACATACAATTTTACGTAGAATAATATTAAGTAATAAATCATTAATTTTTATAGGCGGCCTTGTGTCAAATAGCGATATCTTCCAGACCATTGGATAGAAGGTAAATGAAGAATTATATAAATATGAGGGTAGTCAATATATGTAAAATTAAATTAAATATATTCTTAACAATATTTTGCATATTTATTATTACTAATCTACAAAGTACTTCATGAATATGTTACATTCTATCCAAAATAAACACACCGACACTAAAAATACATTTTAATTTAAAAAACTTACAATTACTTCGTAATTTAAGACAATACATTTCAATAACACTGGAAATAATCACGTAATGTATTATCAACATGAAAGTAATTAAATACAGTTACTTGTGCATATACATATTACAAATACTCCTTATATAATAGACTGTAATAATTTATCTTACCAGTAACGGTACTTATTAATAAAAACAGATAATTTTCTGTGGTACGGTGATATAGGGCGTCTTAAACATTTAGAGATACATGGAAAACGCCAGAGACCTTTTTTAAAATAATATATTAATAACACGAAACGGGGACACGGTTGTGAGTACGGCTATGCTTATCTAAATTTACCTTTTGACTAAAACATTTCTCACACACAGTACATTTAAATGGTTTTTCACCGGTGTGTTTACGAATGTGTTTATCTAAATGTGGTTTGACTCTAAAACATTTCTTACATACATCACACCTATATGGTTTTTCACCAGTATGTATACGGATATGCACATCTAAACGGCCCTTTTGACTAAAACATTTCTTACAGATATCACACCTATATGGTTTTTCACCGGTGTGTACACGGATATGTTTGTCTAAATGGTGCTTTTGACAAAAACAATGCTCACATATATGACATTTATACGGTTTTTCACCGGTGTGTGTAAGGATGTGCTTATCTAAATGATGCTTGAGTCTAAAGGTTTTTTTACACACGTCACACTTAAATGGTTTTTCACCGGTGTGTATACGATGATGTCTATCCAAATGGTGTTTTTGACTAAAACAGTGCTCACATATAGTACACTTGAATGGTTTTTCTCCTGTGTGTATACGTGTGTGTGTCATTAATTCAAACTTTTGACTAAAACATTTCTCACATACATCACACTTATATCGTTTTTTTTGTCCATTTGTTAAACGTTTTTTATTATTTCCAATTTTTAAACTTGTTTCAGTTGATACATTACCTTGAGTATTCTCTGAAGTTATATACTGAGCATTGTAGCTCATCGGAACCGGAAGACCTGAATTATAGAAATACTTTAATAAATTGAATTTACCTAAATGAATGTGTATCTATTCACAAATCTTGGTCATCATATCATATAACTTTTAACATTATAAGCGCCCATTGCTAATCATTGACGATTATTTTATTCCACAAAAAAACTTAAAAAATGGAGAAGTTTCACTCATCATCATAATCTTGTCTCAAGCTTCATTGGGGGTCAGCTTTCGGTCTATTTCATTTTAGCTAATCCATAACTATTTAACGGATCGCCTATCTGAACTCCACGACCCCTAAGGGGCAGCTGGCATCCTTAGAACAAGACCCAAGTCAGACTTTTTATTCAGGCTACTAACAACCTGTAAACGAACTATTAACTGACATCCAGGCCCGACTGGTTAACGTGCCTTCCAAGGCACGGAGATCAGGTGTTCACAAATAGGTATCACTTTGCCGGCCGAGCGAAAATTGCTTAACCTTGCCGATCGTTCGGTAAGTGCACAACTAGGCTACGGCTTTATGTCTTATGACTAAGACAACACGCGCACACATCCATCCATCAGCCTTTCAACGTCCACAGCTGGACATAGGGCTCCCCGCGCCTTTAAGCAGATCGTCGGTTCATCTGGTCACACGCACACATACTCCAATGATATAAAATAATTTTGAAGTATTGTAAGCCTGTATGGTGTACTTATAGTATTCTGATATTATTGGTATTATTTTTCTTTCTTTTTTATTGCGAATGGTGGCAGACAAGCCACGGCTCACCTGATGGTAAATGGTAACCGTCGCTCATGGACTCAACTATACCATAAGTATTGTCCAGCCGCTGCTCACCATTTCCTTTCACAGATATAAAATGAAACAATAAACGGCTATTTCCTGCTACAATCAAACCACACCGATGTGCTTCATGGCCGGTCACACGGGAGATGGTGGTACCAACCCGCTCAGGCCCGATAGCAAGAAAGTACTCCCACTTGGTACCCAGCTCTACCACCAATAATTCAACGGGTGATATTTGCTTACTCGCCTTAGTTGCCTCGTGCGACACCCGTGAGAAAGAATGGGGGTGGTGATACTTATATTCATAGTCCGTCACCACACGATAGATTGGTAGTAAAGGGTATATCGTGAAATTGGCTTAGAACCTCTACGGACACAAAGAAATAAAAGACAGTCTGTTCTCATATTATTACAAAATATTTTCCCTTCATGACCCCAGTTTAGCGGCATTTGAAATACACTATTTTTAGAACTGCAACTGCCTTAGCGTTTCGGAAGTAGACCGAGTCTAATTTATTGATAAAACAAGTTATTTTTTGCATTGATTTTTATGGTACCTAACGTATATATGCATTTTTTTTAATTGCAAGTAGTGGCAGACGAGCCACGGTCCATTTGATGTTAAATGGTAACCGTCGCCCATGGACTCGACTATACCGAGAGTATTTGTCAAGCCACTGCTCACCAATTCATTCCACAGATGAAATGAAATATAAACGGCTATCTCCTGCTACAGCCAAAACGCAACGATGTGCTTCATGGCCGGTCACACGGGAGATGGTGGTACCAACCCGCTCGGGCCGGATACCAAGAGAATACTCCCACTTGGTACCCAGCCCTATCACCAGTCATGCAATGGATGATAATTGCTTACTTTCCTTAGTCGCTTCATACGACACCCGTGGGAAAGAATGGGGTGGTGACACTTGTATTCTTAATCCGTCACCACACGGACAAAATTGCATTTAGTAAAAAGCTGTTATTTAGACATGACAAATAGACGCTTCAATTATATTTATTTGTGTAGATAACTCTACACTTGTAGAACTTAAATTATTGCAATATAAAAAAAATGGTGTCTCAGGCTGCTAGTTGTTTTAACTTTTTAATTCATACAGTACACTTACTTGTGCTATCTTCTACACTTATTTCTTGAGATGGCATAGTAAAGTTGTTGAACTCTATGTATTCTCGCCATTGTGCGTTGCAATCTGCTTCAATATAATTAATACTCTGATCAGATCTCATTTGATTTAAACCTGTAAATTACCATAATCATCAGCTGTTGGATACGGATCTGAGCATGAGTTGAGTTCAGGCCATATTCCGCTACTCTAGCTCACCACGGACTTCACACATAAACTTGTCATGCATGTCAGTGCCTTCCGGAATCTTTCTGTTTAAAGCATTTGGCTTTTATAGGTAATTGTAATACAATAGATAGATCTGGGTTTCAATGTTAATGGTTGGCTCACAGTCCAAGATCCCAGAGCCCCAGGCCTACTTCATTTGGCATTATTTTTAGATTGTATAGACAACACTCATTTTGCTTCATATATTCTTGCTTGTGGTGACAGACGAACCACCGTCTATCTGATTTCAAGCGGTAACTACCGTTCATGGACACAACAATACTAAAACTACCGCCAAACCACTGCTTACCATTTCATTCTGCGGACGGGAAATGCATGAATGGAAGGCTATCATCCGCTACAACTAAGTCTTCACAGTCAGTCACACGCTCACACGACGGTGGTACCAACCCGCTCGGGCCTGATGACAAGTGAGACTCACTTGGTACCCAATCCTACCACCATTAATACAATGAGTAGCCTCGTACGATACCCACAGGAATGAATAAAGTGTTGACATTTCGATTATCACTTAATATCTGAAGAATTGAAGAAGGCTGCTCTAGTTCTTTTATTCTATACAGCGACTGTGGTGATAGTAAGCATTAAAATAAAATGTCTTATATAATTATGTATGGGCATTATGTCATGAAGACGCAAAACCTCAGTTCATTCGTTTCGTTAAAATAAATAGTTATAAACAATAAGTATATTATGCTCACAACTTCAGCTGTTTATATGACGTAGGTCTAGAAGCTCTGGGATCTTAGCCCATGATATGTATCAATTTTTACATGGTGGGCGCATAACAGTTGTTGGGGATGCTGCTCATACCGAGACTACAGGTATAAATGTCTCCATTTATGCAATTCTTTTCATCATATCTAATATATGAGTAGTACCTATTAACGCATAACACCGGCCATCAGCTCTGAACTAGAATGCGTCCTACAGCAAACTAAATCCACGGCTCGTAGTGGGATGAAATAATAGTTCAATTCTGTGCTTCAAAGATAAAAATTTGAATGAAAAGACTATCATAATTACGTTTACTATGACGCCTTAATCCTAAGGAATGATGACCACCAACACTTCCTTAACACACACACACACACACACACACACAAACACACACACACACACACACACACACACACACACACACACACACACACACACACACACACACCTCACACCTCACAGTCTAGTGACAATCGTCATTGGGAGTGGCAGATGTGAATTGCATAATAATTATATGTTTTAGGCATTGCACTCTTCAAATCCAAGAGACAGGTGAATTGTTCTCTCACATAAATTTAACGAGAACTTACTAGCTGTGTTTCCAGAATTTTGTGTCTTTCTTTAAGTGATACTTTACTTTTTTTTTCGAATTGCTTAAGCCCCTGATGTTTCAGAACTGTGTTCAGCGCGAGTTACAAATTACCATTAGATGTGCCGCTGGTCATCCGTCAATCTTCGTAACCTTGGGCACAGACGCAGAGTGACCAGTCTCTCAGTATATATAGATTACATGTTGGAGAACTACAAAACTAGACATAGGTACTTCTGCAGTTCTTCGTAGATATTCTTCCTAATACGCACAGCGATAGTTTGGAATAAGTAATCAGCATCGTTACTCCTATCTGGGTATATGGTAATCAATCTTTTCAAGACCTTAGTGCACTGCACCGTCAAAGATTACAAACGCTATATACAATCAGATTGGCTTGCTTATAGCGATTGTAAGAAGGTATTGAACATTTAAATGCAATTATTACAAGCTTTAGCCTGCCTTAATTAAAAAAAAAGAACAATAAGTAAAATTGTGTAAGTACATATTTATTTATCAAAACTTAACTATAAAATAATTTACATTGTAAATGAAACAGCTTAAAAATCTATGCTAATACAGAGAAATGTAATTAAATCTCGAGCAGAGTTTTCTTTTGTTTTTTTAGGATTGTCTCTATAAATAATTAATTGGAACTTTTTTAACTTAATACTCTATATATACCTAAGCACGATTTTATAATTTAGTATAAGTTATATACCTTAAATTATAATCGTTCTGCATAAGTAGCGTGGAAAATCGACCATAACCTTCTGTTCCATAAGTAAATGGATAAAGTGTATAATGACGACACGAAATAACCATTTAGCTTGTGTGACATATGTCATATAGAGGAAACTTTTGGACAACACAACTAAACATAAGCTTTTCTTTTTTTTTTATCGTTGTTTATTTATTTGAGACTACACACATTAACATAATAAAGCTATATTTACAAATGTTAGGCAATAATTGAATTACATACAATATCTTTAACAGCACCGTAATACAAACAAAGTTGAGTCGTCTTATGAAATTACAAGAGAGTATAATTTGTGCAACTTAAAAACAAAATAAATACATTAATTAATTATGAAAACAAAAAATCATCATAATTAAAAAACACAAAAGTAAAAATAAACAAAATATAAATGACTACTACATAATGGAAGGAAAAAACAAACAGCATAAGGTTAATAATGCCTAACATCTATTTCCTTTTGGCTTGGCTAACAATAATACCTCAGCCAACTTAAAAAAAAAATATTAAGACACCAACACTTGCCCTCCAAGTAAATACTATTCAGAATCTAGGTAAAGAATTATGCCTTTTTAACTGGATTGTGGCAACAATAAAAGTGTCAATATCAGCCAATTATTATCATAAATGTTAATTATTGTACACGCTTTGGTTAAAAGTGGATACCTAAGATTTTTTATTAATTTTCTAATACCGAAATATTTGTCTTATCATTTTCATTATCATCACGGTCATTTCCTAGTCACGGAACGCGGTCACTGGGGCGGTCGCCTGTCGCAGCCGCCTGTCGCGGTCGCCGGTCGCGGTTATAAATATCCGAACATCCTTACGGTTTCTAGCACAGGTCAATAAACTTAAAAACTGCCAAACAATGTTTTATGTCGTTTTCACTAACGCTTGGAGTGATTCATGAGGATGGTTTAAGTGTATAAATTGATCAAGGTTTTATGCATTTTAGCTGAAGTACCACGATTATTGTTGAATATATCATACCGACTGAGAACTATACTGGCAGTGCGCTGCGTAAGCTAATAAAATATTACAATTTTTACAACATTAAATCTATGTTAGAAGTTGAGTTATAATATTTAGAATTTTTTGGCAATCATCCGAATGGCGACGACGTTTCGTACCTGTCACGTTTTAAAGCAAAAATTGGGAAGGGGGGAGACTATTTTTAGCTGTGCCTACCTCATAACTCTGGGCAAAGATTTCACAAATAACTGTTATAATATGCCCCATACCATTTTCGTCTACAACGACGGGCTACAAAGTTAGCATTTTTTTAGCTGCCATCCAATCATTAACAACGCAACTAAAAAACATGACAAAGGTTTCAATGCATTGTAGTTTTTGGAGTCACCAATCGGTGATTAATGGGTTTATTACCTAAAATCGAATTTAGATATAACAATAAACAATTTTATTACACTAACCATTTAAAAAGATTAAAAGAAATTGCGATTTTCATGGAAAGGCCGATGCAAATTTCCACCACCTGGGTGTTCAGAATCGAGTACTGAACCCATGGTATCAATTATCGGTACGATGTCATTTACAACCTGTATTATATAGACTTATTTTATGTGTTTAGAAAGTCAGTTATTTGTTTAAACTACTTGCGTAGTTAAGTTTTACATCAGTATGCTAATTAGTATTATATATACAAAAGTTTGTGAAGATATTTAGATGTTTCTACGTGAATCACGACTAAACCACTAATGAAATTTGATTGGTAAATAGACGAGAATCCAAAGAAAATATATTTCTTGTGTTCGTGTAACTCCTAAACTATTGGACCGATTTTTATGTTTTTTTTGTGTATGTTTGATTAAATACCGGGATGGTTTAGATTCACATTTGGACCCGGTAGGTGGCGCCACGATAGGATTTCAGGATTTTTCTTAAATTATTCTAATCTAAAAACATATTATGAAAATAGGCCGTGGGGCCGGCTTTAGAATTGTAATGGGAGTCGTAAGAGCCGACTAAGGGAATACCGGGGGAGTGGGCAGCAGCACTCCTTCGAGTATTAACAATATCCACTGCGATCGCCAACCCGCCTGCCAAGCGTGGCGATTACGGCACTATCCCCCGTTGTTAGGGAGGCCTATGTCCAGCAGTGGACGTTAAAAGGCTGATGGATGGATAAATTATGAAAATAAACCGCCAAAATAAATGACACCATACAAAAAAAAAACGCCAATGTTTAGACAGGACAACGTCTGTCGGGTGCGCTAGTATATTTTTAAATGTTATTGTCCCGAAATGAATTTAGCATAGTATAGCTATTCTAGATCTAAAGACTAAGCAGAACAAAGTCTGGTATATGAAAAATTGTGACTTCGGTAAATACGTACGAATATTTTTAACCCGATTAACAGTTCACGTGGGACACGTATAAACGACTTGACTTTGAAAATCCAACGCAGAAGAAATCGCGGGCAGACACTAGTTCTATATAAACTATGGAAGCAGAACTATCGTTTGTGTACCATAACATGTATCAACATTTAAAATAGGATTAATACTAGAGAGTAGTGTTTTATCTATATGAGTATTTAGATATTTTTATGTATTTTTTAGCATTATACATGCTTAGCTATATAAATTATTTTTAATATCTATATGAATTTATTATTCACGATAGTGACTACGGACGTGATTAACTAAATTTCCCTTTGCACTAAAACACTTCTCACATAAATCACACTTAAATGGTCTTTCATCGGTGTGTTTATGTAAGTGAGCTCCTAAATGATGTTTGAGTCTAAATTTTTTGTCACACATATTACAGCTAAATGGTTTTTCACTGTTATGTATGCGAATATGATTCTCTAATTTATACTTGAACTTAAAATACTTATCACAAGCATAACATTTGTATGGCTCATCATCTGTGTGTACTATACGGACATGTTTATCTAAGTTTCCTTTTTGACAAAAACCTTTCTTACAGAAACTACAACTATATGGTTTTTCACCAGTGTGTACAAGGATATGTCCATCTAAATGATGTTTGAGCCTAAAACTTTTTTTACACACACTACACTTATATGGTTTTTCACCAGTGTGTATACGAATATGTCTATCCAAATGTGACTTTTGACTAAAAAATTGCTTACATATATCACACTTATATGGTTTTTCTCCCGTATGTATGCGTACATGTGCTGTCAACATAGCCTTATCATAAAAGCTTCTCTCACATACATCACACTTATAAGGGTTTTCACCTGTGTGCCTGCGAATATGCCTACTTAAATTTCCTGGTTGACTAAAACATTTGTAACATATATCACATTTAAATGGTTTTTCGCCTGTATGTATTCGGACATGTTGTTGTAATTCGCCTCTTTGTCTAAACCGCTTCTCACACGTATTACACTCATAAGGTTTTTTATCACCGCGTTCATCACCCGAAATATCCTCTTTTTTAATCTCTGTAATAGGTTGTTCTGTGACGAGTATTTGCTTGACGGTATCTGTATTTTTTTCTATAGATTTCTTTATAGTCCTTATTTTCTTCACTTTTTTATTCTCTTCAATTTTTATTACTGTTTCAGGTCTGCTTGATGTACTTTGAGAGTCATCAGTCACTACAGGTAATTCGAATTTCTTAGGAACAGGATCACCTAAATTATAGAAATACTGACGTTGAGCTAAGTGTATAAATAAGTACCAGTGAGTCACTCTGGCTGGCTGTGTAAGAGCCACTCCCAAATATTTACTAACAGAGGTATGTATGTACACTTAAAATATTTGAGAACAAATTGACTGTACTAAGTTATTTAGGAAGCGTATCTAAAAACAAATATTTGAATTTAGAATTTCTGTGTTTTTTAACCAAGGTAAGATATAAACAAAAATATTTTCGTCAGTGGCGGAGCCGCGGGCAAAGGCTAGTAATGGTATATGTATGACATGATTAAAAAAATACTGAAAGACACAAACATAAGCATCTAGCACCACATTTTTGCCGTTATTTCATTTGCTTTTTTTTAAGCCCAAAATATATAAAGGGGAGGACATATATTCACGAGGTTCACTGTATTGTAGCCCGTATCGCGGCACAGATTATATTTCTGACTCTGATAGTGAAGTTCAACGTTCGATAACTATGTCGACAATAATACCGTCGACTATTTTCTGCTTTACTCGCAATCTATGTTACATTATAATAAATATGTATTATATTTTTTTTAAATATTTTTTGACATGATAACGTCTTATAAATCGATGAACGCCGGCTGCACGCACGAAAAAGTGTCACGTTCCACCTGAGCCGAGCGTGCAAGCGAGAGAGATGCATGATCGGCCTAAGCGTTCGGCTTGTGACGCATCTATCGACATATATGACGCGAGATTGCGGAACAAGCGATAGAGATGCATGAACGGCCTAAGCGTTCGGCTTGAGACGCATCTATCGACATATATGACGTTATCACGTAAATATCACATAAAAGTATCGTCCGTAAACCGACTTTACAGACAACCATATATTACCCTACATTGCATATGGTGTTATATCTGGTACAACCAAAATAATGCCGTCTAGCGTTCGTTTAAAGACTCCTAGCATCATTTGTTCACTATCGCCTGTATGTATCTTTACACACCTGGCAACGATTTAGTAATGGTAAGTGTCACTAGATGGTTTTCGCTATCGATTGATGTATATTGAATAGTATGCAATTTGGACGATCGGCGCGAACTCATTGTTTACTTAAATTCAAAATTACTAAAAAAATAGTTTTTTGAATATTTGGAAGTAAAAAAATATATATTTATATCTGAAATAGAGTACATTATACGAAGGCAAGTTATTTTTTAAAATATGACTGTTTTATGTACTAAAATATCAATTTGTTTAAATGTTCCGGATATGGTACACCATGAGTTGGTTTACATCTAACCTTTTGTTTCGATTGGATTTTATTATAGATTATGGCGAAGAGGAACTTGTCTGATACGGAGATCCAGCAGTATTTGTATATTCCATCAGAGTGAAGACGGCCAAGACTTTTCGGACGCGGATAGTGATGATGACATAGCAAAAATAAGACGAAACTTACAGCAATTGAATGAAAATATTGCATAATGTACCACATATGGAACAGAATTTAAAAAATAAATATCTTGTAATTTAATGGTTTTTTTTTTATTATTTTTGTAGGTGTCTAGGCCCTATATAGAAGTAGAAACACATATATTTTTTGAGACGAAAATAAAGAATCATGCATTGTAGGGTTAAATAGTTATCTAATTTATATTAAAAAAAATAGTTATCTATAGCCTAGGGGTAAGACCAAGGACTGAAAGAAAGAGGTGTTGAGATCGATGCCCCGACTGATGTCAAGACTCATATCGCAAAGATTTTCTCGATGGCTATCGTTTATTACAATGTCATGCATTACGTCACACATGATGAAATCAGCCCCCTTAAGGTGCGTCTACACTAGACGAGACAAACACGAGCGAAGCCGTACTGCGCGTCGTCGTTCGCGGCGCCAAGTGTGGATTCATAACGAACCTCCTACGATCACTACCCCTCTAGTTTTACGCAGTGTGCTCAAGGGTCATATAATTTAATTATTTATATATTTTTTTATACTGCGTGGTTGGTAAATAAGCATACGGCCCACCTGATGGTAAGCGGTTACCGTAGTTTAGACGCTAGTAACACCAGTCATAACTCGCCCGCGCGTCGTTAACTCTAAGAAATATATAATATTAGATCGAGAGGAAGGATAATAAGGAGGGAAGGCATTCTTTCACGCTGATGTGAGTACTTACCGAGCGAGCCGGCCCTTTCATGTCCAGCAGCAAGCAAGTTCTGCCACTAGGAACATCTCTATATCCTTGCACAAGTCTTTGGATATAAGAACCATGCATTAGTCTTATTTTGTAGTAATCCTAATGCTTTTGGTTATTTTGATACAATTCAATTTCATATTTGAAGCATTGGAGTATTTTGATACAATTCAAGTAATTGCAAACAAACTTCTGTACACGCTTTCCAATATTCGAGCAATGGGCTAAATGTAAGTCTTTGGATATAAGAGACCATGCATTAGTCTTATTTTGTAGTAATCCTAATGCTTTTGGTTATATTGATACAATTCAATTTCATATTTGAAGCATTAGATTATTTTGATACAATTAACTGCCTCGGTTGTGTAGCGGTAGTGTATGCGACTGCTAATCATGAGGTCTCGATCCCCGGGTCGGGCAATGTTATTGAGCTTTTTCCTAAAAAATAAAAATTCTCAGTAGCAGCCCGGAGTTTGGAAATGTGCCCGGTAGACGTCAATAGGCTCGCCCCCTATTACGTGGCACTTAAACATAGCTGGCGAATCGTGGGTGTGTAACACACCTCTGCCTACCCCTTCGGGGAATACAGGCGTGATGCTATGTGTTTGTTTGATACAATTCAATGAATTGCAAACAAACTTCTGTACACGCTTTCCGATATTCGAGCGATGGGCTAAATGTCTGTCACCTAAAAACGTCCACGAGCGCACTGCGAGCGCGTTGCAAATCCCTTAAGTGTTCATCAAAAAACCGACAGATTGCGGAGCACAGTCGAACACGAACGAGACGCCCGAAGAACGCTCGTTCGAGGCTCGTAAGGACTGACTTACACGAATTCGTGCTCGGCTCGTCTATCGTAGACGCACCTTTAGAATGTACAATGAAAAATTAGAAGAACGTTCGTTTCGCTTTATCGTGATTGCTTGATAGTCTGACGCGTGACTACTTATTGGTCGAGAGACCGACGTGTGATTTACGCGATCAATCAACTAAATTAATTAACAAAAAAAAATACTGATTTTAATGGCAATAACAGCCGAAAATACTGAAGGTTTCGAATGGTCCATTCATAATAAATTCTTGAAGATTGACTCATCAAGAATTTATTATGGCAAACAGTATGTGATCACCAAGGTTTTTAAAAACGAAGCCATGTTTGGAAGCATTACTATCACTGTTTGGAACTGGTACGCCCCTGCAGTGCGCGAAATCCTACCTTACCGATATATCCGTAAAGAATCACTCTTGTTAATCCGTACTAAAATATCGATGAAACTACGAGCCAATCGGAAGAACCCCTCAAGGTTCTAGAGCTCTCAACTCGTTTCTAATGTATAGAGATAGTGTGTAGTAGAATAAGTGGACGACTACGGCTGGAATTCCTCCGACAATGAGGTTTACGTCACTCTCGCACAAATATAATATTTTGTCACATTTAATATCACATTGCGTGACGCTGACCTCAGCCGCGTACTACCACGCGGCTGAGATCAAAGTCTCAATATAGCATAATTTTAAAAACAATTTACATTCGTACGTAGCATCGACATCAGCGTCGAAAAAAAACCAGCCAACAAGTTCGTGAAATATTGGACAATGAAAAGATCGAGAAGCTATCACACATAAACCTTGATATAGGCGGATGGAGTTCGTCTGGGACGGGGATTTCCCACTGGATGAGGAAATTATAAATGGATAGAAATGAAGGGCGCGTCTGGAGACGAGAGCAATACGCCTGCTGGCTTTTTAGTAGCATCATACACACTATTTCATATATTACTCAATTACTCATATGTGGTAAACCTCGGCGGTGCACCGATTACTAGGGACCTATAAGCTAAAAGATAAAGATAAAATATTTTAATACACCCACATCTAATCTGGCCTCGTGGCGTAGTCGTTAGTGTAACCGACTTCTGTGTACGAGGTCGGGTTCGATTCCCACTCAGAGGACAATTATTTGTGTGATGAACACAGATATTTGTACTGCGTCTGGGTGTTTTCTATCTATTATATGTATGTATTTACAAAAAAAAGTAATATATATATTATATCCGTAATCTGGTACCCATAGCACAAGCGTTAAGCTTAGCTTGGGGACCAGAGGACGTTGTGTGAAAAATGTCCGTGAATATTTATTTAATAACAGGACAGAAATTTTAACCAAATTGATATTTGAGACGGTTTAATTTATTTTGTTAGTGTATACTTACATGTATCATCTTCTATATTCAGATCTTGGGGTTCTATCTTGACAGGGGTTTCTATATTATGTGTAAATTCAACGTTAGTGATGCTGCAGTCCGCTTCATTATCAATCATTTGATAGCCTACATCTGTAAATAATCACATTACATTCTTAGCATGAGATTAGTTTAAGACTATAATTCACTATTATGGCAAGTTGTATTATGATCTTAAATCGTAAATAGCACCATCATGTGCAGAACACGATTGTCGTACTAAGGAATAATCCTTGTATCGCGGAGGACTTTACAAACAGTCCGTGTGGTGACGGAATAAGAATACAAGTGTCACCATCCCATTCTTTCCCATGGGTGTCGTATGAGGCGACTAAGGGAAGTAAGCAATTATCATCCATTGCATGACTGGTGGTAGGGCTGGGTACCAAGTGGGAGTACTCACTTGGTATCGGGCCCGAGCGGGTTGGTACCACCATCTCCCGTATGACCGGCCATGACGCACATCGTTGCGTTTTGACTGTAGCAGGAGATAGCCGTTTATTCTTTAATTTCATATCAGTGAAATGAAATTGTGAGCAACGGCTTGACAATACTCGGTATAGTTGAGTCCATGAGCGACGATTACCATTTACCATCAGATGGGTCGTGGCTCGTCTGCCACTACATGCATTAAAAAAACCTATAATTTCACGGACACAAAGTACACCCAGGCTCAGAACAATCATTTGTGGATCACACAAAGAGTTGTCTTGTGTGAGAATCGAACCCACAACAGTCGGGCGGGAGGCCAGTATCTAAATCACTCCGCTATCTGTGCTAGCATAGCCCAGTAGGCAAGGACTGCAAAGACAGTGGTATCGAGTTTGACCCTGAGTCCCAGGACTTCGCATACCACACACCTCTGACATTTAGAGATTTTTCGAAATTAATATGTATTTGTATACAAATTATCAATGCTTAGTGAAGGAATAATCGTGACCTGCATTCTCGGAGCCTTGTGAAGTTTACCAAAGCTCACTGGGCCATCGTATTAGATAACTGCCTATATATATAACATATGCATCAACCAACTCATATGTACGGACTGTGTATAGAAAACTACAATAAAAAAAATGGATTTTATTTTATGTCGTTGGTAAATTATGGCACAACTATGATCAATGGGGATCCACGGGCAAAGCTGAACGCAGATGGCGCTATCGGCGAGATGGCCACTGTCAAATTGTAGTTTCTTTGTTCACTTGAGAATTGTTTGCTATTTTTTGTATTTAATCAAGCTAATCAGCGATATTGTTAAAATGTATGGAAGTTTAAAGAATTGAAAGACGATATAGTGTGTAGCCACAACATTTCTGCGACATTTCCCACTATTTTTAATGTTGGATCTTTGGGAAATAAATATACATCGTGGTTGTTCCATTTTGATACAGCAGACAGAGGCATATTGCGAGAAAATTAAAATTTACCAAATTACAGGTTACAAATTGTATTGAAATGACAGTTATCAATGGCCATGTCAACAATCAACAACGACATCTGTCGTAAAATGGTGGTACAACAACATCTCCATTGAGACTAAACAGAGCTAGGATGACGGTAATCATAATGTAATACCTTCCAGACTTTCCTGCTTGACCTCGTAAGAAAACTCCATAGGTTCTTTTTTAATATTATTATCTTGTATTTGTGACGCTGTCAGGTTGTCCGTTGCTATAGCATGCTGTATTGCCAGCTTCATTTTGGGGTTAATTTCTAATAGTTCTGGTTGCAGCTGCAATTAGAATTATTTAGGGGATTGTACATTCTTGCCAGCGGACTACTGAAGTAATGTAACACAGTTAGCACACGGCGGGTTTATTTAGTAGGTGAGGGCCCCACACTCCCTGTTCGTTTGCCCCGAACGACGGGGTGTACGGTTAGGTACATTCTTTCCCAAGTTGGTTTGTACATTCATAGACACCTGCGCAGAAGATTTTATATTGCATGAGTGTGTTACACAAATGCACTCTCTTAATATGTCCAGACTAAGAATACAAGTGCCATCACCCCATTCTTTCCCGCGGGTGTCATACGAGGCGACTAAGGGAAGTAAACAATTATCATCATTGCAATACTGATGTTACTGGTGGTAGGGCTGGGTAATCACTTGGTATCGGGCCGGAGCGGGTTGGTATCACCATCTCCCGTGTGACCGACCATGACAAATCGGTGTGATAACAACTTCCTTCAATTGAGAATTTCTCGAAAAAATAAAACAAAAGGATTTTTAGTTGGCCCGAGCCAAGATTCGAACGCAAGACCCAATAAGCAGCTAGCAATCACATACACTAATAAAATTTTGCCATAAATTGGTTCAGCAAAATCTAAAAATATCAGAAATTCAAAAAAGTTTTCTCTTTAAACACACTTATATAGTGTTGTAGTGTTGTTTTATCTGACTTGTGCACGCGTATAATAAAAGAAACTTACCACATTGTTGATCAGCATTTCATGAAACAACCCCTCGCTCCGTAGACAGTTCATCCTCAATTTGTAGCAGTTTTGGAGCCTAGCGTGACAGATATAACATACTTGTATTGGCCTGATGTCACTGGTCTCAAACTGTAAATTATTAATATTAACTAAAATATAAACCTTAATATCATAGACCAATAGTAACTTATCGAAACCTGTAGTTATTCAGAGAACAGTTACTGCCCCACTACATTGTAAAAGGAAACAAGTACGCTAACTCAGAGCCCATGCGCGCGATAATTACCTACGCACGCAGGGCTCGTCACTTTTAATTTATTCAATCGTCATAAATACAGAGCTAGTTTGATATACAAAATTATAATAAATTATCTTGAAATTTAGGCAAAACATCAGGGATTTATAATACAAAGTTTCTTAATTATATGTTTTTATGCACAGAACGGGAGCTGATTATATTTTTTTTTCAATGATAGCATGTATTTATTGTTGTGATTTGAGAAGATCCCGTCTATGACGTTCTAATACAATACAGTATTTACTTTTCCGATATGCCATCTTTCAGCTTAAATAAATAATAATGGCAATGCGTACGAAACGACGGCGCAGCATTGACGGACGCACCTTTAGCAGTTTTAAATTTTGTTATTGTGTGCGTGCGGCGACTCGTAGGTACTAGCGCGCACACATGCAAACCGCGCTCAGTACGTTTGTATGAAGATAACTTACTTCTTTACTTGTACTATGCCCACTACCCACATTTTACATTTTTATCCGACCGATGATTCTGTTACGGCAAAAAAATCTACCTTCGGCAACAGTTTCGGTTTCGGCAGAAGATCTACCGAACCTTCGGCCGCACTGAAACTGCGTTCGTAAATTATCGCGTGTCGCTCGGTTGACTTCGGGAGAGATTCTCACGTGTGTCACCCACCCTCGTTAGCTTAGCTGTCTGTACCTACCTATAAGCGAAATTTCAGTAAACAATAGATTTTAACATGTCCTAAAAAGTTTCGGTTTCGGCCAAAATTTAAAACCGAAGATTTGGTTTCGGTGGAAAGTCCTATTTCGGTCAGATACAACTTTTTTCCTCACGACTTTTTTCCTTCCAGCCACTCTTAATCAAAACCAACAGTGGCCCTAGTGGAAAATGTAATTCTAGCTGCAGAATGAGAGGTAGGTTAGGTACTTAAGACCATGGGCCACTGTTAGCACATTTTCATTACTTACTGGCATTGCTGTTAAGCTTTCATATATTTCTTGAAGAGGTGTGTGAAGTATTGAATGCATGTGGAGATCTTTCTCCAAACATATTCGACACATAGATAACTCGTACATATTGTCACCTTGTGTGTAAACGATGTTTCAAAAACTGCGTGTTTGAATACTGAAACAATAAGATAAATATTGTACAACTAGATGACCCGGTGAACTTCATATCTCCTGATGCAGTCTAAGATTTGGATTTTGATAGGTTATTAAATGAAAATGAGCTATCATTTTGTAGTCTGCTAGCCATCAAATAGCCATACAAAATTACCAATATAAATTTTTTCTACTTTTTTTATAGGGAACTCCTTTTTTTACTTTTAAACATTCACAGTTTTGAGTTTGTATTGCTTTTTTTTCTATGCAGAACTCTTTTTTACAAAAAAAAGCATAAGTTACTTCTTATAACATCAGCTATCTGCCAGTGAAAGTTCCGTCCAAATCGGTCCAGCTGTTTCCGAGATTAGCCAAAACATACAAACGTCAATCTTAAAAATTGTCTTTTTTTTGTTGCATGCAAAAAAGCATTTATTTTATATAGATATTTTTATATGTATTTTTAGCATTTGCCATGCTTAGCCATGTACATTAAACACAAAGTGGAAAATGTGATGTCGAAAATAACAGTCACGAGCAGGATTTGAATCTGCATCTCCTGGATACCGTCCAGATGCTTTGCCAATTCAGCCATTGTGATAACTGCTCCTGACTGCTAATTTCGATAACACATTCATACTTAACGTCCTGAGTGACGTCTGTGCCATCTGTCGGAAGTATTTACATATATGTAAAAATTACAAGATGCAGGTTCAAATCCTGCTTGTGACTGTTATTTTCGATTTCACATTTTCCACTTTGTGTTTAAAGCATTTATTTTTCTTTAAACTAGTCTATATAAGTAGAAAATAACAAAATTGCTAGATATTTCGAGTTTTCAGCTTTTATTTTTTAGAATATACACATCACTCTGCTATACATTAATTATCTCTAAATAAAAATAGCTATCAATGGAAACCGTTAATTTTTTCAGGATGAAGAATAGCCTATGTCCTTTTCGGAGAGCTGAGGGAGGGGAAGTCAGGGTCTGGTCTTGGTAGGAATCGCTGCATGTGAGAGCAGCATTACCTACAGAATGCCAAGAAACCATCTGCTGTGTTAGTGGCGGAACACCGAGACAAAGCAGAACCCTGGCCAGTCCGAGTCACCCACGTCCCCGCCATACCTCCTGGGAACTGCTGCAACCGCGCCGCCGCGCGGACGCCAACTCAAGTTGCAGATGAGCTGAGGGTGCAGGGCGAAAGGCGAATATTCTGCGCCTCAAAACAGAATCTACTCACCAGGGAGGAAACCCGAAACAAAACTGAGTACGCTCACAGGCTCAAAGGTGGCAGCCCCAGCAGTGGGCTAGGGTATAGTGGGCTAATCCCTCGCTTACCCGAACCCTAACGATTAAAGAAACTGAAACAATACAAAACCGGACCGATCATAATACGACGACCTTTGGCATAAAAATACGGACACGAATTGCTTGCTGGAATGTGCGAACACTGAGCGTAGATAGCCGACTAGCCCAAGCAGAAGCAGAAATGCTCAGATATAAACTGCAAATACTCGGTCTCAGCGAAGTGCGCAGAAATGGATTCGGGGAACTGAGAACGTCGAGAGGCCTTACATTTCTTTACTCTGGGAAGGAAGATGAAGAGGACGTCCGTGAAAACAGCGTGGGACTCCTCCATTCTGATGCTGCGAAGAAGAGACTTATGGACTGGAAACCCATCTCAGAGCGAATCATTACAGCTCGGTTCAACAGCAAAGCCCGCAAGATAACCGTCGTTCAGTGTTACGCACCCACAAATTTGGCATCGGAGGAAGACAAAGACGATTTCTATAGTGCACTCAACCAAACTTTTAAGAACACCCGCAAACAGGACATAGTTACCGTCATGGGAGACCTGAATGCCAAGGTTGGCACAGATAACGAAGGCTGCCAAAGACACATGGGCAGACACGGGCTGGGAGTTCGGAACGAGAACGGGGAGAGATTTTTGGAGTTCTGTCAAGACAACGATCTCACCATCGGAGGTACTCTTTTTATCCACGGAGAACATCACAAGTACACCTGGAACTCACCCGATGGTATAACCAAAAACCAAATAGACCACATTGCCATCAGCTCCAAGTGGCGCTCATCGCTGCTCGATGTTCGCAATCGTCGTGGCGCGGATATCACAGTGATCACCACCTAGTAGTAGCCGAGGTGCGGCTTAAAGTAGCCGTAGCTCGCCAAGGCAAGCAAACGTATTGAGGTAAACAGACTACGGGATCCGGATATAGGCGACGCTTTCAGACTAGAGCTGCGGAATCGCTTCTCGGCACTTGAGACGGACTCTACTACTTCTGTCAACGCGGAGTGGAACCACATCAAAATGGCCTATGTAGAGACCAGCTCCGTCGTTCTTGGACACAAAACACATACACGCGAAGACTGGATGTCACAGAGAACCTGGAACCTTATTAAAGATAGGCACGAACTTCATCTTCAACTCCTGGCAACCAATGATACGGCGGTGCGTGAAGATCTGAGGCTGCAGTATAGACAGATACGCAGAAACATCTACCGCAGTACCCGTCATGATCGACGAGTATGGGCGGATAGTGTGGCGGATTGCGCCGTGAAAGCCATCCGATCACTCAAAATCGGCAAAGCCCCAGGAGTTGACCTCATTACGGCGGAAATGCTGAGAGCGGACGTGACTACAGCCGCGAACGCGCTGACACCCCTCTTGCGAAGCATCTGGTCAGCCGAAGAGTTACCCGACGACTGGAATAAAGGCCTTCTCATCACCTCACCTGACCTCAGTGAATGTGGCAATTGGAAAGGCTTTACCTTGCTCTCGATCCCGTCTAAGGTGCTGTGCAAGATTATCCTAGACAGATTATCGAGGGCCGTTGAACCTCTTCTTCGCAAAGAACAAGCTGGTTTCCGACCCAACCGATCGTGTACGGACCAGATCAATACCTTGCGCATAATCTTAGAACAGGCATCAGAATGGCAGAGGGAAATTTATTTGACCTTCGTGGACTTCGAAAAAGCCTTCGACACGCTGAGCTGGTGTTGCATCTGGGACCGATTGCGTGAAATTGGGAAATTGGGGTCCCCGAGAAAATTACCAATATTATCAAAGCCATCTACGGGAAGTATTCCTGTAGACTGACACACGACGGCCTCGTCTCGGAGGATATACCGGTACATGCGGGCGTACGACAGGGGTGTCTTCTCTCACCTCTCCTATTTCTTGTTGTTATCGATGGCATCATGAGCAATACAATATGTAACAAGCGTCGCGGCATAGTGGGAACTATCCAGCGTCTTGAAAGACCTGGATTATGCCCATGACCTATGCCTGCTGAGTCACACAAGAACCGACATGCAAGCCAAGCTGGACGACCTACAACGAGAGGCAAAGGAGATGGGACTGCAAATGACCCGGAAGACCAAGGAAATGAGGTGCGGGGCGAAAAGCTCTTTGCCGTTGCTCATTGGTATTGGTTGCGCTTCGAGAATCGCCAAGGCAAGAGCAACCTTCGCACAGCTGCGCCCTGTATGGCAATCACGGAAGCTGACTAGGAGAGTTAAGCTGAAGATATTCCGGTCCAACGTGAAAACCGTGTTGCTGTACGGATGTGAGACGTGGAAGGTTACTAAGGATATCTCGCACCGGCTCCGGGTCTCCATCATCCGCTGTCTTCGCCGTATTCTTGGTGTTTACTGGCCCGAGAAAATCTCCAATATAGAACTGTGAGAACGCTGCAATGAGACCCCGATCGACCAGCAGATCAAACGCCGCAAGAGGAACTGAATCGGCCACACGCTCCGAAGGGACCCTAATCACATACCGAGGCAAGCCCTAGACTGGAATCCCCAAGGAAAGCGTAAGCGTGGCCGCCCAAAGCAAACCTGGCGGCGGACGATCATCGCAGAGGCGAAGAACATAGGGAAGACTTGGAGCGAATTAAAGCGTGAAGCTCAAGACCGAATGGGATGGCGGCGCATTGTGGAAGCCCTCTGCCCCATCTAGGGGACACAGGAATATAAGTCAGTAAGTCCTTTTCGGAGTATGTATGTGCAAAATTTCATGATGATTTGTTCAAGTAAAACTGTAACAGCAGGCAAACAAATAGACTAACAAACTTTCCCATTTATGGTGTAGTAAGGATATGAAAAAATATACCAAGATTTTTTTGCAATTGTGATTTCTTAAGGGAATTAGTAAAAAAAAATTTATGAACACAAGCTTATTGATTATAAACAAATCTATTATTATTAACAGTTATCAAGTTAACAGGTATATTGTTCAAACTTACTTTCTAGAAGCAAACTTAGCGGGGATGGGATGAGCCCCATGATAGTAATTCAATTTACAGTAGCAGTTACGAGTTATTAATAAAAATAGATATTTGGACATGGACTTACATGATCTCACTTAATTTTTATTTCTACTCTCACTTAATTTTTATTTTTAAAAATGCATCATCCAGTATTAGAGAAAAATCCTTGTATTGCAGGAGGCAGAATAACAACAACCATCTGTGGTCACACATAAAGTCGGAATTATAATTCGATTCCACATTTGACATTAGCTACTGTCATTTTGCAAAATAATGATACCACATATTAATAGTGTAGTGATGAACACAAAAATCGATAAACAATCGCGATTTATGTTTATGTAATCATAATATTGGTGTGCCAATTAAAGACTAAATTATTGATTTTTATTTAAATAAATACATAATTATTAGAAATATATCACCGGCAATAACTCACGTTGAGGATCGATTTAGTCGAGCGGTGTCAACGAGTTTATATAAACTTGTTGACACGAATGAGCACCGAATATGCTCGAAACCCGGGTCGACTAAATCGATCCTCAACGTGAGTTATTGCCGGTGATATATTTCTAATATGTATCAATCTCACGATAGTTTCAATACATAATTATTCATAATAATTATTTATTAATTAGCTATCGCCATTTTGTTTATCTTGTCATTCGGCTTCATTCTCCCAGTCTAACTGCACGAATATCTTGTTTCATTGTGAATCGATATTTTGTTATTTTGTTGGGTTTGTTGTTACGTTTATAGATTTTTGTGAACTTTGAGTGAATCTATTTGTTTTGGTTTTCCATCAAAATGGATCCTCAGCCAAGTACATCACAAAAAGACGTGGATGTTTTCTTGTCCCCAAGAAAAAAACGTCCACGAAAAGCTTTCACTGTTACTGAAAAAGTAATGATCCGCAACGCCTACAAGTACGTGAAAATTAAACTTCTGCGCAATTGGAGGCCTTTGAAGTTGTGGAAGAAAATTAATGTATGAGCAAAGTTGCTGACATATTGGGAATAACCTCACGCTCTGTTTGTAACGTTTTGAAGGAAGTAGATAAAGGTGCGCCGCCAACTCCTCCTAAAATAACTGGACCAAAGCGAAGTTTCAAAGATAAAATTGATGAATTTACATTCTCCGCAATACGAAGAATTGTTCAACAGTTCTTTTACCGAAATGAACCTCCAACCATTGCAAAGGTTAGTCAATCAGTCAGACAGTATTATTTTATACCTACGTCTTTTATATATAACTAATGATTCCAAACTATTATAAAATTTACTATTTTAGATTTTACAAGTGATGAACGATGATCTAGAAATGCCCAAGGTTTCCAAAGACACCCTCAGAAAAATTTTGAAGCATCTTAATTTTAAATTTGTTGCAGGTCACGCAAGAGCACACTTATTGATCGAAATGATATAATAACATGGCGCCAGCGTTACTTGCGATCTATATGTCAGTTTCAACGAGAAGGGAGACATATATATTATCAAGATGAAACTTGGGTTAACACAGGTAAGGCTAACACTTTGAATTTATATACATTTTACATTAAATTTAATAGTAATATTGAATGTTCATGTACTATATTTATTTTTAGGTCATACTGTAAAAAAAACTTGGGTGGACAAGAAAGTCACATCATCTCGGCAAGCATTTTGGAGGGACTGACCACTGGATTAAAAAATCCATCTGGAAAAGGCAAACGTCTCATAATTAGCCATATAGGTAGTGAAGAAGGCTTCCTGGAAGAGGGGCTCATGATTTTTGAAGCAAAGAAAAATTATGAAGATTACCAAGATGAATGCAGTTTGTTTTGAGGAGTGGTTCGCTGGAGTCTTACCAAAATTAAGACTAAACTCAATTGTGGTGATGAATAATGCACCTTACCACATCCGAAAATTGGAAACAGCACCAAAAATGAGCTGGAATAAAGCTGCAATTCAAGACTGGCTTTTAAATAAAAATATTCTTTACGAACCAGATATGGTTAAAGCCAGGCTTTTAGAACTGATTCCACATAACGAGTCTTTAAATAAGTACGCTGCAGACGAAATGGCAGCACAAAATGGGATCACGGTTTTAAGACTGCCCCCTTACCATTGCGAGCTGAACCCTATCGAATTGATATAGGCGCAGGTAAAGGGACATGTAGCTCAAAATAATAAAACCTTCAAATTGACAGACGTGAGAAATTTATTTAACGAAAGCATTCAAGAAATTACGGCTACCGAATGGTCTAAATGCGTATCCCATGTTGTCAAAGAAGAGGAAAAAATGAGTAGGCTAGATATGTTGCAATCATAAAATATTACCCTAATACATCTATTTGTTTTATTTCTTATGTTCCTTCATGATCACATTTTTTTATTTATTTCACACACAATTATTAAAGAAAACTCAGATCCTTAATAAAATTAATCGTCATAACTAAAATATCCGTTCAGAAATATTTAATTTCCTGATATACTTAGTTTCTATTAAAGTAGTAGTTGTTTAGAAATACTACTATAAACGAGAGGAATCGATCCAGAAATATTCCATTTCCGTATCTAATAATTTCGCAATGTCACTATTTAGTACTTGTCATAACATTGCAACACTGAAATTGTCAAATCTGGAATCGAATTAAAATTCCGACTAGCTCTGGGAGAGTAGAATTCATAACACTTACTTTTTTTAATTAAAGAGTAATCTAAAGCAGCAAATGCCCATATTTTATATATCGATTTTTTTACATAATATAACTGTAATAATTGTTCACTGTAAGACTGAAAATTATCCTATACTTACTGGCCCCCTTTGATTTTGTAGACAATGGTTGATTTTTTTATACTTATTTTAAGTTTGCTACAGCTACAACAGATTACATTTAAAATAATTATAGCTAAACTGAAGGAAATATTTTTTCTTTTCTTCATCAAATTAGAAATAAAAGTTTCAACATACAAACATAAATTCCTGGAAATCTTAAGTTAATATAAAGAAGATTCTATAGCCAGCAATATGTTGATAAGCCACACCACCTCAGTAAACAATCAGGTTGACAAAACACTAAGCTGAGCAGCATTTCTGACGACTGCTGTCCTACAAAATCATGTTTAAATTTCGAAAGCTCCAGTCTACCTTAGGTACCTAGTTGAGAGTTATTTAGACATTATTATAACATGGCATTGATTTATCAAAGCGACCACACATATTGGGTTTTTTGCTGAGGGGACTTTTTAGCTAATAGAATCGAGGTCGACTTGTAGCCCTCTCTTATGCTATCTTATGAGATAAAATAACTAACCTCTATAAAAGTACGAAACCTAGATCCCTCGTTCGTTATTTTTCTCGTGTAACAACCAGATCACTTCACTTTAGTCTTTGTACTATTCTATACACATTACCTACTCTAAACTAAAATCAATAAATAAGATAGGAATAGGTCAATAGGACCAAAGAAAGATGGCAAATGGGCCCCTCACCCCTCATCCCCTCAAGTTATTCAAAATAGAACTCTCGGTGAAGCTTCGAAGTCATAGTTTTGATTTAGGCTACTAGGCACCTAGGCACTAGCACAATATGGCTATGGCATAGAGGCTGAGAGGCAGCGACAGGGCTGCCCTTAAAAAGAAAATTGGCTGCCGTGTACCTGATGTCAGATTGCCGTGTTTTGGGGTAAAACTTCAAAAATTGGCGTGTCTCATATTTAACCAAAATATAGACTTTTGCACCAAATTACGTATTATTGTTATAGTTACAGTGATGCGAAAAGAGGATTCCGTACAAAATCGATTAAATATGCCATTATAACCAACTTTATTTGAACTTAACTAAATGCATCGAAATCATCATAATATTTTTGATGTGAAACATCTAATGCGGAGGGAGGGTAAAATCGGCTGTTATCGTGGCAAAGCTTTTATTTTACGAGTACTTGTCCCGTCCAAATCTTGCAAGTTAAATTTGACACACTTCCCAGTTTCCTATTGAGCTGAAATTTTACACGCATATGTATATCGCATGACAATGTAATTTTATTATGACATGGAGATGATCTGATAATGGAACTGGACGGTGGACACAGTGAATCTATAATCAAACGACGCAACCCCATCGCGTTAGGACTCGTAGATTCGACTTGATGAGTACTTTGTCTTTAGATGATATCCAGAGTCTGATGATGGAGCTGGAAGGTGGCCATGAGAACTCTGTAATTAAATGGCGTAACTTCATCGAGTTCGAGTTCGTTTGAAATGTCTAGTACTCCAGTCCTAGATAATATTCAGGGTTTGATGATGGAGCTGGGAGGTGCCACAGTAACTATGTAATGAAACGACGCAATCCCATTGAATTTATACTCATTTAATTCATCTTGACGAGTACTTTGTCTCTAGATAGTATCTAGGGTCTGATGATGGAGCTGGAAGGTGGTCATGAGTACTCGGTAATTAAGCGTCGCAACCCATCGATTTAGGGGTAGTTTAAGTTATCTTGAATGGTACCATAGTCCTAGATGATATTCAGGGTCTTATGATGGAGCCGGATGTCCATGAGCACTATACTATAAAACGCCGCAATCCCATCAACTTTGGAATCATTTATTGGTTTTGACAAGTACTTCGGTCTAGATTATATGTAGGGCCTGATGATGATATTTTATGTCCATTTCCGTAATTTTACATATGACATAATTTTATACAAGCACACATTGAAAAAGTTATGATAATTTTGTTTCTTCTCATTATTTCTACAAAATAATTTCAATGTTTTCACATCTGGTAGACGTACCGCGATGCCTATTTTTTTTTAAGACAATAATCTTCACAAGAATAATCTTAGTATCGTGGGAAACTTTACAAATATACAATTTTTCGGACACAAAGTAGACCCAGACTCACAACAATAATTTGTGGTCCACACAAACATTTGACCTGTGTGGGAATCGAACCCACAACACTTGCGGGAGGCCGGTATCCAAACCGCTTCACCATCTGTGCAGTCAATAACTGCCTGATATCACTGATACTTATTCCTTGTATTTCTTCTTACTTCAAATTTTATTCTGAGCTACTTTCAATATTTGTTTAGTTTTAGTACAATAATCCCTTGATCCTTGGTGATATATTATTTTGCCAATAATATAATATTGATGTAGGGTTGCCAACCGTACTGTTTTCCCAGGACATGTCCTGGTATTTTGAGTGTCCTGGGGTGTTCTGGATAGTTTTTAAGCAGCGTCCTGTTTTTTAAACGTTCTGATAAGGTCATGTATAAAATGGTGGGGTTGAAAACTATACTAAAAATAATTAAGTTTGTAATATTAGAATGTACTTAAGTTTAAAGAATTTGTTAGAAAATAAAGTGTTTCTTTTATATTTTTGTAACTTTTTTCAACATATTTAATTTTTATGTATTTTTCGAGCAGGCAGAAAGCCGGTCCTAAAACCTCTTCAGAGGTTGTTCAATTCCGTCGTTCTCGGGGGCGACGTTCCAGAGTCGTGGACCAGAAGCGTGGTGGTGCTGTTCTTCAAGATAGGTGACATAACCCTCTTGAAGAACTATAGACCCATCTCGCTCTTGAGCCACGTATATAAGTTGTTTTCGAGGGTCATTACAAATCGACTCACGCGCAGGCTTGTCGACTTCCAGCCTCCCGAACAAGCCGGTTTCCGAAAAGGCTATAGTACCATAGAACACATCCACACTTTTTTGAAACTCCCTGCGGTCCTGCCCTATCTTAAAGGAGTCACTGACAAGATTGGCTACATTCTTAAAAAAGCTTCAATTAAAACCTACTATGGTCCATATACCCTTACAGGATGCAGGAGTATACAAGCTGGATTGTGATTGTGGTCTCTCCTACATTGGGCAAACAAAGAGATCCATAACAACTCGGATCAAAGAACAAATAGCTGATGTGAAGCACAGTCGCTATACAAAGTCTGCAATTTGTGAGCACACACAGGACCACACCCGCCATTACATTAGGTTTGACAAACCTCAAATCCTCGCAAAAGAACATCGATATCGCCCTAGAATGATACGTGAGGCTATTGAAATTAAGAAACAACCCAATTTCAATAGAGAAGACGGCTGGGTCTTACCATCAAGCTGGAATCCTGTGATAGGCCTCACCAAACAGAATACAAGAAGGCACACCACAAGATTGCAAGACACAGTTAGCGCTTATTGTGTAGATAAAACCCACAGTAGTGATTAGTTTTTAGTGATTAGATTGTCTTCTTACTGGTAGTAATTAGTAGTTTGTGGTAGAATTTTGAGCACTAACTAAAAACAAAAAAAATGCAGTTTAAAGAGGAGTATTATACTCATTTTAAAATACTAACTTAAAGTTTCATACATCATAAGCATACAAAATTTGAAGTAGATATTTTCACTGTGCTTCTAAACGAATATTAGGTGGGTTAAAATAAATAAAACAAAAATTTTATAAAATCATATACTGTGGGTAGATGAAACCGTTGAAATAACATATCAGCCTTGGACGTCTATCATCTAAGTCCACCCGTGATCATGAATGCTGTAATGTATTTGAAACGTCGGGATAGTATAAAATCAAGTAAACGCGATAGAATCCGTAAACGTAGATTTATTTCAAAAGGCCTAAGTTTTTTTTTTAAGTTTCTGGATTTTGTCTTGATTGCATTTACACTACTAATAATTCTTTAGCAATCTGAGTTAGCATAGGTTTGGGACAAAATGCTTATTATTCTGTTAATAATCAAAACATAAACATACAAAAACAAAGTTTCACTCCTGTATCTTCGAAAAGGTAGGCAGATGTGTATTACACACTCAGGATTCGCCAGCTATGTTTAAGTCCCACGTAATAGGGGGCGAGCCTATTGACGTCTACCGGGCACATTTCCAAACTCCGGGCTGCTACTGAGAATTTTTCTTTTTAGAAAAAAGCTCAATAACATTGCCCGACCCGGGGATTGAACCCGAGACTTCATGATTAGCAGTCGCATACACTACCGCTACACCACCGAGGCAGTTGTGGTTTGTTCCATGGGTAAAAATCATCATTAGGCTTGGTTTTGAAAGAAATAGGATTTTCTTATAAAAAATCGGACAAACGTAAAATATTGATGGAGCGTCACGATGTTGCTATGGCTCGCTGCAAATTTTTGAGCGAAGCTGAAAAGATATCAGATTGGTCAAATGTTATTTTCACTGACGAGACTTGGTTAAATGCAAACCACATAGTATCTAAGAACTGGAATGACGACACCGCCGCTTCCACTAGTTCAGTGCCAATGGGAAAAGATGAACGCCTTATCATATGCCATGCAGGGTCTACGAAAGGATTCGTGTCAGATGCTTTACTGGCCTTTAAATCCAAGAAAACAGTGGACTACCACGAAGAAATGAACGCGGAGATTTATGAAGGATGGTTTAAAGAAATGGTGCAATCTCTGGAAGAACCGTCCATAATTATTATGGACAACGCTACATATCACTCCAGACAAATTAATAAAATGCCGATGCAGGCCAATAAAAAACAAGAGATAACTGACTGGCTCCAACGTCATGGCGAAAATGTGAATAACACTTTATTAAAAGTACAATTAGTGAATATTTTAAAATCGAAAAAAACCTCTCTAAAAGATATGTTATCGACGAAATAGTTGCCGAATGTGGTCTTTGGGTTCTTCGACTTCCGCCGTATCATTGCCAGTACAATGCTATAGAACTAATATCGGCACAAATCAATGGACACGCGTAAAATTGTTATTTTCGATTTCACATTTTTCACTTTGTGTTTAATGTATAGTGCTAAGCATGTCAAATGCTAAAAATATATATAAAAATATCTAAATATTTAAAGGGTTTGCGTCATTATTAGGTAAAATCTTAATTGTAAAATTAAGTTTACCTGGTCGGTATAATGTATGAAAATACTTCTGACAGATGGCGCAGGCGTCACCCAAAGACGTTAAGTATGATGTGTTATCGAAATTAGCAGTCAGGAGCAATTGTCAGGATGGCTGAATTGGTAAAGCATCTGGACGGTATCCAGAAGATGCAGGTTCAAATCCTGCTCCTGACTGTTATTTTCGATTTCACATTTTTCACTTTGTGTTTAATGTATAGTGCTAAGCATGTCAAATGCTAAAAATATATATAAAAATATCTAAATATTTAAAGGGTTTGCGTCATTATTAGGTAAAATCTTAATTGTAAAATTAAGTTTACCTGGTCGGTATAATGTATGAAAATACTTCTGACAGATGGCGCAGGCGTCACCCAAAGACGTTAAGTATGATGTGTTATCGAAATTAGCAGTCAGGAGCAATTGTCAGGATGGCTGAATTGGTAAAGCATCTGGACGGTATCCAGAAGATGCAGGTTCAAATCCTGCTCCTGACTGTTATTTTCGATTTCACATTTTTCACTTTGTGTTTAATGTTTATACATATTTATATTTTCTGTATTTAGTGACGCGCCTGGGATTTCATCAGGTGAAGGCACTGGGCATCAGCCGGAGAAAGCGGTACTGCGGTGGAGCCAGATCTGGGTCATGGTTTATTGGGGATTTGTAGCACTTTCTTGGCTGTCTAATCTGCTCCATATTAATCAAAACAGAAATTGCGTTTTCAACAGAATTTAAATATTTAGTTAATTGTTGGGCCAGGCAAGCTAATGTGGATAGACCCTTATATTTCTTGACTTTTTACGAGTGATCTACTTGAAATGCTAATATCTTGGTTCCTGTTTACCAGAAAAAACACCAAACCATTTGAAAGCTATTTTTATGTAGTTTATTTGAGGTAATTTAATTTGAATCTAATTATGTTTGTTAACCAAAAAACCTTGTGAAACTTAAAGTTAATTGCTAAGGATGAGGTACTCTGATGTGTTTGTACTCATATTTTACAGTAGTGGTTTATTCAATTATAATTGTAATTGTTACAAAATTTTAAGGATGAAACAAGCTTTTAGGTTTAATAAATATTTTTATTTTACATCTTGTTAATGTACAGAAATAAATTGTTAAACATAAGCGGCGAAAACCGCGCGACAACAAATATCATTGGTTTCTAAGAAAGGATGTATTGTATATTTTTATACTATGGTACATGGTTTTATTTTTTTTCTTATTGTAAATTGTATCCATCAAGTGATCTGAAACAAAATAATTATATGTTATCGCAGTATTTTTGAAATAAAAATATATTTCTAACCTTAAGTCTTTTTTTTTTCGAAATTGTAATTTCGACCCTTATTAATACATAAATAGACTTACGAATATGTATGTGTTAGGCACCATTCGAAGCGCATATTCAACTAGATCAAAGTAACAATAACAAAACACTGCGTTCTTAGTATTCGAGTTGGTAAATGAGGTTCAAATGGGAGTACAGACTACGGACGCCACGCAAATATGCCGCGGTGGCGCCAGACGGCGCGGTGGCGAAATGTTGTAACGTTCCTGGGCGGCGACCGGTTATAATTATTTCGTTTCATTGTCGAGTACCTACCTATACCTACCTATTTATTTTACAACAGCTTCAAAAAATTTAAAGATGTTGTCATTAGCAATCAAGAATTAATACATGTAACATCTTATAATTAAATATAATATTAGTTGATAAATTTGTACAAAAGTATCCAGCAGCACTAAACTATAGTTTCTTACATTTTGTAAAAAAATATTGGGTCTGTTATCGTATTACGTTTATCGATAGCTCCATCCCTATCAGTTTCTCCGACACTGGTATAACTGGTATAACCTGGTACGTGCGTAAGCGTCATATTTTTATAATGTAAAAAAGACGCTCCTTCAAGTTTCATCGTCGAGAAAATAAAGAAATTAAAATAGTATACATACACAACAACACAACTATTTTTTTAATACATATTAAACTTATTACCTCATAGTCTTGTGTAGTTCGCGAACGATGACCGATTAGGAAACGGAATCTTTGCACTGTACTAGAAGAAACGTTTCCAAACGCTAACTGTTCGGTCTATTAGCTCTATCGTTTCTTCGTTTCTTCATTCCTAAAGAAACGAACGCGAGCGACAGAGCCGGTGACAGAGTAATATGAGTAAATATAAGTACATTATCGGAGAAGACGAAGAGTTAGGTACTTTCGCGCTTTTGATAGTTCGTTTCGAGAAAGTTGAGGTTATTAAGTTTACTTCTTATTCTTTATTATAAACATTTTGGTTTTGGACTAGAGATGTGCCAACTCGTAATAAACACAACTCGATTTACCTCGAGTTTAAATTCTCGTAACCCGAATTGAACTCGAGTTACGTGACTCGGGTTAAATGGATGAAACTGAGTGAAGAATGATTTGTTTTATTTATACCAATTTAATTAACTAACCTCCAAACTGTATTTAAAAAAAAACATGCGGGGCAGTCTTTGTGGACTGCCGATAGAAGTGAAAACTAAATAACTTGTGAATTGTATCGAACAATTACTGGTCATTAACACTTCTTTATTAAACCAAAAATAATTCAAAAATAATAATCTAATAGCTCGACTATACAATTCACAAGTTACTTAGTTTTCACTTCTATCAGAGCGTTCGATGACGATGACGCCAGTTCCATGATTTTTGTTCACCCAAAAAGTAATCAACGTGCCTAAAGAAGATCGGAGCATTCGGTGACTATGACGCGAGTTCCATGATGTTTGTTCACACAAAAAGTGCTCAACGCGCCTAAAGAAGTTTTCATTTCAAAAATTGAAACAAATTCATAATAAACTAGACGACCCGTGCAAAATGCCGTATAGATTTGCTGTCGATGAAGTTGAAGTCTAATTTGAATTATTAGTTTTTAAGAAGGCAACATTTGGGTGCCTCTTTTTAATATGGTTTAACAATGTTGTCGTATTTCCAATATATTTGAATAAATGCGAACACTGATTACACTTAACACGTCCGCTAACTGACGATTCAAATACATCGCATACAAACGATTTCCTTTTAACCGGCACCATGAAGTTAACCTCAAATCAGTAAAATCTGCAACAAATCTACTTTGTGATCTGCAATACTGTCACATTTGATTGACAGTGAATATATTCACAAATGATCCGCCAACTTCACGCTTCACGCGATTACGCACTACAAACAAACGATTGCGTATATTCATTAATTAATTTGCCGCGCCAAACCAATTCGAGTTAGAAGAAATTAACTCGAGTTAGTTCGAGTTAAGCCTAAATCGAGTTAACTCGACTTAATAAATCGAGTTGACACATCTATATTTTGGACGGTTTTTATTTTTGCATGCTATGGTTATGGGAAGCGTCACGCTTTGTAATTAACCATATTGTCACACAGTTCCAGTGGTCCAAAGAGCATATATAATAACAGTGGTCCACCGAGACGATACACGGCGGGTTTATTTAGTGGGTGAGAGCCCCATACTACCCTGTTCGTTGCCCCGAACGACGGAGTCTGCCGCTAAGTAAATTTTTTCCCAGCCTAAAGTATGATAGTCCATAGACTTTAGATAATAAAGTTTATGTTTTATCACAGTGTCATATGGTTTAGATTCATAAGACCATCTTGACATTTTAATATACATATTAGCACGACACGATCATGAATGATGACCGATTGCCTGACCGACCGAATAGAGCTAATAGAACTAATAGAATGAATTAGTTCACTGTCCGAAATGAAACAGTACAGAGCGCTCTTTTAAATAGCCGAGCAGGCACAAGACTATTACCTCAATGGTAATAGGAGTGTTCGTTATATTAAATAACTAATAAAATCACTTGCTATTTATAAATAATCTATAGCCTCGTTATTTATTATACCAGGCAAGCGTTATTTTTGATGAGCGATTATTTTTATTACATAAGCGCTACCACAACTGCTATGCCACGACGTCGACGACACACTACACTAACAAAACATCACAGTCACATGCACACATAGACTAATTAGTGTGTCCCACATGCACACTTGAACAGTCAGTCACTTCAGTCAGTCATACCGCGAAAGACAGGGACAGAACGCAATGACCCTGACCCGTTCATATCATTGTACCATGCGAAATTATGATCTAACTTTTCCGTTTATGAACTATATTTCTGTCAATTATAAAAAATAACGAGCAAAATAATCTAAGTATCTAAAACATCGTTTGGTTATTTAATTTATATTTCGTTATATTTTTGAACGATTATATAATCAATCAGTATGGATAACTCGCTTAAGCTGGAATAACGTATGATTATCCTGAGTTTTTAAGCGATTTCCGCGCGTTATTTGTTTAGATGTACTTATAGTTTGTGATTTTAAATTATTCGTGGTGTTGGTTTGTTGTGTCTGTTTGTTTAGTGTTTTATAAAACTGTAAATAAAATTTTGTTGTAGTAGAGTGTAAATAATTTTCGGTTAGATAATATCTTTAAAAGTCTACTTAAATTTAATCAAAAATGTCATTGGGTCAGTAGTTATAGCATAAATGCATAACACAAATTTTAGTGTATAAAGTGTATTAGTAAGGATTGACCCAATTCTGAAGTCCACGCAGACGAAGCCGCGGGCAGAATCTTAGATCACAATTTCAATTCTCTTAGTATGCTAATCTATTGTTAAGATTGTTTACTGCTCAACGCGCGTACATAGCTATATTAAATAACGTAACCTCAAATAGCGCACGATGTGCTATACGACGATAATCAACAGATATCGTTAATATATTAAAGCGTATAAAAAAAATAGCACATCTTTATTTAACGTTTTTAATAAATAGCCGTTGCGAACACTCCTTGGTAAATAGTTTGTTTTGTAGGTATAGTCTGTGCAATATTGTCATTGTCATTTCATTTTTGCTAAGGAATCGTGTAACGCGAATTTTGTTTTCTTGCCATTTTAGTATTGTTCCTATATGGTTCATCGTAAATAGTTATTTAAATCGTTAACAATACGCAGTTGGGATATTTAGTTATATAAAAATACAGATTAGGATAAAGTGTATGATTGTGCTTGCCTAACAATGGAGAAGAACCTTGATCTTAGTAGTAACAAAAACGTGTCTTTGAGTTTGATTGCGGAGTACGGTGGTTCAGATTCGGATTCGGATGATACAGAAACTCGTTCAAACGATAATACAGGCAACGATGATTCCGATGCAACAGAACTTAGTGAAATGGTTTTGAAAAATAATTTGATAAATGCTTGCGCTCACGGTCCATTGTCGCGTTCGAGCGTCCTTGACGATGATGTGACCAGACATATGATTATTGACAGTGCAGAGAGCGGTGTGGTGGAATACGAGGTTTCGGATTACCGCGACATAGACTCTGATTCGGATACCAGCTCCTCGAGCGAGTCTGGTGACAGTGATGTAGATTCAGTCAAGGATATTGAAGAAGTCTCCAGTGGGTGAGTGTAATAAATATAGCTATTAGAAAATTTGAGATATCAATAGGAGCATTTGTCATTGTTACTCACTACAAGCAAAATATTAACTAAAATTTCCTATTGAAAAGTTATGTTCTTGCTCTAATTATAATTGTTGCTTTGAATTAATTATAAGTCAGCATAAAATGATGACTAAGCCATATTTGTGGCAATTATTATGCAATATTTACCAAATTTTTACTAAGCCATATTGTCAACATATGTTATAAGTATGTAGCTATAGCATAAAATTATAATTATTATTGGCTATACACATAGCATTCAAGTATTAATATTAATTTAAATTTAATGTTAATATTAATTAATTTACATTATCCAAAGTATGATTTGCAAAATTTGAATTGGATCCTTGTTTCGTAACTATAATAATTTATTCTTATTAGTTGCCATACACTGGTCTTTTAAAAGACCATACAACTTTATGGTCGTTTTCTATTAATAATTGCCACTGCCTGTAAGTTTGTCTGCACAATCTCTAGTTTTATCATAATATCTTCAAATGAGAATCGGACACATTCCTAATAATGAAAACTTATTAAACATGTAATTTCAGAAGTGCCAACATAAAACAGAAAGAACTACAAAAAAATACAAATTGTTGTTTTGTGTGCTATTGTTTTAGTTTTGTCATCCTCTCTCCTTTTCTAACTCATATTTCTACCTACAGAAACATATGTGGGTTCACTGTTATGTAGTATAAACGTAATCTACAGGCATAACTACCACAGGTATGCTTTGTTACTGGAAATATTGTAATAGTTTCATATACAGAGTTATTTAGACAATGTGTCCAACTGTATTAGCAGACCACTGGAACTGTGTGACATTAATTCAGTGGTCTGCCGGCGAAAGTGACCTATCCTGTCTTTGCACAGAAACAAGAATTTATTTATTTTATTTATATGTTGAGTGAGAGCTCCAGAGACCTAAACAACCTCCCTATCATCTCTTTATTATCCTTCCTATCCACCTCCTATCCGTTTCCTTAGAGATGGTGATGCACGAGTGATGCCTCTGGTGTTGCTAGCGTCTATGAGCTACGGTAACCGCTTACCATCAGGTATTATGTATGTATGCTTGGTTGCCACTCACCTAGTATTGAAAAAAATATTGTAATACATTCTCTAAATAAATTATAGATTAGATTTATGTATATTACATCCATTAGGATTATGAAATTTACCTTGAAATAAATAACTAAATACAGTGAAAACTGATTCCAGTTCCAATTAATTTATTTTATTACACTTTATAGATGTGTTGAAAATTTGATACACAGTATTTTGTTATTTTTATGTATTTAAATATGTTTTAGGCACTTGACATACCTGGCTAAAAAGCCAAGCCAACATGTTAATTGCAAGCAAGACAAAGTGTGAAAATTTGCTTGTGGCTATAATTTTGTGTTCCAAATTTTTGCTAATTGTGTATTATTTGGCTTTGTCACTGTGATTATGAAAGCATTTGCAACAAAAATTGTATTTTCTGAGTTTGCGTCTAATACTTAAATGATGATATAATGCATATATATATAATTTAATGTTTATACTGCAAAATAACTTGGGGTTATCTTGTGCACTGTGACACCCATTAATGTTAACTAACCTTATCAAAATGTAACACAAAAGGCTTCAATAATATTAGGCATAAAGAACTGCTATAAAAAACAAAATGTGATAATTATTATGATATTTTTATATATCTTTTAGGTATATACATACTTAGCCACCATAAATGATGACAAAGTGCGAAAATGTGCAATAAAAAATAACAGTTATGAGTAGGATTTGAACTATTCCTGGAATTCCATCCCAGATGCTTTGCCAATTCAGACATTGTGACAATTGCTCGGGTCTGTGTGGCATTAAGAAGGATTTCACTTTTTGCACTTTGTGTTCCAGTCATTAAATAGAAACAGTCAATCTTACTTTGTTGTAGATAAGTCACATTCTTGTGGTTTTCCAATGGGCATTATACCTATAATGTTCAAGTGGAAGTGAATCTGATGAATATGCACAGATTGAGATTGAATAAAGTAATATTAAAATTCTAATAGCCATAAAACTGTTCATACCAAATTATTCCATTGGTGACTACAGAAATATCTCCCTCTTTATTAATTCTAAAGCTGAACGTCCACTGGTCCGCACCGACCGCACCGCATGCGCGACACGCAATGGACTTTTGTTTGCTTTGTATGAATTTGTATAGCACTGTGTCCACTATCCGTACCCCACAATTCCGTTCCGCCGTTCAATGCGTTGCGTGTCGTGCGTGCGTTGCGGCCGGTGCGACCAGTGGACGCTCAGTTTTAGTGTACTCATCCCCAGTTCCAATACTAATTACCAGATACTATTCCATAATCTTCTTACAGAGATGAGGTGGAAACTAGCAGCCGGACTGTGAAACCAGAACCTCCTAAAGTAAATGGTGAACTGGGCCTCGATGACCTCCCTCCTATAGAAGACCTCGCAATCAGCCTGCCTGCACAAGAAACTACTAAAATTGGAACTATTGTCAGTGTTGTTGATAGATTAGGTAAGCATATTTATACTTAAAATACACATCTATTCAAAACTAGCTTTAAGGGCTTGTATGAGCTCCCACGATGCATCTCAAGAACTTGCGCATTGATTCCCATCGCGCATTCCGCGATGTTACGTCACACGGTTATCGAAGGAATGGTCACCCGAATCGTGGAAGGGAGACGCCTTGCTGCACGAAATCGCATCGCAGCAATTCGTGTCTTTTTTTTTTTTTTTGCGCCAATTTGCAGTTTTATGTACAAGCCCTTTCCCGCGCTGTCGCTGCGGCTATAAGATAGTTTTTTTTTAAAACGTTAATGAATCATAACCCTTAACCCTCCTCAAAAATTTAACCCATTAGAAAAACTAGTTAGTTTTTGAGTTTCTAGCGTTCAGTTCAGACAGACAGACATACTATTATAAAGCAGTTTGTGGACAAAACGACACGATACGAGATGTCCCAAATGTGTTATGCGTTCAAACCTTAAAAGCAATATCGTCACATATTGCTCTTAATTTTGATAGTGTTTCCAAGTACCTACCATATTCTGTAAGAACAAATTACAAGACAAAAATTATAGAAAAAATATTTGTAATAAGTACATAAATAATTATTATAAACATTTTATTTTATGGAAATGTTTATTTATATCGCTCACGATGTTCTTCTATTATGGAGTCAATACTCTGTAGTCTGTAGCATAGGGAACAACCTAATTGTTTTTTTTTTCTATCTGATTGATTATAAGCAAAGGCATTCGTGCAAGTCGCGGAGGTCGCCCTTGACTGTCGCGAGCTTTTCCATGACCTCCATCGATTTCCGGATTGTTTGCAATCGATATAACCTTTATTCTCTGCCTTCAATGTATATTTATTACTCAGTTTAGCCAGTTTATAAAACTGAATCGGTAAACAGTTGTTTCTTTATGCATTTATTGGTATCTTTTTTAAGAGCCCATTCCACTACTCAAGGATGAAAAGCAAAATTCCACCCTTGGACGAGCTCACGAATGGCGTGCTTTTGCCCATCCATTGTGGAGATTCCATGAGCCAACTTAATAATTTGCTTCATCTTTGACACGTATAATAGAATCAGCAGACAGCACCGGTATTCCTACGACAGTACAATGTAGTGTTTTTACGCCAAAATATTTTTGGCAAGCCAGTGTGCTTTAATCACCAATGTTATACGTTTCCACTTGTCTTTTAAAGGAAAGAAAGCCTAAAGGTTTAGACGTTACGAGCGTGCTCGGACCGAGTGCACTCGTACGACCTACGAGTATGTCGTACGTACAGGGCTAGTCGGTACTTCATTCGAGTGCTTTCGGATTACTAGTTTTTTCCCTGCGACTAGCGTCCAGTAGAGAAGAGTAGATCATCACAGAGTAACCATCAGAAAGCACATTCATAACTTGCAGCTCCCGGCTTTATGTGGGATATAATTTAGACCTGCATTATATTATTTTATTAAAAAAAAACATTGGTTTTCTGTAAGAGGATTCTTATTTGCACATAAATCGTGTCGATGACTTATTTTCTCCTCCATATCAAAGAAAGACAGCCTTGGACACAAAGAAAACATATTTACCCCCTTACTAATAAACATTATATAAGCTCCGAATAGTTATTCAGTGTTTTGTTCCGTTCTTTCAACGTCAAACTGTCATATTAGTGACAAAGACAAAACACTGAATAACTATTCAGAGGTTATACAAAGTTTATTAGTAACGTAGTTAGTCTATTCTACTGCAAAAAGTAGACAAGACAAGGCAGATGTAAAGTTTTCGTCTATATATTGTTATGAATAAATAAGGAATTAAATTAGTCTGGCGCATGACCCGTGACTGCGCGTGAAGTCATGTCACGGACTATAGATCACAATGAGTTATCAAGAAACTGCGAAACAAATGTTTTTTTTTCACAACTGATTGTTGTTCCACTTTTGCCCATGCCGCATGGGTCTCCTCTTAAGAGGGATGTAGGCCGGCTCCAATGCGTCTAGTGCGGTTTGGCAGACTTCTCAATGTGTCGAGAAAATCTCTCAGGCGCAAGCCACGATGTTTTGTCACGATATTTTCCTCCGCCGAAAAGCGATAATATTGTCAATACACACAGTTTTGAAATGTCAGACGTGTGCCTTAAGAGTAACAGATTTTTTTTCTGTTTTATTTCAAAGATAATTTACACGTAAATTAATGTTGAAAACTATAAACCCGGCCTAAGCTGGGTTAAGAAAAATTGAAGCTAGTCTACCCCCTATGCGACTTAGTAGACTACCCAAGGCGCTGAGATAACATTATGACGTTTTCTTTTCAGTTTCCACATCACTTTTTTCAGCAGGAACGGGTTTTAGTAATCATTTTTTTAGCAGGACATTCCTCGTGTTATGACAGGGCATTTAATTAATATTGATTATAGAATTTATTATTATTTTATGGAACTCGATTGTGGGCTGGGCCATGTTTTGTACAGGTACGGTTCAGACTACACAGGGTCCGTTGAATATAAGTTGTAACCAAATATTTAATTGTTTTCGGATGAAATATTAAATGAAAATTTTGTTTCAGTGGTCGTACGAGCACTGCCAGAGACTCCAGCAGTAGATTTAGACACCATCCTGTTTTTGGAGAACGGGGCCAAAGCCTTAGGGAAAGTTTTTGATGTGTTTGGGCCGGTAAGAAACTTATATGATACATTATATTTAATCCGTGTGGGGCCGGCTTTAGAATTGTCCCATCCCTCTCCATCCATGGGAGTCGTAGGAGCCGACTGAGGGAATACCGGGGGAGTGGGCAGCAGCACTCCCTCGAGTATTAACAACATCCACTGCGATCGCCAACCCGCCTGCCAAGCGTGGCGATTACGGCACTATCCCCCATATGAGCGAATCACATGTTGTGGCGTTCTCTTGGGGAGGCCTATGTCCAGCAGTGGACTTCGAAAGGCTGATGGATGGATGGATGGATATTTAATCTATCACATTTTTTTGGACTACATGACCACTGTTTACAGGTATACGGCCAGCCTGAGACTACGCTAGTAGTGAATTTGGCCTGTTAACCAAGCTCTGGCCAATGCTGGCTTGTTTTTCTTGCCTGACAATCGTTATAGGCATCTTTGTTAACATCACTGATTCATTTACTGGTGGTAGGTAGTGCTGGGTACTAAGTGAGAGTACTCACTTGCTATCGGGCCCGAACGGGTCGGTATCACCGTCTCCTGTGCGCCCGCCAACCTCAGAATTAGGTCAAATTGTTGAAGTGAAACTTCTTCAGACGTGATAGGAGGGGGAAAAGGGATTTTTGTAACGAAATAATAATATACGGCGCCATGTATATCGTTACGTCAACGACTGCCTGTGTTATAATTTTTTTTCTTTTTAAATCTAACATTTTTTTGTGTCTACGCGGGTCTATCATAATTATTTAAAACATAAATTGAATTTCATAAAAAGTACCGATAACCTACCTACAAAGGTTGTTGATATGCGCACTATTTTCTTTTTTAATATGGCGTTGGTCGTTAAGACAAATGTGATGAGGAAATTCGGTATTTCTAGAAATACCTAGCGTAGCTCAGTGGATTAGAGCACTTCCCCGGAAAGGAACGGATGCAGGTTCGATTCCCGCTCGTACTAAAATACTCTTTTTCCTTATTCACAAATTATAATTGGTACTTTAAGAGTAGTTGAGCATGTCAAGTGCTAAAGTATAGATCAAAATGTTTTTTAATTTTATTTTTTTAAAAGAAATTAAGTATATTCTGGCCGCGACTTCATCCTTGTGGACTTCAGAACACAAATACGTCATTCCAGGGCACATTAATTAATTCTAGGCAAAAATAGCTATCCCACACGAACCATCGGTTTATCCGGGATAAAAGTATCCTTTTCTGGTTTTTAGACTATATCTATGTTAAATTTCATGACGATCAATTGACTACCTACGGCGTGGAACTATAAAAAACTAACAAAACTCCTTTATAATAATATATCAATAAGGGTTGTGTTCATGTTAATTGCACGAGTATCAACAAAATTTCATAGATTTACTAAAAACAATATTTCTTTTTTTTTATAATAACCAACTGTCATTTAAATTCACTTAGAGCTACTTATATATATGATACAAAAAGACAAATAACTCAAATGTCTAACATTTAAGCTGGATTGTCGCCAGCGATATTTGCTGATTCCAATATTTCAGAGCCAGACATTTGGCTCCAGTCCTAATAGTGCTTTTGACCCTAAATGCTCGCTAAATCACGCAAAGAAAAAGGTCAGTAATGTGTGAGCCTATGTTTAAATTGACGCCAAGACCTAAATAATACTTAAATAACAATGTATTTTACAAAAAAGAAATACATTATTGACGTTTTTTTGACGAGCCACGGCACACCTGATGGTAAGTGGTAACCGTCGCTTATGAACTTAACTATACCGAGAGTATTGATAAGCCGCTGTGCACCATTTCATTTCAATGAAAGAATAAATGGCTATCTTCTGCTACAGCCAAAACACATTGACGTGCTTCATGACGGGTCACACGGGAGACGGTGGTACCGACCCATTCGGGCCCGATAGCAAGCAAGTACTCTCACTTGGTACCTAGCCTTACCACCAGTAATGCAATGAGGGTAACTGATAACTAAATATTCAGATTTATTATTCTTTAAAAGATTACAACCCTAATGTCGTCAGAAGATAAAGAGTTGCGATATAATAAGAGGAACTTCTAGATAAATATAACCAGAGGCGGCTCGTCCTAAAGAGCGCTGGTGCAATGCACACCCAAAATAATCTATATACATATAATTGCTTGTACCGACTGATTGACGATCAACGCAAAGCCAAAACCGCTGGGGCTGTAAACTTGAAATTTTGGTAGTTAATGCCTTTTTTGTTGTAGAGGTCCACTAAGAAAGGATTTTTGAAAATTTCACTCCTAAGAAGGTAAAATAAGGTATAAACGGTTGTATGGAACTTTGTCATATTCAAAGTAAGAAGCACGAAATTTCAAATACCTGTTTCTGGTTGAAAATAAATGTATATTTACAGTGGGATATTAAAAAAAAATACGCCTAAGATGGTAAATGAGGGGTTGAAAGTTTATATGGGAGGTTCGTCACTTTTGAAGTAAGAATCACGAAAATTCAAATACCTTTTTCTGGATAAAAATAAATGAACACGTATATCAGTGATTTTATAATTTTTACCTCTAAGAGAGTGAATTAGGGGTCGAAAGTTTGCATAAAAAGTGTTATTTTTAGAAGAATCTGCATGAAATTCATTATTGAGGCATCATAAATAAAGTTACTAACATTATAAACTAGGTGCAATCCGCGACTTCTTTCGCGTGGAATTTAGTTTTTAATTTTGGTACCATAATTATTTTTCTAAAATAATAGTATCCAAAGCTTCTACTTGTAATATCTGCTATACTCCAGAGGAAGTCCCGTCCAAATTGTTTTTAGGATATTATATTAGTCGAAACAAACAGTCAGACAAAAACTTTATAAATTGTATTTTGTTACTCTGATATGCATTTCAAAAAAAGCTGTTATTTAAACATTACAAACAGACATTTTAATTTCAATTATTTGTATGGATAAGTATTTTATTGCTTAAATTCATAGTTCGCATTATAAATAATTTTACGCTCGATAGATGCACTTTTTCTGAATCTGGCTATCGTGATGCCGTGTATTATTAGGTATATGATGAGATAATGTTAAACACACCGTAAGTTTTACGTAAGCGACCACTAAAAGAATGTCACACAGTTCCAGTGGTCTGCCAATATAGGCGGAGAGACGACACACGGCGGGTTAATTTAGTGGATTAGGGCCCCACACTACCCTGTTCGTTGCCCCGAACGACGGGGTGTGCGGTTAGATACCCGCCTTTACAAAAAAAAGTGTTGTACGTGAGTGTGTACCTCCTTCGGCCCCTGATTGAAAGGTTAAATATAAATATTTTCCTTAATTGGTGACGGAGCTTGCCAGTAAAGGGCTTTATATGACGCTCAAGTCTTGGCTAAACAGGTGCGGGAAGAGATAGTTGCTCATGTAGCCACTTACCCGGATGATTTTTCTATCATGTCCCATGATGCTGATGGTATTAACCATAACTTTGTTGATATGTCAGTATTTCATATATATATGGAACTTTATGCGAGTTAGTAGCAGCCGGACAAATACATCCGATATTGTTAGTACATACTTGTATATCACAATTATGAGAAATTTTGCATAAAAGGGAACCCCGTAAAAAAAGGCTTCGGTTTAATTCAATACAAAACCAATCCCAATGACATTTTGATGTATATTTGCATTAGTATGGATCTGTTACATCCTATCTTCAATCAGACATCTCTGATATAGTACACATTTTTAAGGAGAATCCTACAAAACTTCGCTAAAGATCTACAAATTCTACTGGAAAGATACAGCTCAATAAACTAATACTAAATTTAAAAAGGAGTTAACAGAGCTGCAGTAATTTAAATATCAATAAAACCATCTACAGGTACACAGAATAGCAGTAATTAATTACCTGAATAACCACCCAGATTTTCACAATGCAGCCGTTTGTAGGTACGAAGAGAATTATCTAGATATATAGATCGTCTTGATCGAAAAGGCGATTGCTTGCGTGAAAGGATACAGAAAATGTTCTGGTATGAAGTATGATTCTAGGATACTTTACGAAACGTATAGACATCTAGCCGTGTGGGGCCAGCTTTAGAATTGTCCCGCCCCTCTCCACCCATGGGAGTCGTAAGAGCCGACTGAGGGAATACTGGCGGAGTGGGCAGCAGCACACCTTCGAGTATTAACAACATCCACTGCGATCGCCAACCCGCCTCCCAAGCGTGGCGATTACGGCACTATCCCCCATTCTTGGGGAGGCCTATGTCCAGCAGTGGACTTTAAAAGGCTGATGGATGGATGGATGGATAGACATCTAAAAGCAATTGGGAGGTGGAGATTGCGAGTTGCCGCCAGTGACTGCGATGGCTTAGCGCTCTAGAGCACATCCCCAGATTGGAAGGAACTGAGAGATTTGTTGCATGTTACATGCTCCAGAGTGAGTTTTAGACGCAAAAGGAAACACTGCAAACGTTGTTTACAAAGAGGTACTTACTATAGTAATTAAACTTAATTTTTTTATGAATACTAATAGTTTAATTTAGAGACAGTATTATTTAACAAAATCGTTCCTATTTCAATATTCATTTATTTGCGCGTGCGAAGCCGCGGGAAAGAGCTAGTTATATAATAAAAATATGTTTTTTAATCTGTATGTACATCATATTATCACCTACATGATTACCCTTCACTCTATTTTTACACATTCACTAGAAATATATTATTTTGTACTTGGTGTTAGTCAAGTTAAAACCGTGGAGCGCTAGCGATTGCGCTCCTATGGGATATAAGTTCATAACAAATACCAGTACTGAATTCAATAAGTGCGAAATATAAAACCTACAGTCCGGCGCGTTAAACAAAAGATTTTGTATGAGAAATTTGGCAATTTAGGAGCGCCGCTCTTGCGCAACGTTGCAAGCTCGCGTACCTGTCGCGTGCATGTCCTGTTGCCAATTTTATGTAAACAAACATTACGCCCTTAGATTAATATTATTTTATATTTAATCTAAGATTACGTCATTAATTTTTGAGCTAACTTGTTCGGTAATTAGTAATTACTTAGTCAATTTTGTTTTAAATGTTTTATAAATCGGTTTGTGTCTGTTGTACTGTTGTTTCGTGTTTAAAATGGAACAATCTTAGATTAAAAATATCCCAAGGGAACAATACAGTTAAAAAAAATAAAAACATTTTCGCGCTCTATGGCGCAAGATCACCTAAATGCATCTTGTATGATAAGCATAGGACATTAATTTATACATAGACATTCTTTCTGTAAATTTTTTGTGAACACCCATAAAAAAAGTCACGAGCCGCTTGATTATATCTGTAGGTAATTAGCGCTGTGATCCTGAATTCCACTTTATTGTGTCGCAGCAAGAGTTGCTACTTATTTAAATGATTTTGCGGAGTGAATCTTCTGTTTCTATTATGTATTCTGTGCTATAGCGGAGTGCCTCGGCAGGTGACGGAGCCGCACTACTGCGTGCGCTTCAACTCGGCAGAGCACGTGCGACTGCGAGGGGCCACGCCCGGAGCCGACGTGTACGTGGCGCCGCGTTCTCCACACACCGCCTACGTGTTCCTCGCCGAGCTCATGAAGTGAGTGTGTGTATATGTATGTATTGTACGTGGCGCCGCGTTCTCCACACACCGCCTACGTGTTCCTCGCCGAGCTCATGAAGTGAGTGTGTGTATATGTATGTATTGTACGTGGCGCCGCGTTCTCCACACACCGCCTACGTGTTCCTCGCCGAGCTCATGAAGTGAGTGTGTGTATATGTATGTATTGTACGTGGCGCCGCGTTCTCCACACACCGCCTACGTGTTCCTCGCCGAGCTCATGAAGTGAGTGTGTGTATATGTATGTATTGTACGTGGCGCCGCGTTCTCCACACACCGCCTACGTGTTCCTCGCCGAGCTCATGAAGTGAGTGTGTGTATATGTATGTATTGTACGTGGCGCCGCGTTCTCCACACACCGCCTACGTGTTCCTCGCCGAGCTCATGAAGTGAGTGTGTGTATATGTATGTATTGTACGTGGCGCCGCGTTCTCCACACACCGCCTACGTGTTCCTCGCCGAGCTCATGAAGTGAGTGTGTGTATATGTATGTATTGTACGTGGCGCCGCGTTCTCCACACACCGCCTAAGTGTTCCTCGCAGAGCTCATAAAGTGAGTGTGTGTATATGTATGTATTGTATGTGGCGCCGCGTTCTCCACACATCGCCTAAGCGTTCCTCGCAGAGCTCATGATGTGAGTGTGTGTAGTATGTATTGTACGTGGCGCCGCGTTCTCCACACACCGCCTAAGTGTTCCTCGCAGAGCTCATAAAGTGAGTGTGTGTATATGTATGTATTGTATGTGGCGCCGCGTTCTCCACACATCGCCTAAGTGTTCCTCGCCGAGCTCATGAAGTGAGTGTGTGTATATGTATGTATTGTACGTGGCGCCGCGTTCTCCACACACCGCCTACGTGTTTCTCGCCGAACTCGTGAAGTGAGTGTGTGTAGTATGTATTATACGTGGCGCCGCGTTCTCCACACACCGCCTACGTATTCCTCGCCGAGCTCATGAAGTGAGTGTGTATGCATGTATGTATTGCACGTGGCGCCGCGTTCTCTACACACCTCAGTGTTCCTCGCCGAGCTCATTAAGTATAAAGAATAATATAAAATATAATAAGGTTAGGCTGATAATTCTTGAGATTCTAAATGTATACCTATTTAGCACTAATGTTCGTCCTGATGGTCGAGCATCATCAGTGAATTTTGATGGAAAATATGCCCCTTTTATTTCAGGATAAAAGGCTCAGATGCGTCATGGCTGAACGACATAGAACCTCCCCCAAACCAAGTAGAATATTCAGATGATGAGGAAGAGCGAAGAGCAAACAGAGCCAAGAAAGAACAGAAACAGACCAAAAACGAAGACTCAGAAGACGGAGAAACTTCAAGAACCGTCAGAAAGGCTTCGGAGCGACGTAACCAAAGACCTGTGGAGCATAGTAGCAGGTTCGGCAGTGGACCGAGCCGTGGAAGGAATCCTTTCTTAACCGGTTCTAGGAGAAACTTCCCCAATTCTTGCTCTAGAATTATACGTCCTTGGTCTTCAAATCTGGGTCTAAGAACACACCCTAACGGGGATCCTGGAGGTTATGCTCCTTTCTCTGCAGCTCCTAGTTTTACAGGTCCACCAGTCTTGCCACCCGAATTCAACCCCAGCACACCACCCCCATCTATGGGCAATACGTTTCAATTTGGAGCTAATCCTGGAACACAAAATGCTCCTATGCCCCTCATGAGTATTCCACCTCCTTTTAGAAACAATATGCCTATATTTGGATCTAATTTCTGTACTATGCCTGGCCCCCAACCCCAATGGGTAAACAATGCACCCCCACCACCACCGGGAACCTAATCAAACGCACAGCAAATTATTATTATAAGATCTATTACGCAATAATTAGTTATAGTTAGCTCAGTAACTTGTCTAACAATACTAAAGTGTGGTTATCCAAAAACAAATTTATATTTATATGAAATAAACAATGATTCGGTAGTGAACTGTTTGATTTTTTAATGATTTACCATTCTATACATTCTCTCGTTAACATTTTCTTCGTGTCATGATGGCAAATAGTGATATTATCGCAACTGCAGTTGTTCACTTAAAGAGACCCGATATGTCTGGGACTAGCGCTGGCACTACTGCGTAACGATGTAAATATCTTAAACAATATCATCGATGTTTCGATTTTGAAAAACGTAATGCTGCAAACATCGCCCGTGAAAACATGCACAGAGTACCTTTGTATATATAAGGAAAAAAATATGTTTATCTTGTGGCAAATGGAGAGGCTTTCAATATCGTTTAAAGCATTGTGAGGGTCAAGTGGAACACGCCCTTAGAAGTCTGTTTGTATGTGATGAGTGTATCATTTGTAATTCCTCTCTGTGAGAAAATCTTGTCAAGTTGTCATTTTAATTATGAACAATCTATTAAAATGAAAGGTTTATTTTCAGGGGTTCTGAAAGACAGGCAAGGAAAACAGCTACATAGTACCTGCAATTGTTTTAATACTAGCAAAAAGCTACTTTAGGAGGGCTCGCGAAGTTTTCTTCTTAGTAATCATTTTTAAGATAGTTTCTAATAAAAGTTAATGGATGGGCTTTTGTAAATAATTCATACGACAAATTATTAAATGATTATATTCATTAATTTTATCCAAACAAAATTCTTCATATGGTTTTCTTCTATGTAGTACTCCAATATTTACATGTTTTTGGTATTAGTTCTTTAGTTTTCGAACAGATGGCGCAAGTAGTAACAGTCCCATTGACATTACCCATGCCTTAGTGGATTTATGATTTTCGACAGATGGCATTAAGAATACTTATAAATGTTCTTATTCTGAGATATAAATAGTGGAAATGGTGAGCAGCGGCTTGACAATGCTCTCGGTATAGTTGAGTCTATGATTACTTTACTCTATGGTTGAGTCCATGAGCGACGGTTACCATTTACCATCGGATGGGACGTGGCTCTTCTGCCACTAAACAAAAAAAGATATATATTTTTTATTATGTATAAAATAATATTTTTATGGCAGATAATACATCTAGAAATAAATTTAAATTACTATGTCAAAGCCAAAATCTTTTTTTTTTCTCAGTAAAGTGTACCACAAAAGTGCATAGATTATGGGATAGTGATAGGGCTCGCTTTGCTCACCCTAATGATAAAGCTGCAACAGAGCTGTCTGTACATTTAAAATATTTGAGAAAAAATCACTATTTTGTCTGTGTTCGTTCGCGCATCACGCAAAAACCTTAACGGATTTTAATGCAACTTTGTTTATTTGATAGCTCTTGATTAGACTTAAAAACTTGTATACATTTTATCTCGCTACTATATCGGAAACCTAAGATATAACCTAAAAACTAGTTTTTGGCTGCGGCAGAGCCTCGGGCAAATGCTAGTGTTTTAATAAACCGGCTATTTTAAAGCAAAATAAACTTGTTAATTGTACATCATTGAGCACATACCCAATAGAGAGAAAATGACCTTAATGGATACTTAATAATGTGAGAACAATAATGAAACGCAAAGCAGATTTTGTGATTTCTTTATTAAATATTTCATGTTAGAAATAAACTAACGATCGAATTTCATAATGTTAAAATAAAAAAGTTTTATAATAAAGATTAAATCTAAAAAATACTGCTCTTGGACTATGCAGAAAATAAACGCATTGTGTATATCTGCTGCCCTTATTGACGAATCGTCAAAACTGGTTAAACATATAATAATTTTGCACTTGCATGATCACAACGTAAAATGATGAACATTTCACAATACAGGAATATAAAACGTTCGTTTACAACTAAAAAATACCAACTAATTATTTTTAACAACTATCCGGCCGTAATACGTCCAACTCTCAATGTATATACTAAAATACATTTGATGCTGTAGTCATTGCAGGTTTTACTCATAAACATAAAACTGTCAATTACAAAGTTATCGCCAAGAACCCTAAAATCTGTGTCTATAGCTGCTCAAAAAGTTTAATGCAATCTTTATATCGTTAAGTGTAATTGCGTTTCAAACACAATGTGAAATATTTAGGCCAAGTCTTTACAATTTTAATAATCTCAACTCAACCAATGACAAAACGTACCTACGAGAATTGAAATTATACCATACATTACAAATAAATTGCAATTGTAAATGAGATGTAAATGTAGTGTAATTAATGCAAATTATAAATCTTGTTTTATAAGATTGTAAATTTCATGATGAATATAGTTTTATTCTGCATTCTAGTGTTTCATTAGAACCTTTAATGGCAGCGCTTTTAATACCATTTTGTTACGCCATTGAGCGTTTTAATATTTCCATTAGTGGTGAATCACTAAACCTATTGCTAGATAATATGCTTCTTTTGGCAACATTTTATAATTATTGGATAAAGACGTATTTAAACAAATTGTCTAATAGATCTGCATACAGCATCCAGAGTTGAAACTTTCTACTGCTCATCACAACATGCTAAAATATTCTCAATAAAATTGAACTTAAAAACATACTGTATTTATTCATTAACTAAACGATAATCAGTAGCGTATACATGTAAAACAATACAAACTCGCAATTGTTTCCGTGATTTTGCAACACACCGCACCAAATACAAAATAAATATAAATGCTATTGTTAAACACTCTCAATGTGCATAAATACTGAAACAATCATTATCTACATATAAATGGACTTTTTATTGAATATAGTAAACCAACCAACAGCCCAAGATACGACTCGGTGATAACCGCCCGATTGAGCCATAGCAGTGGCATACGTTTGGCCCTTGTGAGGTTATTTAAATTTTACTCACCCAATTATAATTTACCATACGCTAGTTTTTGACCACAACTCTAACGTTTATTGGTCCTAAATAGCCTAATGAAGTTATTTTCTCAAATATCCTAAATATACGAACAGCTCTGTTAGTTTTATATTAATATAGTTAAGCCTGTCTGTACCTATTATTCCTTTCCAAAACGTAAATGAGTGAACAATATTAGCTATAATCAAACTCGTTATTATTAGATAGCCATTACTTTTCGAAGATCAACCAACGAAACTGATAGCATACTTTTTCATTAAAATTGGACCTGGGTAGTAACACCCTTTTACAGAAGATCGGCATAAAGTAACGGTAGTTATTCGTTAATGTTTAAGTGATTGAAAGCCCCGTAGGCTCAGCTTCAAACCCCCCACTTCTCATTGACTACTTTCCTCTCCACCATCTAACCTTTACCTAAGAACAGTTAACACGCATGATGCCTCAGGTGTTGTAGTGGCAATACAGAATGGTGACCGTTTACCATTATGCCTTATGCTTGTTTTCGGCCCTTATAGTGTAAAAGGAACACATATATATGTAGATAACGACTGATAATATGGGGATAACATAAGATGAATATGCCAAAAGGCAATAAAACATTCAGCTTAACACTATTACATGTGTATTACAGAATTTTGATTTGCATAATTCTCTTTAACATCTGTGATTATATAACAGTTTTTTTCTACACAATAATTCATATAATATGTTATTTTGAATCCACATATTGAGGTATTTGCTGCACAAAAATTTGTATATTTTCAAGTATCATTTTTAATTTAATAATTAATTTAATTCAGTAACTATATCACGATAGCCACCCAATGGTGATCCATCCGTCATGTCTTTTTTTCCACGGGAGTATAAAAGTGGGCAGAGGAACGCCGTTTATTACAAGAAGCAATCCATTCTCTGCCTCTTTCCGAGAGGAAACAGACGTGAATATATGTATGTATATCACAATATTAAAGAGAAATGTATGCAATCAACAATCCTGTGTATAAATAACCGATTGTAGTGTCTGTAACTTATCTTATGTTTCTTTATAAAAATACAGTTTCCTATATTAAAATAATTCTCAAAAGCTTAGCTTGCCGTCCGACATGCCTCTTCTGGGCTTAGTTACACTTTAAAATGTTCCAATAACTCATATTCGAGATAGACATCGTTGATACAACATTCCAATCATACCATCCTCAACTTTTTCACATTATGGCCATTTTTCCCACAAGTATGCGGCACCAACGATAGTTACGTCGGACCAACGATATCCACCATCAACGATACACACAACAGAAAACGAATCCCGGCAGTCTTCCATTAAATACGTAAAAATATATCGTAATTGATACTTAAACAATTCGACATCTATCACTAATAGTGAATACTACAAAAGATACAATTAAAATTTGATCAATAATATAAACTTAATTCTACATGATCAAAGAATATTACGTCATTCTACTTCATTAATTCAAAGGTTATATTTTTATATTGATTATACGTTAGGAACTATATCTACTACTGTACAGATTAAACAAAATTATGATTATGATTATTTTTCCATTATAATGATTTATAATACTTTTGATAGATCGACAGACAATTCGTATCAACGCATACTATATATAGAACTTAAAATAAGGAACTAAATATGTATTTGATCGAAAATATATATGTGAAAGCGTCGGTCGGCTGTTTCACAGTCGGTCCTGACCCCCAGCTGTCGTTTGTAATGGATTACTTCATATGTACTAGGATAGATCAACTATAACAGGCGATACTATTAAACAAATAGTTGTTCGTACAATACGTACGCTTATACATACGTAGCTAATCGTATCACTTATTAGTGTGGTGTTGCCGATTTAATATTTAGAATATTAAGTTTTTTTATTCACTTCTAAGACACTACATACTACTATCTAATATTCACAGAGATTGATACAGTTAAGAACATGGAAAGGCAAAACAGCGTGTGCTCTGCTACACAAAACGCTAAAAAATAAAGAAATATAATATTTAGTCAGCCAATCAGACGCTACATGTCGCACACCACTCAAAAATATTTCGTTACATAAGTCACTCGTTGGGTACACATAATCAGATCAATAATCGAGAGATTTCATGTAAAAATATTTTGAAATACTTTTGAGTTGTGTTTTATTTTTATTAATAATATCGATGTGTATACAACCGCTGCAGTATAGTTTGTATGCATAACCTTATTTGCCTGAAGCGGTTGTGTTCACTTCGCCCCTAAATTAGTACAGTGAAGGCAACGATAAGTGCACATTATTACAAACATCGCATATCTAAATAGTGTTACTGTTATCATACAGTAAATATGCTGCCTCTAATGTAGATATTCGCAAAATACACATCTATACGTAAAATTGTTCTTTAATGTACTACATGAATATATATATCATTAATAATCTATTTAGTTTAACTGCCTCGGTGGTGCAGCGGTAGCGTGAGCGACTGCTGATCATGAGGTCTCGGGTTAGGAAATATGTGCCCGGTAGACGGCAATAGGCTCGCCCCCTATTACGTGGGACTTAAACATAGTTGGCGAACCGTGGGTGTGTAATACAACTCTGCCTGCCCCTTCGGGGATATAGGCATGATGCTATATTTTTTTTATGTTGCTGTTTAGTATATTGTGGTTATGCCGGTTAGTTTAGGGAAGTAATTGCTTTGACAGAGACGACACCCCATAGCAATTATAATTAAATCCATATCAATAATCATGCTGTAAAGTTACTTGTGATGCTTGCATGTATTTCTAGAATGTTCAATTTCTAACATTCAAGCAACTATCATCCCTATGAAGGCACATATTAATCAGCGCATATATACATAGAGTACACTAAAGAACATTATTGTGACAATTAACATTTTGTTCAGACAAGTATACAAGTCCTCTAATTGAGTATCACGATTAAAATTATGTAAAGCTTATGGCATTTATGGTACATTAGTTCACCAATCCAATAAATATTTCATCATCACTTCGTAAATGCATTTTCTACAGTCACTTGAAATGTTTATTAGTTACAATCGATGATGTTCATTGTAGTAGCAACACCGTGAGTTGGAAGACAATGTGAAAATTTAAGGGCATGTTCCAATTTCTTGCACAACTTTTACATGACGATTATTAAATATCATTTCTGGTTCGTTCGAAAGCTTGTGTCAGTTAGATTAATATTGTAATTCACGATACGAAAGATATTCAGGTAGGGGGCACTAGGGATATCCATAGCATATGGATGGAAGCACACTATTTGTCCGGTTAGACTGCCAGAATAAAGGCCCTTCCGTAGCTAAACATCATTCATTGCATTCAAACAATTCGATTATAATAGATTATTTTAAGTATAAATGACCTTTAATAATCACCATGTGCCAAATCCTGAGGTAATGCTACCACAATAATCTTTATCTTAATATCTACCCCACATTGATTTAATAATTTCTCAGCAAAACCTTCATTGTTCAATAAATTTCATGCCTACATATAAATAAATTATAGAATCAAACTGGGACAGCCAATTTATCTCACAAATGCATTTTCAATTATGGAACGACGGATTCAATCCCTCTCGCTAGTGGGGGATCCCGTGCCCTACAGTAGGGCAGAGGTAGGGATTTTTGTCACTAATAATAACTAAGCTATTTCAATTATCGATTTACAGACCAACCAAAGTGAATCATCACTTTAGATGATATGAATCAATAAATGAAATGTCACAGTTGTTCATATTGTACTTCATCCTAATCTGCAAACAAGAGACCATGTGATATTGGTCTTTATTGCAAATCACCTTGCACCTATTCGCCGTAATATATGGGGTAGATTAGTAGAAGTACCTTTATGTGTTTTCAACGGGTCTTATGGTGCAATCACCTACTGTGGTGATAGGAGTTATCGTGACCGAGCTCGGAGTAGACGATGAGACGGTACTAGTTTCAACCACCTGCTCAATTTTTTCTTCTTTTTCTTCGTTGTTAGGGGGTAGTTTTACAATTTGGCAGTCTCCGACAGTCATGATCTGCGTTTCCATGGCAACAGCGGGCACGTTTTCTTCTGCCTCAACGCGGGAATCGTCGTCATCTGAAGAAGAGTCTGATACATCGATGGTGCGGTCATGGGAAGTCTCGGTGACGCTCTGGTCGGTGTCAATGTTCCTGTCCGGGTCGACACTGGCGACTCCATACGTGTTGCCGAAAGCGAGCGGGTTATAAATCATTTCAGTCAGATAAGAAAAGTCGCCAAAGGGTAAGTTAGTCGCGTTGTAGTTTTCGTTGGGTCGCCCATCTGTAATTACAAATTATCACACAACTTTTTTACAATCTGTCTAATTGTAATTTAAACATCTGTTATATATAATACAACACTAAATTATTACTATAACGTTATGTTTTCTCCAAAATTATTATAAATAATAATTAGGACACTAATTAATTTTTCAAATGTGTTAATCTATCATTTTTGAATAGTGGTTAATGTGGTTTTGGTTATATAACAGGCTTTATTAATATAATAAGCTGTATTAGTACATTCGTGCGTGACTAAATTACATGGTTACTGCAATGATTACAATTAATGCTAAATATAGTACATATATAATTAGACCTCAAAATCGTACAAAATTATGATAAGCAACCAACAAATATTTCATATATTTATTTTATTTGTAAATTCAGCAATTGTATGCTTAATTTTTGTTTATAATTCTAGTATTTGTTTAATCTTAATTTGCAAGTTGGGCTATTTTATAGTAATAAATAAAGAATAAATAAAATAGATTTAAAGCTAATTCATATATTTAAAACAAGTAATACACAATGGGGGCCCACGGGCAAAGCTGAACGCAGATGGCGCTATCGGCAAGTTGGCCACTGTCAAATTGTAATTGCTTTGTTTGCCATTTTTCGTGTGTAATCTGGTTGATATCGCTGATATTATTAAAATGAACATTGTAGGACGCTATACTGTGTGCCCATACATTTTTTGGGACTTATTGTTTTATGTTGGTTCTTTGGGAAATAAATCTACATCGGTGTTATTAGATTTTGTTACAGCCCACAAAATGTAACCTTTACAAATTGTATGGAAATTTCTTGCAGTTTTCAATGCCCATGTCGATAGTACGTCATATGCCGTTAAATTATGGCAGTAAACGTCCTTATTGCCACAGAAAAGATCGGCGTTATTGTAAATATTTTTTTAGATGAAATAAACTGTAATAAACATTGATGTATATGTACTAGATAGGCCGTTCCGAACATTAACTTTGGTCGACTGACCTGAACTGCAATCCGTACACCTTACTTTAGAACGACTTCGACATTGTAGCAGTGCAGACGAGCACAGAGCGCTGATAATAATAAAAACAAAGTGTAAACGGGGACTAATTACCTACCGAATGAGTCAAATAAGCAAAATTATGTTGTTTTAGTGAATAAATAGGTAATAATATCGTAGGTAATACCGTAATAGAAAAATTTCTTCATAAATGACATGCCATATCATTTCATTATTTTTATTTCGCCGCCATCTACAATCATAGACTAAAATATTATGCAGTTTGCAGATGTAACATGAAGGATCCTTTATCTTAGATGCAGATGTTACATTTCAACATTATAAGCAATAAAATAGTTTAGATTTTATTAAGCAATAAAATAGTTTAGATTTTATGTGGTGTTTTTATCAAGTACCTTAATATGTTTGAATGTTTTGTAAATACATATAACTAGTTTGATATTAATAAATATTTATTTAGTTTCTTCCTTTCAGTAATTATTATATGTATATATTATAATATAATATGAACTAATATTTGACAAAGCATATATGACCACATGCGAAATGAACTTAAATGTGAAGAGTGCATTTCTAGCTGGATAAGGTCACAGGGCTCTATATTCATATTATGTACAGCAGCCAGGGACGCTAAATCACAGAACACATTTAATCAGAGCAGTGTTTGAAAAATACGCCAAATTAAGATCACACCACGAGGTTAAAGCATATCCTGAGATACATTATTCAAACAAAGATAGATAATGACACAAAGATAGATATTTTCATTTACTTTTATAATTCTTTAATTTAAGTTGATATTACCTGTAGAAAGGTAACGTTTTTGAGCTTACATAAATGCATATTATTTTACTTCTACATTTTACTATGCACAAATATTGGAACAGAGTATGAATTCTAATAAATACATACTTCTAGGTAAAAAATTATCATTTTTGCCCTGTATAATCTATAGGGATAACAACTACATCGACAACCTATAACGTTTTGGTCGTGAGAAAACTACTTTATAAGCGCTTTAACGCTGTATGTTTTAAGATCGATTTTGTTTGATTAGACTTGCGATTATAACTAATGCTTTAGCGCTGTAAAAGCTAAGTCCACTGCGCGCGAAAGCAAGTTGCGCCACGTTTTTTGGTTGGAATAACTTCTCTAGTGTTAACTATATGTTAATATAACTGAATGGTAATAAACCAGCATATAAGAAAAACATAGTATCACGCCTGTATTCCCCGAAGAGGTAGGCAGAGGTGTATTACACACCCACGACTCGCCAGCTATGTTAAGTCCCACGTAATAGGGGGCGAGCCTATTGACGTCTACCGGGCACATTTCCAAACTCAGGGCTGCTACTGAGAATTTTTCTTGCTTCAACATTGCCCAACCCAGGGATCGAACCCGAGACCTCATGATTATCAGTCGCATACACTACCGCTACACCACCGAGGCAGTTTGTCATTGAAAATCATTTAGGATGTGGAAAATCCAATATTTTTTTTACAAAGCGAGATATTAATCCTTTTGAAAAGGCTCTCTTCATTGCAAAAAGAATACCTAATGGCAATGGTAAATAGTTAAAATTTGTATTCAATGTTTTTTTATACGAGTATTTATGTACTTATATTATTTTGTATTTTAGCCCTACTAAAAAAAAACAAATTATTAGTGAAAGTGAGAAAAGAGAAAGATAAAAAAGAGTTCTCATGTTTCAAAACGAAACATCTTGTATCTTTAGGCTGTACAAAGTTAATACTTTAATTTGCTATTGTATAGATAGATAATTGTTACAAAAAAATATATAATATAGAGCTATCACATTAAGTCTAGGAGAGCGAACATAAGTCTAGAAATACCGATTAGTACCGACAATAGTTCCCAAAACGGTAAGTTTTAGAGTGATTTAGTTCATGCCTTTGTAATAAATTTTGATATACTAACAAATCTTGTGCAATCCACTCGCTAGCCCGTACTGGATCGGTATTGACATATCCATATCTGTACCTAAGGAAAGATTAGCGTTACAGCAAACGTGTGCGTTGGACTAACTACCCGCTTTATATCATTTTACGTACAGAGTATTAGAATAACTAATTTCTCGTGAAAAAGCTTTAACACTGCACAATAAAAGAATTCCATGTATACAAAGAAAGTTTTTCATTTAAGAGAAAAAAATAATTTAGTTATTCAACCCCATTTCAATTTTTTTTCCATATTTGTTGACTATGGATCTGTGGATAGTGACTATTACAGATTTCCTTTAAACCAATGGTCTTGCTCAGTAATGTAGCGTGCAGAATACATTGAAAATGCGTATTCTACACAAGGTAATACGAACCCGAAATCCCTGTATCATAAGCTTATTAGAAACAAATTCGGCTTTTTACAACTTTTTGTATTAAGCAAACCAACAGTTATTTATATATTTGAAGTTAACAGAAATATATTTTTTGTACTATAAATATATTTTATATTACATTTTTTACAATATTATAGATAGAAAATTTTGACATTACATTTATTTTTATTTCCTAAATTATGAACATACAATTTCTCCGTCTCCAACCAAATTATATATTCTTATTTTTTAAGACTAACATGCATTTGAAACAGGCGGGGGTGACTTAAGCACCGCAACAATCAGAAACTAATGATTCAAGCGAGAGAATAGGTCCAACGCAACACAAAAAAGCATAATGCATAAAGGCAAAACATTTGGGACATTCCTACATGCTACTATATTATTACATAGGTACCGTAAAATTAATTCGAGGTTTTTATATATATTTTTAGCATTTGACATGCTTAGCACTATACATTAATGGTTTGTTGTTATTATTGTTCATAATATATCAATATGATCATTTGTAAACACTACGAGAATATTTTGCTTGTTCTACAAATAAATAAAAAGTTTTAGATGGACTAAATGTATTTCCAAAATTATAACAGTTAGTCGCAATAATTTATTTACTACATTACAACATTTTTTGCTCATTTACAAAACTTATTTTTTTTATTTTAATTGGCCACACTGTTTTATTGTAAACAAGAAGCAAATATGTAATTATTTTCATAAAATAAAAGTGCAAATTTCCTTTTAAAAAATGTCCGACATAAAATTTATTACTCGAAGTGAAGTTGTGAAACAATGTGAAAGGAAGTATGGTAGAACAATCGTGGCATTCTCTCAAAATATTTATAACAATAGCCACGCGACCAACGAACCAGATCATGTAGAAATGTCCACACTTAGCACACACAAACATGTATAAAAACACTGCACGCAATGATAATATATTTGTGTAAGAACACGTGTACACTTTGTTCCATATGTGATGAGGAAAATGTAAATATTGTCTACATATAGAAATTTGTTTAATAATACCATAAATATAATGTTATAATAAAGCAAAAATTATGAGCTAACAACGACTTCGCTATATTAAGATGGCTGACTTTTTTTTCGTTTTGAACATACTTACTTATCATCACGCCATTTCCCTTGCGGGGTAGGCAGAGAGAACAGTGCCAAGAGGCTCTATTCTTGCATACATCAAATTTTTTTATTTTTTTTTCTTTCTTTTTGAGCATAGGTATTCTATATTATGATGTTAGGCCCTGGGTACCATTTTGTTTACAGACAGGTAAACAGGTAGAGGGGACTGCACATGTGGATGCACTGCATAAATATCGACCTCCCCGCCCGAGTGTCGTGGTTTCGAAGTCAAGTGGCTGCCATGACTTATTCTGAGTGTACTTTGTATCCGGTAATTCCGTTATATTTTTATGTAGGGATTGAAGTATGTTTACCTTGCCGTGGGATAAAGTAGTTCTTCGGCGGTCGGCCCCGTTTCCTCTTCAACAGCAACTGCTGCCCCGAAGGGGTGATGTGTGGTATCTGCGCCGGGCTCGGCCCCATCACGGTCCCGCTTGTTAGCACACAGCCCTCCATATCTAACGGACAAAGGTTCCGAGATAACTTTTTATATACTTCACCTCCCCAGATGGTGCGTATCATATGATCTAAATTGATTTAACCCATTGCAGTTGTAGAACACTATCGCAGGTAACTACTTTCATTAACTGAGAAAAATGACACTAAAAAGTGACTACCTTTTTTTTTAATTAGTAATAGATAGGGCTTGACAATATTCCTGACTTCCATAAAGCACTTTAACCAGTAAAGGCCAAGGTCTCTTTACCCTTATTGGAGACAGTAGAGTAGTGGTAATTACTGTTTAAGCTACTATTTTTAGACGGCATTTTAATTTTGTGTTGCTTCTAAATCAACCATACTCAACATTTTTTATAGGGGCCGTCAAAACATCACAGGTATGGCGCCGCAGTCCAAAAAATTTTATTTAGGCGTTAATATAAATTCAGTTTAAACTAATGCACCAACCTAAACGCATATTTTGATATTTTACATGCACATACATACTCTGTCATTTACCAGAACACGAAATTCGAAAATGTGAAATTGGAAATAATAGTCACTAGGAGAATTTGAATCTGCATCTCCGGAAAACCATTCTAGATGCTTTTCCAATTCAGCCATTGTGACATTTGCAGTCTATACTATAAATTTCGACAGTACAGTTTTTTAAGCTACAGATAGACATGCTCTATAATAGTTCGGTAGTGAATAATAAAATGTAATGTCTTTTCGTCTCCCCAACGCGCCATTTTTCACAACACAAGTGACTTTACTCAACAAATTAAATAAAAACAATTCACAACATACTAAACCGTCCAAATAGTATAAAAACACGAGAGGAAGATTAAAGTAGCATGCTATTAAGCAAACATGTTCAGACGTGCTCAAAGCATGCCCCCTTCCACCCGCGCTACAGGCTGTCGATTATTGAGCACGCTCGAAATAAGCATGCCTATTACTAGCAATGTCTTGATACACTTGCTACTAAGTAGCATTTTCTCATTAATAGCATGCTTTCGTGCTACTAATGAGCATGTCTATCTGTAGCTTTAATGTTTTAGGTAGCGCCTGCGCCATCTGTTGATTTACTTGCATACATTATTACGACCAGGTAAGCTTAATATTACAATTAAGAATCACATCAAGGCATTAAGAAGGAATGTTATAGAAATTCCTGACCAGATGCCACGATGGCTGAATTGGCAAAGTATCTGGAGGAGCAGAGTATATTCCAGCAGATGCAGGTTCAAATCCTGCTTGTGACTATTATCTTTGGATTTCACATTTTATGTTCCAATCTAAGGACACTTACAAAAGCTGGGCGGGCACATAAAGTCTGCTGGTCGCAGGTTCAGTATGGGTATTCTAAATGGTCATACGTCAAGAAAATATCGGAAGTTTTGATGAGTATAGTGACGGCTTATTAATACTAGGAAGAAACGCAATCTTACTGCACACACTACTTGGATTATTTCGAAGATAAATCAAAATGAGCTTGTGCTACTCCTCATTTTAAAATACAGCATTAAATAAGCATACCCGCAGTATTAAATAAGCATTGCACGCCTCATAAGCGAAGCGTTGAGGTGGGTACTATTCTCGTTTTACACAGACCAAACGATTTTTCAAATTTAAAATGTCTCTATTTATCATATGTTGCACTTGTAAACCAATATATATACACACACATCAAGAAAAAATACTATTTTTGACACTCATATTTTTTTATGCCATTTTTGTTATTTAAACTAGTTAAAAAACTGTTTAAAAAAGGTCTGTCTTGGACGTCCGTTTGTTGTAGGTAATGTATGTTAACACGATAACAACCGAAATACTTTACTAATCGCGTTTTTGTAACTTGAGTATAACTACGAATAGAGCCCTATTAATTTTCACGGTCTGATTCGATGTGGTTTAATTGTTATTAAATAAACAAAAAAATACTGAATATTTACGCTCGATTCGACACTGAAACCAGCGCTATACCTTCCATGAGAACTATTTCTATAGACCAATATAGAAATACTTTTTGAAATAAAACTACGTTTACGGAATCTATCGCGTTTACTTGACTTTACTACTATCCCGACGTTTCGAATACTTTACAGCATTCATGATCAAGGGTGGACCCATATGATAGACGTCCAAGGCTGATGATATATGGATAGTAGTAAAGTCAAGTAAACGCGATAGATTCCGTAAACGTAGTTTTATTTCAAAATGTGTAACTTTCGCGTAAATATCAGAAAGTATTATAGAAATACTTCTTAAAATTAGCGCTAGATGGCGTATAAGACATGAAACCTACATTAGTAAACTAGCACTACCTAACTAGTTTTTTAAACTAGCGCTATCTATGTGATTTATTGAAAACTACTTAGTAAGACCAATACATTATTAAGTTACTTATCAAATAATCAATTTTATTGTGAAGAATGAAGATTATGAGGCGTGCAGTTTTGGATTTTCCAAACCTACTCTATCCAGCTCCCTTAGATTGTGATTCACAAAATCGTATCGGCATCGTATCGTCTTATTTGTGATTGGTAGAGACATTGACATCATCGCAATAATCGCTCACCCAATTACGGTGATCCCTCAACTAATGACAATGACACGATTCTTTGTCGATACGATTGCATTAGTTTCATTCTACGGGCCCTGTTCGTTACCTTGAACGACAGGCTGTGCGATTAGGAATATCTTTTCCGCCTTACCAAAAATAAAAATAACTAACAAGTTGACGGCCGATGATCCTCACTTCCTGATCGTATTAATACTAAGCATATGCAGATTTTCTTATATAATTTGTCAACAAATCGAAAAATTAGCAGTGTTTTAACCTTTCTAATGTTTATAAATGAAGCAAGTCGTTCTGCAAAGCATTATTAGCATGCATGGAAGTGCTTAGTAAGTAGTAATGCAGCTCTAATTTCTAATTTTAATTCATGCAAAATATAATAATAAACAAATAAAAATAAAAGCCTTTAGTATTTACTGCAATTTATTTCCATGCATGCATACAATACATTTGTATAACATTAAAAACATCAAGAACAATCACTTAGTTCAATTGTAACAGTATAATTACCGAGAGAAGTCTTTGGAGGGCGTCCTCTCTTCTTTTTAATTTTGGGGGTCAATGGCAGCGGGGTCTTGCGGGGTCGTCCGCGGCCCCGTCTCGGTGGGTCAAGTAAGTTTTCCTGGTTGAGTTCATTGCGGACTGGTTCGAGGGTTGAATTGATGACAACGGGGCTGTGACCAACGGTGGCTCGGGGTGGCAGCATGACGTCACCGCTGGGGGTGAACACAAGATGGCCGGACTCACGGTGAGTGGTACGCACCATCCCCGACATAACTTCAGAGTTATTCTCGCGTTTTGTTGAAGGAGCATCGCTGGACATGTCAACTGTTGGGTCCTCCTGGAAAATAAGTTTAGAATATAAGAGCACAAAATGGCCACGACTTAATAGTATGGAATAGTTCACATATGCATGACTGTACAGATAGCAGGATGCTTTAGATAGCGACCTCCCACCCGAGTATTATGGATTTGATTCTCACACTGGACAACACTGTGCCATTCACAAATAGTTGTTATGAGTCTGGATGTAATTTGAGGGACTTAGACACAGCACATGGAAGTCTGCGGAGACCCGTTATCAAGCTCGCCGGGCTCCCTTTAGATTCAGCTCAAGAAGACAGCTCTACAATCTGCCCTACTGCCACTCTTTTTTTTATCTTGTTGCGGGAAAAAATGTTCCTCACCGCACACCCCGTCGTTCGGGGCAACGAACAGGGTAGTGTGGGGCCTTCACCCACTAAAGAAACCCGCTGTGTGCCGCCTCTTCGCCTTTATTGGCGGGCCACTGGAACTATGTTACATTCCTTTGGTGGTTGCTCTACCGCCCCGGCCCAGGATGTTCCCGCCAAAGGCAGGACGAATGAATAACTGAGTGACAAATGTACAGCGCCACCATTCATACAAGAACCACTGAAAGCGAATCGCGTACGCGCAGGAGTTACGGTTGTCTCCCGATAGTTAATTATAAATCAGCCCTAGAGTCCGCGCAAAAACCCTTGAAGGTTTTTGTGTGCATATACCTATCGCCCTAGTGTTGTAAGTCCATCAACAGCAAATCCACTCATAAGACATCCGTGTAAGGCAATACCGAACATTTAACTCAGCCCATTCAACTTAAGGGAATTGGTTTAACTATGAACTCAGCGCCGTCACTGCTGTAGGCGTCTTTGGTGAACCCCCCAAGAAAGTTAGATGAGTTCTCCAACCCATTCTTCTTGCCATACCAGAACGCCCACAACAGATATACTGTATCTAGTACAAGCGACATAGTACAGTGGCTCACCCGCTCGCAGATCTTGGTGTGCACGCGCAGCTTGTGTCGCGACGTATCTAGTACGAGTGACATAGTACAAGTGGCTCACCCGCTCGCAGATCTTGGTGTGCACGCGCAGTTTGTGTCGCGACGTATCTAGTACGAGTGACATAGTACAAGTGGCTCACCCGCTCGCAGATCTTGGTGTGCACGCGCAGTTTGTGTCGCGACGAATCTAGTACGAGTGACATAGTACAAGTGGCTCACCCGCTCGCAGATCTTGGTGTGCACGCGCAGCTTGTGTCGCGACGTATCTAGTACGAGTGACATAGTACAAGTGGCTCACCCGCTCGCAGATCTTGGTGTGCACGCGCAGTTTGTGTCGCGACGTATCTAGTACGAGTGACATAGTACAAGTGGCTCACCCGCTCGCAGATCTTGGTGTGCACGCGCAGCTTGTGTCGCGACGTATCTAGTACGAGTGACATAGTACAAGTGGCTCACCCGCTCGCAGATCTTGGTGTGCACGCGCAGTTTGTGTCGCGACGTATCTAGTACGAGTGACATAGTACAAGTGGCTCACCCGCTCGCAGATCTTGGTGTGCACGCGCAGCTTGTGTCGCGACGTATCTAGTACGAGTGACATAGTACAAGTGGCTCACCCGCTCGCAGATCTTGGTGTGCACGCGCAGTTTGTGTCGCGACGTATCTAGTACGAGTGACATAGTACAAGTGGCTCACCCGCTCGCAGATCTTGGTGTGCACGCGCAGCTTGTGGCGCGACGTATCTAGTACGAGTGACATAGTACAGTGGCTCACCCGCTCGCAGATCTTGGTGTGCACGCGCAGCTTGTGTCGCGACGTATCTAGTACGAGTGACATAGTACAAGTGGCTCACCCGCTCGCAGATCTTGGTGTGCACGCGCAGCTTGTGTCGCGACGTATCTAGTACGAGTGACATAGTACAAGTGGCTCACCCGCTCGCAGATCTTGGTGTGCACGCGCAGTTTGTGTCGCGACGTATCTAGTACGAGTGACATAGTACAAGTGGCTCACCCGCTCGCAGATCTTGGTGTGCACGCGCAGTTTGTGTCGCGACGTATCTAGTACGAGTGACATAGTACAAGTGGCTCACCCGCTCGCAGATCTTGGTGTGCACGCGCAGTTTGTGTCGCGACGTATCTAGTACGAGTGACATAGTACAAGTGGCTCACCCGCTCGCAGATCTTGGTGTGCACGCGCAGTTTGTGTCGCGACGTATCTAGTACGAGTGACATAGTACAAGTGGCTCACCCGCTCGCAGATCTTGGTGTGCACGCGCAGTTTGTGTCGCGACGTATCTAGTACGAGTGACATAGTACAAGTGGCTCACCCGCTCGCAGATCTTGGTGTGCACGCGCAGCTTGTGTCGCGACGTATCTAGTACGAGTGACATAGTACAAGTGGCTCACCCGCTCGCAGATCTTGGTGTGCACGCGCAGTTTGTGTCGCGACGTATCTAGTACGAGTGACATAGTACAAGTGGCTCACCCGCTCGCAGATCTTGGTGTGCACGCGCAGTTTGTGTCGCGACGTATCTAGTACGAGTGACATAGTACAAGTGGCTCACCCGCTCGCAGATCTTGGTGTGCACGCGCAGTTTGTGTCGCGACGTATCTAGTACGAGTGACATAGTACAAGTGGCTCACCCGCTCGCAGATCTTGGTGTGCACGCGCAGTTTGTGTCGCGACGTATCTAGTACGAGTGACATAGTACAAGTGGCTCACCCGCTCGCAGATCTTGGTGTGCACGCGCAGTTTGTGTCGCGACGTATCTAGTACGAGTGACATAGTACAAGTGGCTCACCCGCTCGCAGATCTTGGTGTGCACGCGCAGCTTGTGTCGCGACGTATCTAGTACGAGTGACATAGTACAAGTGGCTCACCCGCTCGCAGATCTTGGTGTGCACGCGCAGTTTGTGTCGCGACGTATCTAGTACGAGTGACATAGTACAAGTGGCTCACCCGCTCGCAGATCTTGGTGTGCACGCGCAGCTTGTCGGAGCGCGCGAAGGAGCGGCCGCAGCCGCCGCACGTGAAGGGCCGCTCGCCCGTGTGCGTCAGCTTGTGGCGCGACAGGTGCGACGAGCGCTGGAACCTGCCACACACGCCGTATTGTCACACCGTCTCCCTCACACGCTACCCACCCCCACCAAACTTCTAGGCTCTACACGACCCACGATCTCGCAGTAACTAATTGCCGCAAGACATTTCTTAACCAATAATACAACCACTCTTTAACCAAATATAATATTAACCTTAGCAATACCAGTTAAACAGCTGAATCACACTACCCATGACGAAAAAAAAATCTTACTCCGCGTTTTAACGTGGCGTGGCCATTTGAGAAATTTGTTGACGTCGTATATATAGTGGTACAGGCTTGCTTATCCCAGCACGAATGGGCCGGCCCTCTCACAAAAGATCAGCTTGAAACAACGGTGGGTACTGCTACCGTTGTGTTCCGTATGGAGAGTGAGAACGCCGGAGGCCTGAACACCAGATTATGCTCTCCTTATTATCCTTTCTATCCTCTCCTCAATAACCTTCTCTAATTCGTCTTATCTCTTTCCTTGAGTAATGCCTCTGGTGTTACTCAAGGACGTGGACCGTATGCTTGGTTGGCACTCGCGTAGTATATAAAAGAGCTGCGGTTGTCAGTATTCTCAGTACAAATTGCGAAAGCCATAACCGGCGGTAACCACTTACTATCAGTGGGACCGTGGATCATCTGTTACCATAAGCAACAAAAAAAAACAATAAGAAACACCGTTTATAAGACCATATTGACAAACAATAGAAGAGATAATATTAAAATGATTACCTGAGATCACAAACATCACAGACGTGTGGACGGCCATCTTGCGCGTCATTGTTAGCAGAGTCGGATACGGAACCGCTCGAGTCCGTCTCCTCATCATCCTCCATGCCATGCTTATTGCCTTTCTCTGGAAGGTAACATAAAGCTGTCGTTCTTATTATTATTATTAATATCTTTATTTCAGACAACAAAGGCCCATTAATAAATACCTTAAAATCTAACATACGAGTACATAATATTAAAAATTGTTAGTAATATAAAATGCTTACAAACTATGTTAGTACAGTGCTTCCGTTGCACTAATGCCTAATGCACTCTGGTGGTATCTGTCCTCGAAAGCGCCTGAACATCACTTCTTGCGGCCAAAAGTTTTCATCCAAGACTTTCTGCAGAAACAACGTTGGTATTCGCACCACAAACGCGGCACGTATAGGGACTCTAGGATCCACTGGTGCATTGCCGCAACAGTTCTTGTTAGTTCGTTTACGGCGTTTCCTCCTTTGTACCGTCACAAACCTATCATCATTGGCCCGGTTCGTCACCTTTGCAGGCGCAGGCTTAATAGTTTGAGCAGCAAGTGTGCTCGCAGTGACACTAAGCAAAATCTTGTTTTGATCGTGGTTGTAACGATTTTGCTTTGGCTGCAGTTACGGGCAGCGATTCCGACGGTCGTGTAACATGCGCGGCGTTGCGGGCAGAGGCAACGGGTAAAGGGGAGGACGCTCGAACAATGCACTCTACGGACTCAACAGTCGCTAACGGTGATGTTAAAACTGCTGACTCCAGACTTGCACGTGACAAATCGATGCCAGCTCCGCGACGCGTGTTTACATAGCTTGCACGAGGTGATCCAATTACCGTCGCATTGTTGCGCAACTCTTTGAGTTCTTGACGCAAACACTCAACGTTGTTGTGGGATGCCTCCAGCTTTTTATGTACATCGGCAAGGCTTGCCTTCAGAAACACAATGTCCTTGAGCAAGCTGGTGACATCTACGTGGTCGAAGTCCACCGGTAGAAGTTTGGAAAGGTCCTTGGCCACAAACGTGAGCACATCGTCTGGGTCGGTTTCCTTGAGCAGCGTGATTACATCTTGGAGACTTTTCTTAGTTCCATCACGCCGTCGCGAGACAATCTGGTCACTTTTGTTTAATAACGTGAACAACATCAGCTTGGAAGCCGCGATGTCTTCTTCACTGAAGTTCGTCGCACAGATTTGGACGGCGGATACCTCATCCATCACGTCCAGCTTCTGCTGCAGGAACGCCAGTAGTTTATTCGTCACAAGTTGATAAAAATCGCGCGCATCGGCTTACGCCGCGCTTTATAATATTAATATAATTAAATTAATCAACACACGTCTGCATCCAATAGCTGCCGACATTATACGTCTTATGAAGGTTGTGTTGGACTACAGCAATGATTCAAAGCCTTTCTTCCAAAGACCACATTGGCTTGTTTTTAGAATCGGGAATACAAGGAAAATACTACATTCAAAATATACAAAAACTCTGCTACGGAAAACCCTTTCATTATTCATCCATACATCCATCAGCTTTTCAACGTCCACTGCTGGACATAGGCCTCCCCAAGAGAACGCCACAAGGAGCGGTGCCGTCATGGGGGATAATGCCGTAATCGCCACGCTTGGCAAGCGGGTTGGCGATCGCAGTGGATGTTGTTAATACTCGAGGAAGTGCTGCTGCCCACTCCCCCGGTATTGCCTCAGTCGGCTCTTACGACGCCCGTGGGTAGAGAGGGGTGAGACAATTCTAAAGCCGGCCTCATTATTATCGGGATAATATACATACATACATATTGTCAGGCCTTTTTCCCGTAGGGGTAGACAGAGGCCATTTCTCTCCACTTGCTACGATCCCGACACGCATTGTTCGCTTCATCTACTTTCATCAGCGCTTTCCTGTTTGCTCGTTGATTGTTGAGAGTACTCGTATACTCTTAACCTGGCCTTCCTTAAGAACGTATCCGATCTGGTCAAAATACGTTCACCTAGGTCGACCTCTTGCTCTTGCCCATTCACAGTCGCCTTGATCTGTTTCGCTAATCTTCTTTCATGCATCCTCCCTACGTGTCCGAACCACCTAAGCATTCCTTTCTCTATTTTTGTCACTATATCTTTTTCACACCGCAGCATTCTCGTATCACACTATTTCTCACTTTGTCCATCAGAGTCACTCCAGCTATGCTTCTCAGATTTCTCCTCTCCACAGCATTTATCATACTCCCATGCTTCTTCTGTCATGCCCAACATTCACTACCCTACATAAATAAGTGTAGGGACCAGCAACCCCCTTTATGCACAGCCAGTCGTGCCTTTTTTGACACTTTCTAGCTGTTCATGAAGCCATGCAGTGCCCCATTCACTTTATTTCCAGCCCTCGCTCTCCGCTCAATATCACAGTCATACTTTCCATCTTTCGTAAACTTTGAACCCAAGTATACAAATTGTTTCACTTGTTCCACTTTTTCTCCTGCAACCAGAATCTCGCAATTCGTAACACTACTCGTGTCTTCTCTTTCCAAAACCATTACTTTCGTATTGCTCACATTCACTGACATCCCTTTTATTTTCAAAGCTTCATGCATTATGTTAACCATCGCCTGCAACTCCTTCTCTGACGGTGCTAAGATGATATGATCTTCAGCGTATAGGAGGCATTTGATGATTAAATAATTCATTCTCAATCAATACGAGCTTTCTTTCAAATCTTTCGGGATAATATATACCCTCCTATCTAGTATATTATCCTCCTCTATATTACTCTCTATATTACTTCTTAAAATCCGTTCTAAGTATTGGTGATCATCTGCGACGGTATTCCAGGAGATGCAGGTATTTGAAGTGAATACTTATTTAGAATCGTTTTTATTTGAAACTCGATGAAACGAAAATGCGTCAGGATAAAGAAACAAACACATAAATGTAAGGATTAACAGTCACTTGCAGAAAAGTCCATTAAAGTTATTTTAAATTATTTTTTTTTGTCACAAAAAGTATTCCTTGGACTACCAAGGAAATCAACTATGATTTGAAACCTCGGTCTCCGGCTTGCGTGATCAATACTTAAACCATATGACCACGATGTAGAAATGAAGATTGAAAAAGTGATATATAGTGTGGTGTTCACTTGGTATTCCCATGCCAGTTATAAAGTATTTTTCTCACCTACCCCCCAGTGAATCATTTATGTTGCTATGGTGAGCCATAGCAACACAAATAACAAAAGTGTATGATGAATACTTTTTACCCCAAAAAGATTTTGTGAACCTCAGTGCACAAAATCTTTATCCATTATATCGTTGCAGAAAACAAAATTTAAATTAATTTTAATGCTCCATTAAATTTAATTAATGAGAGGCCATTTTAAGCTTGGTAAAAAATAATAAACCTTACATTTATCCTAATACTCCTGATACTCTACATCCATCTCAATCTCTCGTAGGCTACTTTTCAGAAGTTTCACTTCTGCCTTGTGTGAATTGCACACATATTGTTTTCTTTTTATTTAGACTTCCAAAAAGTACATAAAATTAACATGTGCACCTTCACTTATAGGTTGCCACAGCATACAATATTATACAGACCAAACAAACATTTACATAACTAAAAAGTTAAATTTTTGTGTAGAAATTTATTAATAATATATTAGGTAACGTACATGACGTTCAAATCCTACTCGTGACTGTTATTTTCGATTTCACATTTTCGCACTTTGTCTTAACTAATAATAGATGCGTCAAATAAGATTTTCTCATAGAAATATTTGCATTGTAAGTATATTGCATATTGTTTTCGAATATAATTGTTGGGAAAAGTAACCATAAAAATGCATTTATATGTGTATAAAAATAAATAAAATTGACGAGTCTGTGTGTAGTCTTACTAACAGATTTTTACTAAATGCATTTGAAAGTTTAATCTGTACCTGTAACAATAAACCAATTTATAAAATTTTTGTATGTCTTGTCTGTTTTTCCAGTTAATCCCCCGAACGGCTAAAACAATTTAAAAGGGACTTTCACTAGCGATTTTATAAGGAGTACGCGTCTTTAATTTTTGGAATAATAATTAGGGTTCCACGCAGAAACTAAATTCCATAGCTAATTCGCAACGATAGTTTTATATCAAAATAATTAGGCAAATTAATTTCAATAGATTATTTCATGTCTGTGTTTCTTTTTGCAGCTTACACGTATCGCTGTTGGCCACGAGGCTGGATTAATCCATCAGCCTTTCAACGTCCACTGTTGGACATAGGCCTCCCCAAATTGGGGGTATAGTGCCGTAATCGCCACGCTTGGCAAGCGGGTTGGCGATCGCAGTGGATGTTGTTAATATTCCAGGGAGTGCTGCTGCCCACTCCCCCGATATTCCCTCAGTCGGCTCTTACGACTCCCATGGGTGGAGGGGTGGAACAATTCTAAAGCCGGCCCCACACGACCAAGAGGCTGGATTAAAGAAGGTAAATTATTTCTTGATTCTTCTATATCCTTATCGATATAGGGATAGAAGGTTCGCTTGTCAACCACCATGGAAAGCAAAGAGCGAAGTATCAACTAGGTTACAATTGTATTTAGTATCGAGAATCTGTATGAATCCTACTAGAATTAGTTAACAAGTTTTTAGTAAAATTGTATTATTAACTAAATGCTGGGATAGCAACTCACAATTTCGTTTACTTTAACTGCGCGAACCCTTTATATTTTTCCAAAATAAATATACCTACGTTATTACTCATAATTACAGTTATCCACCACTGAAATTTTCGTCCAAATCGGGTCAGCTACTTCGGAAAATAACCGGAACAAACACACCGGCAGACAAAAATATTTAACACTATTTTTGTTTGATATACATGTCATATCATATAATAAAAATATTTTTTAAATAAAACTAATAGTCCCCACGAGACATTATTGTTTGTATATATGTGGCCAAGTCATATATTTAAAAGCATTCATTAAATATATCACACATAGGTGTGAACAGCTCGTGTGATATTCCATGAATTTCCTTATTTTTGTATATTCAATCAGCAATATACTAAATTCCGTTACTAAAATACGTCGCAATATTTGAGTCTTACATAACGGCATTTTAGACATCGTTATATTGTCACTTTCGAATGTACTAGGAATAACAATGATCTCCAAATCGTAATTTCGATTTTTCACTGAATGAATACTTTAGTGATAAAGTATTATGATACTTTTTATTTTTTATTATTATCTCACGGCTACGCCGCAGCCAATAGCTAGTTTTTAGCTTATATCTCAGGTTCCCGATGATATAGTAGCAGGATAAATTGTATACCAGTTTTTAAGTCTAATCGAGAGCTATCAAATAAAAAAAGTTGCATCAAAATCCGTTCAGTAGTTTTTGCGTGATTTGCGAACGAACAAACAGACAAAAAATCGAAAAAAATGTTTTGTGTTTAGACACGGCTATACTCGTATAGCCTATTACAGACATTTTTTCTCAAATATCTTAAATGTACAGATACAGCTCTGTTACAGCTTTTTATAATAGTATAGATATTGACTATTGAATGTAAATTTAATAGATCTTTAGACAAAGAAACTTAAAAATACCAAAATGCAAAAAGTAAGTAAGAATGGATAAATAGACAGCAATAAATTAATATCAGAACTGAATGATAATTAAATACCTCTTTCTTCAATATACAAGTTCCCTTCACCGTCGGAGTCATCCTGGTCATTGTTGGAAGGTTTCTGGAGAACCGCCAATTGTACCACCTTGATGCCGCCTGGTTTCGTCTCTTCGTTCCGGCTGGACTCATAACTTGAAGCGCCTGTGGAAAACAAAAATATTTGCATATATATGATTGCTAGCAGTGACCTCCTGTGACGATTGTGAATGAAATCGGTCACGGCGCGCAGCGTCAACGGGCACCAGCCAGGTATAGTATAGACACGAGTACGCAAACACAAGTGCACTCTTTGTGCCCTCACTCCTTTAGTCCGATGGAACGGCATACCGGCACAACATAGAGATCAGACGCAGGACGAGCGGCTTTACGTGAATTACCTAACTTACTAAAATTATTATTAACTTTCTATTATTAATTAAAATTATAATAATCACTAATAAAAATTAATTATGTTAGAGTAGCAATAGGAAATGGTGTGCTAGAACAAGTGGATGAATTTGTATATCTTGGATGTGGATTCAGTCGGGATGGAAGGTACACCACTGATGTAGAAAGAAGAGTGAATACGGGAAATAGAGTGAAGGTGGTGACTGCCGAGAAGTTGTCCCAATGGAGCATTGCGGAGAATCTGTGGAGTGAGGCTGACTGACCGCATTCGTAACGACGACGTAAGAGAGCGAGTAGGTATGAAAGAGAGTATTGGTGTAAAGATGCGAAAGGGAATGCTCCATGGTTCGGACATGTGGAAAGAATGCCGGACGAGCGACTGGTTAAGAAGATATACAATGCGAAAGTGAAATGATGTAGGTACAGGGGGAGACCGAGACTCACCTACCTAGACCAAATCGGTCATGTATTGAAGAATTAATGAATGGAAGGTGGAGTCAGGAGTCTCCGAAACCGGCGAGCGTGTATGAAGAGAGTTATGAATGTTGAGGAAGCGAGAAATGTATACAAGAATAGTATCTTGGCACTCTGTTCTCTCTGCCTACCCCGCAAGGGAAATGGCGTGATGATAATTTAGTTAGTTAGTTATAATTATTATTAACTTAGGAAGTTCAATTATTAAATATTTTTAAAATATTGTAAAAATATACTCGTAGTATATGTAGCCAGCAGTATTAAAAATTAACAGACAATTAACTTGCTATATAGGTGTCTGAACACAAACAATCTTTTTTAGATTTTTTTGTCTGCTTGTCTGTTTGTCGTTCGCGCATCACGCAAAAAGTACTGATCGGAATTTGATACAACTTTTTTGTTACATAGCTCTTGATTAGACTTAAAAACTGGTATACATTTTATCCCGCTATTTTATAGGGAACCTGGGATATAAGCTTAAATCGAGCTTTTGGCATGCTTATACGAGAGACAAATGGGAACACATGAGAGTGCTGTCCTTTTCATTCTTTTAGCTAGATCAATAAATCTATCCCGCTCACTGGTGAGAATATGTAAAATAAATACTCCAAGAGAAGTAAAATCGCTCCTGCTACAGATAAATTCCATCAATATAAATATTTAATAGCGTAAGGTACAGTACAACTTCATGAACTCTTAGGGGTAAACGAACTCGAGACAACTACTTTTGAAGATACGATCTATGATCTTAAAGAAAAGGACGTTCGTCTTAAATGTTGTATTATAACCATTTAGTACCAGCACATACAAGTACATTTCATAGCTAGTTTTTTTAGAGTGAAATAGTCTTTTGCAGAGATTCATCGTGGGTGGTAAAAATGTGATTTTTATTTCAATATATACAATTTTTAATTAATGAATTAATCTGAAGTCCGTTTATTGTGGTGCCATGATGATAGCTCTAGATAACTGCCGCTCATAGACTCAACACGCACACAATCTTATTTTGCGGATAGGAAATAAATAAATGGGGCGGCCATCTCCCGCCACAACTAAAACACACCGATGTGTTTTATGTTCGGTTACACAGCTGACGGTGGTAACGAGACGGGTCCGATAACAAGTACTGCCACTTGGCACGCAACCCTACCAAGTAAATAAACTAGGAAAATGGAAGAGAGTTAGGCCGTAGTCCATCACGCTGACCCTGAGAGACGTCGATAGGGCTTTCCTCACGATGTTTTACTTTCCGAAGTAGTGATGAATTGTAAATAAATACACACATAATTTCGAAATGTTAAAGGTAGGTACCATGCAAGGTCTGGGCTTGGGATAGAATCCGATACCAGTATTTGGAGTCCTTGGTGTTACCACCAGGCTAAATTTAAATAACACTTGTAAAGTACTGATATTCTATTTTTCTTAGCTTACATTAATACCTTTGTAATCTTGGTAACATATAAGAGCATGACTAGCGTCTTTAAGATGCCTGAATAAAAAAAAATAAACAAAAAATGTCAGTAATTGCTTCAAAGCATCACGAAATAGACATTACTCATTCGCTTTATATCTAAGTCTGCCTAGAAATAGAAATTATCAACTAAAATAACGTTAATTTTCAATATACTGCTTCTACATGGTAACAACAAACTCAAGAATAAATTATAATTGAACAAAAAAGTATCTATCGTGTGTAGTACAATAGGGGAGACAGAGAGCCAAGATGTAAGGGACATTACACACGGCCCGGCGGCGGGGGGGTCGTTGAACGGTGTTGGGCCGACGATCGGTGCGTGCTGTCTCGAGGGCCTTCACTAACCTGCATCCAACTGGCCATGAGCCGAGATAATAAAATAGTGCAGAGGAATATAGAAATGAAAAATAAATAATCTAAATTTTATCTTGCAGCATATATTTATGTTAATTACAAATTAAAATTATATAGCTAATGTAAGTTAATTATACTCACTAAAAGAAAGCTGTATTAATAATATTTCAATAAAAATAGAAAACGTAAATAAATGAATAAATACGTAATTAACACTCGATGGGATCACAACTCTATAATGTATTTCTGCTCCGATGGTTCTTTTGAATTATATTCGTTCGAACGATAAATAAAAAAAAAAAGACCGTATCTGTTTTGTTTCCATCATTTTTAAAGTTTTGACCGCAGCCAAGCTTTGTTATACGACCTTTTTGTATTTCACATTATTAAAATGAGGTTTTATATTTTTTGTCCTTGTATGAATAAAAAAAAACTAATAGAACACGACATTTCAAAGATAATGCCCGCGAAGATTTTAAATATGGCTCATGCCTACAATTTAATTGCCATTTTGTATTGTAAATTGTATCTAATCTTGTAAAGTTATTTAATACATATGCACAATTGCTTATTTCGTATAATTTAGACAATGTAATATTTTGCCTCAGCTATGTTTTACGCCTAATTAAGAATGCGTGGGGGTAGGTAGGTTTTTAACTCAAGATTGTATGTTAGGTGATAGTTACTTTATCAGGTAATTCCGATATCATACAAAAATAATGATATTAAGTAAATAATTTTAGTAAGTTCGACGGATCCATGGCCTTTGATGCTGATGATAATAGCTAAAACATTCGTACGTGTTAACTAGACCGTACCAAAAGTAATTTTCATAGGAAATTAATCAAACAGAACTTTGTAGTCATTATAATTTTAGTAAGATAAAAACTTCTTTGTTTGTCTCGCTCCGTTCACACGGAGAACATTTTTTATAACTTTTTATGCTCTGTTATATACGTACAAAATTGTTATAATAATACATTTGAAATGTCGGGTTTTACAATGTGATTCATCATTATAATGTAGCTAGAGAGCGTTCGTAACCAGTTTCATTCAACAAGCAAGCTCAATACGGCCATGATGCAAAGGGTTGGCCAGGTAGAGGGGGTTTACTGACTCCGGTTGGTAGACAATAATAAGTCAAGATAGAGAACTTCGGGCAGCCATTAAACAACATTTTTTTCGTAACAAAGAGGCCCGGCGTATATAAAAAAAAATACAAAAAAAAACTGGTTCAAAATACATGACTCGAAAAAAAATGGTTAACACCGGATGCGAAATGTGGATTAAAATAATACTGGTGTGTAAATGAGAACAATGGGCGACTTAAAATAAGTAAACATATAGCACAATGGTTTATAACTGTGGAATCGTGATTGTGCAAAATTGTTGTGAAAGGAAATTATAGTGATTTATTTTCTTGCGTTCACCATTTATTGTATTGTATCTTACTACAATATAGACTAGGCCGAAGGTCGCCATAATTTTCAGGAGTATAATATACGTTAGCCAATTATGTGATTGAGAATGCTTTACTTTGGATAGGGTTAACGACCCTATAAATTTCTATCAAGCAGAACGCCTCCCCTTTTTTGATGATGGCGGGAAAAATTACCTAACCTAACCGTAAACCCTATCGTTCGGAGCAACGAGTTGGGTACAGTAAGGCCTATTAAATAAACCCAATGTGTGCCAGCATGTGTGTTTCTGCATGTCCATCCATCCATCCAATGCCTTTTAAAGTCCACTGCTGGACATAGGCCTCCCCGAAAATGGGGGATAGTGCCGTAATCACCACGCTTGGCAGGCGGGTCGGCGATCGCAGTGGATGTTGTTAATACGCGAAGGAGTGCTGCTGCCCACACCCTCGGTATTCCCTCAGTCGGCTCTTACGACTCCCATGGGTGGAGAGGGGTGGGACAATTCTAAAGCCGGCACCACACGGCAATTTCTGCATGTATTGGCGGACAACTGGGGCTATATTACAATACTTAAGAGGTTTGCCGACGGCATCAAGCAATTTCCTGGCAAAAGAAGTACAAATCTCACTCGTCGCATAAGAGATACAATGGAAAATAATTCAGTTCATACTTTAAACACGTGAAAAATGTGAAATCGAAAATAACAGTCACGAGCAGGATTTGAACCTGCATCTCCTGGATACCGTCCAGATGCTTTGCCAATTCAGCAATCGTGACCCTTGCTCCTGACTGCTAATTTCGATAACACATTCATACTTAACGTCTTTGGGTGACGCCTGCACCATCTGTCGGAAGTATTTTCATACATTATACCGACCAGGTAATCTTAATTTACAATTAAGATTTTACCTAATAATGACGCAAACCCTATAAATATTTAGATATTTTTATATATATTTTTAGCATTTGACATGCTTAGCAACATACGTTAAACACAAAGTGAAAAATGTGAAATCGAAAATAACAGTCACGAGCAGGATTTGAACCTGCATCTCCTAGATACCGTCCAGATGCTTTGCCAATTCAGCAGTTCATACTCATCATTAATCGATTAAGTAATCTTTTTTTTTCCGACTATTGTATTCACACGAATAGTTGCAATTATCGGTCCTTGGTTTCTAATATTTTGTCAGGCCGAAATGTGACGATTATTAACCCAAAACATTTTTAAACCACTGATATTTTATGCATATATTATATTCATAAACTAGTCTATGAGCTCCGTCTTTAATGTTCATTTTTATAAGCAATAAATAAGGCCCAAATGAGAACATAATTATGTTCTTGCTAAATAATAATATTAAATTGTAGGAAATAAGAACCTTGATTGAATTGGTATTTTTTTATATTAAATATCAAAAAGACTATAAAATGAGCAGTAAATAATGAAGTACAATGGCGGACCGGTTTCGTAATGGTACCTATTAAAATATATATTGACAAACGAGATCAATCAAACAGAATATAATGAATAATAATTATCTACATAAAATAAAGGACGTATTAAACCTTATTATAAAAGCATAGTTCTCCGAACCTACTTATTTTACATTGTTATTGTGTTCTATAAATAACGATTAATAAATAAAAATATAAAAATCTAATTATATTTAATAATTCGATTTTTATATTTTTGTAAGTGTACGTATTTTTTCCATTATTAAAATGTTAAATTTAAAAAGAAATCATAATGAGTATGGTACTAGAATACACCTTTTGAATATAAAAAACAATGACCTAAAGTCGAATCGAACGAACTTAATTTAAATTTCAAAATAAAAATACAACTTGAATTTTGAAGTCAAATAAAAAAAACTAATTGTGATGACTAAGGGAAATGGAATTTACCTTTATGTATTTCCATGAACTCGGCTCGGTAAAAAAAAATGAACGTTAAAAATTCGAACCACACCCAATTTTATTTTTGAAATAAGGAGCTCGAACATAATTATGAAGCATTCGGATATTATGGTGTTTAAAAAAGGAAGAATGTTTATAAAAGTTTAGTTTTAAATAAGGCAGGTGCATTCAACATTCATCATTATGTTTTCATTATAAAACCGGTAGTGTTTAATAATAAATAACATTGTTATTACGAAATATATTATAAAGTCCGGCCCAAACATTAAAAATAATTTAAAATAAAAACTTTTAATTGGCTGCTATGTAATTAAAATCCAAATTTTAAATACAATAAAAAAATATTTTAATTTTTCTTTTCTATCTTACTTTACGATAGTTAATTTTAATATATCATACTTATATAAAATTAATTAAGCTGAAATGTGGATAATACGTAAATAAATTCTCTAAACATATTTTTACCTGAAATATCAACAGCAAATATAGCTGTTGTACAAGAGCTTTGTAGATTTTCAATGACATTTTGCGTCACACACTGGCATCTGCGGATTTTTTATATTTTATAAATAATAAAAAAGCGGCGTTTTTAATAATTACGTATTTTAAAAAAGCTTGATCTTCTAGTTTATTTCAAATATTTTACATTATACTTGAACATAATTTATGATGTTATATTTAATCTATAACATATGTAATATATTATAATATAATTTCCGGTTAGATACGCCGTTACAATGTAGGTCTGATTTTTATTGTGATAATAAGATAATTAAAATTATCTATTTTATAAACTTAATTATTATATTTTTCGTTACACTCGAAAAAATTTACCCAAGTAATTAATTAGACCCCAGCAGCAAAATAAAAAAGTATAAAATTATATACAAAATGTTAAAGTAGGTATTTCCCAAATTATAGTTGGATTTTTTCTTTTAAAAATCATGAATATTTATATAATCAGAAGCTAAAACGCTTTATATTATTCTCAATTTAGTGGTTGTAATGTATTTGGATACAAGTAATCTCGTGATCACAGGACCAAGTACCTGATTTTTATCAATATGATAATTTTCAAATTGTGATATTTGTACAAACTAAAGTTAACCGTTAAAAACTTCCTATTCTTGTACGAGACCATTTGTAGTCTAAACGATCTACATGCAATTAGATAATTTTTTTTTCCTCTCTCACAGAAGATCAGCGTGTGAAACAACGGTAGATAATCTTATTGTCGTGTTTTGTATGGTGAGTGAGTGCACCGAAAGTCTCATCCTCTACTTTTTATCCTTCCTATCCCCATTTTACGAGATGGCGACGCGCTCTTAATGTCTTTAGTCTTAGATTAATGATATATCTAGATGGACTATCGGCATTGTAGGACGCGACAAAAAAAATTGGGGTGAACCTTTCACCTCAATGTTGTTAGTGTCAATCGTGACGTCACTTGACAAGGTGGTATCCAGGAGCAATAGCGTGTCATTTAAAATGTCAAAGTGTGTAATCAGTGTGCCGAAACTACAAAAATAGGAAAATGAGCAATAAAGATATCTCTTATTATCGGTTAGTAACATTATTTCATACAATAACTGGCTAAATAAGTCATTTAAATATTCCGAAAATAAATTAATTTTAGTTCGTATTTTTTATGTGATACCAGTTTAGGAACTTAAATTTCCCGCGTAATCTTGCAAAGTTGATGATATTTTAAAGATAAAGAGTAATAGAAACATTACCTAACATAATTATTAGCGTTTTTAATGGATCCATAAAGCTGCACAGTCGTCATTTACGGAATTAATTACAATATTACTATTTGTAATATTATTATTTATTTTAATGATGAATATTGTTTACATTTTTAAATTTATAATTATCGTGGGTTATTGTAGTATTCTCATTAAAGAAGAGGTTATATATAGTATATATTTTTTTATAATATATTAAGATTATGAGACTAAATAGAAAGACATAATTGAATATATACCTACGAAACATTTTGTAGTATAAGAATGTCTTGAACTTGATAATATAATGAACTTGATAATATAATTTTCCCATAATTTAATACTACCACTGAAACTGGTATTATTACGCACGCACACAAACACAAATTGCACAAGCGTAATGACAGCTGTCACGCACACTAGCCTAATATTTCCCGCCCGATTTTTATGACGTTTATAAGAGTGACAGTCCATCTAGATAAATTAATCTCTAAGTCTTTAGTATTGCTAGTGTATATAATCTTCGGTAACCACGTACCATCAGGTGGGCCGTATATGCCTGTTTGCCACTCCTATTGTATAAAAAAATGTTGCTAGGCCACGCCAACGCTCATACCTCTCTGAAGGTATGTAATATAGTTCCAGTGGTCCGCCAATAAAGGCGGAGAGACGGCACACGGCGGGTTTCTTTAGTGGGCGAGGGCCCCATACTACCCTGTTTGTTGCCCCGAACGACGGGGTGTGCGGTTAAGAACATTTTTTCCCGCCTTAACAAAAAAAAGGCCAAACGCTCATATAAATTTTATTTATTTATAAGTCGCCACCGCTTTGCTGTAGCGTGAATTTGACTTGTTTTATATGACTATCGACTTCGGCTAATTAATTAAACTTACACGTGAAGAAGAAATAAACTCTAAATAAATGATTGGTAAATATTCAAGCCGAGTAGCCATTACATAAAAAAAAAACGTATTATTAATTATGCTATATTAAATTAAATTATGAATAGCTTTTTTCTTTAACATTAGAGTATGAAAGAAATCTGTTTTTAATTTTAAAACAGGTGCAGCAATTATGGTTGAAGTTCTATCGAATTTGGCTGACGACAAATGAATTGAATTGTATTATTGTGGTGGAATAGTTTTAGGTATCATTCAATTGCAATTTTGCAGAGAATAATATTAATTATAGTTAAGAGAATAGTTTTCTTCTTAGATTAGTATTAGTAAGAACTAATTTCTCTTTCTTTTGGTGCCAGTCGACCTCGCGTGGAGAGAGTTCGCTACGTTGAATGTATTGTTATTATTTATATTGTACGAGTATGTTACTGTGTTTTTTTAAATCTAATACAAATTTGTTCTATCCATCCATCAGCCTTTCAACGTCCACTGCTGGACATAGGCCTCCCCAAGAGAACGCCACAACGAGCGGTCCCGTCATGGGGGATATTGCCGTAATCGCCACGCTTGGCAGGCGGGTTGGCGATCGCAGTGGATGTTGTTAATACTCGAGGGAGTGCTGCTGCCCACTCCCCCGGCTTTCCCTCAGTCGGCTCTTACGACTCCCGTGGGTAGAGGGGTGGGACAATTTTCAAGCCGGCCCCACACGGCCCACAAATTTGTTTATGGTAACTAAAATAGTTTCTCCTAAGAAACGTAACGCTAGTTGCAAAAAAAAAAAACATGTTGTCCCGTGCTTTCAAACGACAATTGCAAATTTTGAAATATTTACCATTTATGTTTAGATAATACACTCTCTGTAGTAGGTATATGTAAGTAAAAGACTATTTAATGATTTTTGTTGTCATAATTTTCATTTATTTTGTTAAATAAATTATTTTAAAATTATAAAAAACATATTAACCATACATAATGATATGTCAATCGGTCCAGTTTGCAAAATTTTTATTTAAATTACTTACCTAATTTGCCCCAAAAAAAATGTACCCGATGTTTTAAATTCATTTATTCACGTTATGCGATCGTGTTTAGGTCACAGAAATACATAATATGTATACCAAATTTCAACTTAATCGGTCCAGCAGATTCGAAACAGATTGGCTGCGTGAGAGAGACAGACAGATACACGAGTGATCCTATAAGGGTTCCGTTTTTAATTCGGACGTAGAGCCCTAAAAATGTAAATCAGATTTTAGAACTGGGTTATAATAAGTGAAACAAGCCTTTTTGTTAAGGCGGGAAAATATGTACCTAACCGCACACCTTGTCGTTCGGGGCAACGAACAGGGTAGTGTGGGGCCCCCACCCACTAAATAAACCCGCCGTGTGCCGTCTCTCCGCCTGTTTTGGCGGGCCACTGGAAATATATTGCATTACTTAAGTGGTCCGCCAGCGGCTTACCCTTTCGGGTACCCTCTACTGAGCGAAGGATCCACACAAGGAGCGTCACACCTTCGCGGGAGGCCTTGCGGGTGGCGGACGTGCCCCGGTCCATCCAGTCCCAGCCTCAGCTATAGGGCGGCATCAGCGCAAGTCGCGCCTGCGCCGCTCCAAAGTTAAACAACCCGTTCGATTAAACTTAGTGACTGGCATTGTTAACAACTGACGCTTTCTTACATACTTTAAAACAAAGTCACTTTCCGCATCTGTTTATATTGTTTTATATCCGCTAACTGTTAACCACGCAACCGATTTTGATGCGGATTGCGAATATTTCTTCCGGAAGATATACCATCCTTATGTATAATACATGCATGTTATTAGTATATATTGCACCCGTGCGAAACCGGGCCGGGTCACTAGTAATTCATATATTTTTAATCTATTAGACACAAATAAATAAAATTGAAGTGTCTGTTTGTAATGTGATAGAAATAAATATGAAAGTATATACGCTGCCTATAACAAAATGCGAATACTTAAAGTTTTTGTCTGTCTGTCTATTTGGACAGGACACTGGCACTAAGTGGTTATACGGAGTAATAAATGATACTTTTATCCGGAAAAATAATTAGGGTTCCACACAAAAAAAAAATAAAGTCGCGGCTTGCAGCTATTTAATAAAAATTTGACTTTTTAAAACTAGTGGTTATATAATCTATACTCTTATAACTAACTGCAATTACTAGGTTTCGCAAGCCCATATGACTTATGCAAAGGACTATAATAAATTGAGTTTTTTTTTGATACGATAAGTTGAATCAGACTGCATTTTGGTCGTGATATTATTATTTTAATTATAATAGTCATAACATGCAGCATAATTATTTAATGACTTTAATAGAGAATTGACCGAAGCGCTACAGTATTTTATTCTACTAGCTGTGAATAATTTCTTTGAAAATACAGTTAATGACTCATAATGGCTGATGGACAAAGCAGTAACTGGCTTCAAAAGCACTTTTTTTTTTCAAATTTAATGGCAACGTCAGTAATTGTATACAGCCATATAAAATTTAATAGAGGTAAAAACAAATAAAATTCACATTTTAAATTAAAGTGGTTCTTTTTTACTTATTATAATATAGTAAACTACAGTTTCTTTTTGAGAGGCCGGATCACCCCAACGGTCATTTTAAAATATCTACATTTTTAAAAATATATGTATATAAATATTTCAAATGTCAACAAATTTTTTTTGTTTAGGCCGGAAAAGCTATAAGTAATACCTATACTTTTATATTTCGCAGCAGATCAGAGAGAGAGAGAGAGAGAGTTAGAGGTTACCTTAGAGGCGTAAACTATTGACACTCGCGCTTTACCAACCCCAGGGAAAAGGACAGGTGGAAAGGAATATGACACAGTGGGTACATGGAGATTGAAATGAAGGATGATGACGGTTTCAGTCTAAAAAAATCATCCATTATCAACCGAAGTCTCTCATGCTCAGTGTCCTCTCCCTAAGATAAAATTAAATAATAAAAGAAAAATTACGTAGAACAAACAAGTGTTCAAGTAGGTAAAATTTATATACAAAATAATAATTATAACTAATTGAAAATAGATAAAATTGCATTGTCATGTCAAATATGTATTTCTGTGTGAACACTTGGTGTGTTATCCTTGTAAAGAGAGATTGCCGTCTATTCATTGATTTTCAATTGCCATAGGCATACACCTCCCCCCTGCTCCTGAAAGTCTTACAACTAAAGCTCACCTGGTGACGTGACCTTATTTCGATCGTCAGTCTTATTGTCCTCTTGGAAGCGGACAGTCATCGGCTTCTTTCTCGCCCTCATTCTTTCGTCTTCGTGTGAAAGGATGGAGGTCCGCTTCTTGGGTCGGTCTTCTTCACTCTCACGTTTGGAGTCAACCGTGGATGTTGTAACCGCCGCTACTGCAGCCACTGCGGCGGCAGCGGCGGCAGCGGCTGCTACAAATTAGTTAGATTATTTTAAACGATCACTAAATTAAAACGTTATTATTGTGTCTCTTTTTGATAATACAAAGCAAGTACTTTTTTGTTACTACAATGGAATTAGGCCTCCGCTGCTGTCACTCATCGAACGAACCGTAACGATAGGAATATTTGCTGTTACTATACCTCATTATTTTGGTGACATTACTTCGGTCGAGCCGCAGACATTTTAATATGTATTTAAGTTTAATTATTTTATCGAATATTTAGCATCTTTATCAAGGACTTGTTAATTCTCTTTACGCAGACTTCTACTATTTTTCACGCTTTATTACAGAAATTATAAGGATCAAAAACTGTCGTGGAAATAAATATTGCACAGAATTATTAATAGCTTCATAATTTCTAGTGTACCCATTCAACAGAACTTAACTGAAAGATGGAACCACACTTACAGTACCCCTCCTAACGAATAAATTATCAATGAAATTGGATAACATGATAAAGAATTATAGTTGATGTTCTACCATAACTTAAATAAAACATTCTATCATAAAATCCCCTATATATTTTGAAGTAACTAAAAATGCTATCGTAACTATTATAAAGCTTTAACAGAGCTGTGTCTGACCATTTAAGATGTTTGAGGAAAAAATGTTGTTGGCTAAATAGGAGTGTCTCTAAACACATATGTTTATTATTTTATTTTTTGTCTTTTTATCTGTTTGTTCTTTCCTCATCACGCAATAACTACTGAATGGATTTGAATGCAACTTTTTTATTTGATAGCTCTTGATTAGACTTAAAACAGGTATACATTTTATCCCGCTAATATTTCGGGAACCTCAGATATAACCTGCTTTTGACTGCGGCGGAGCGGCGCCCGGCCAAATGCTAGTTAATCTATAAAATTATAAATGCACTTACCCTGATCATGTTCAGTCTGTATACTGGCCACAACACGTTCACCCGTGCGGGACGCATGCATAGCCTCCTCCATCTCCCTGGCAGCAGCAGCCAGAATATTGTTCACCGCCGTGTGTGTACCAGGGGGATCTTCACGGCGACGCCTGCGTATCTCCTCTGCACGCATCATGGATTGTTGGTACATGTGGATCTAGTAACAAGACAAATTATTTAACTAGTACAATCGGTAGTGTAAAAGTGGTATATACTATATACGACTAATAGTCTCTGAAATACAGCCCTGGTATCTTAGTGTGGTGACGCCTCCTTATAGTTGCGTCATTCGACTAGACGAGCAATGACGTAAACCTTATGTGTAATTAGTGATAAAACGCGATGTATAAGACATTCAATTATTCTAATGTAACAATAAAAAAAAATCGGAAGAATTTTTCACGTTTCAACTGTTTAACATATTATTAGGCTTATTTTATTAAAATTATAATAATGAAATGGCAACGTTAAGAAAATAAAATATCAGTAGCTACATTATTATTCACTGTATAAATTCCTAAAAAAAATGTTGAGTCAAAATTACATTAGCAGATTTTTTATGTAAATCTACAGCACTCATTGAGAGAATTGAACTGTTTATCAATTTTTTTTGTTAGTTCTGGTGTGGTTGGACGGCAAAAGTGCTACCTTCGCAAATAATTTGCTCTATAAAATAGCTGAGCATGTCAAGTGCTAAAATACAGATAAAATATTTTAAAAATAAATTGCGCCATCGATTAGTTTGAATTTTTAACTGTAATTATTAAACTTACTATATTGGAATAAAATGTATACAAATACATCCGGTAGGTGGCGTGGGTCTTAAAGTCATCTAAAACAAATGTGAAGTGGAAATTGGGTGTCCCATTAGGTGACCGCGATAGTTTAGATCAATCCAACGACACCCTACACTATGGGATAGAGTAGAATATAAAACATCCCTACTTTCCATGTAGAGGGTTGCCAATTTTTTTTTCAAGACTATATCCTTTAGTCGGCGTGATTAATATGCCAACTTACAGCTTTCTATTACTAAGTCTAGTCTTTCTATTAGTCGACGGCCGCAACGTCCTCTTCGTGGACCGGGAAGGGGACGTTGTAAGGAGGGCTATGTCGTGCGGCGTCCCGCAGGGTTCGGTTCTAGGGCCGCTCCTGTGGGACATCGGCTACGACTGGGTCCTCCGTGGCCGGCTCCCCCCCGGGCTGGGCGTAATTTGCTACGCAGACGATACGCTCGTCACAGCCCGGGGCGGGACCCTCGAGGAGGCGGCGACGCTGGCCACCTCAGGAACCGCGGAGGTGGTCAGGCGGATCGAGGCGCTGGGGCTTAGGGTGGCCCTTGAAAAGTCGGAGGCCCTACTCTTCCATGGGCCCCGACGCGGCCCACCCGCCGGCGCCTCGATAACGGTCAACGGTGTGGGCTTTCCAATCCAGGCCCACATCAAGTACCTGGGCCTGGTATTGGATGGACGGTGGCACTTTGACGAGCACTTCCGCCGTCTTGCGCCAAAGCTCGTCGGCACGGCGTCCGCCCTCGGGCGACTGATGCCGAATTTGGGCGGACCGAGTCTCGCGTGTCGACGACTCTACGCGGGGGTAGTACGGTCAATGGCACTGTACGGCGCGCCCGTGTGGGCGGAGTCCCTGGCCGCTCGCAATAGGGCCCTTCTGTGGCGTCCACAGAGGGTCGTAGCGGTCAGGGCAATACGCGGGTACCGCACGGTCTCGTGCGATGCAGCCTGCGCGTTGGCCGGAACCCCCCCGTGGGATCTGGAGGCGGAAGTGCTCGCCGACGTTTATCGGCGGGCGTCGACGGCGCGGGCGGGGGGCAGCCGCCCCTCGCCAAGCGCAATCTCAGCGTGGCGGGAAGATGCCCGCCGCGCCACCGTCCTAAAGTGGAGGTCTCGGCTGGAGACGCCCCGGGCTGGTCTCTGGACCGTGGGGGCGCTCCAGCCGATCTTGGAAGAATGGGCAGGGCGGCAGCACGGGGTCCTCACCTTCCGGTTGGTGCAGGTTTTGTCGGGGCACGGTTGCTTCGGCAAATACCTGCACACGATCGCTAGGAGGGAGACGACCCCAGGCTGTCACCACTGCGACTGCGGCGAGGACTCGGCGCAGCACACGCTCGAGTCGTGCCCGGCCTGGGATGTGCAGCGCCGGGAACTCGCTGCAGTCATAGGCGTGGACCTATCGCTGCCGGCCGTTGCGCGAGCGATGGTTGGCAGTGACAGGGCCTGGACCGCGGTCGCCGCCTTCTGCGAGGCTGTCATCTCGCGGAAGGAGGCGGCGGAGAGGGCCCGGGAGGAATCCTCCTTCGCGGACTCGATTCGCCGCAGGCGCGCGGGGCGGCGTGCGCGCGCTTACCTGCGCCTGATGCCGCCCTAGCCGAGGCTGCGGACGGTGGGGTCGGGGAGTACCCTGCCGTCCGCGGAAGCCTACCGCGAAGGTGTGACGCCCAAGTGCGCGGGGCGTCGCACAAGAGAGGGTGCCCGAAGGGGCTGCCGCCTGCGGATCGCGGAGAAACGACGCGGTTCCCGTGATCCGCCGTAGCAAGGGCGGGTGAGGGCGCACGGTGGGTTTTTAGTGGGTGAGAGCCCCACACTACCCCGTTGTCTCCCCGGGCAGCGGGGTGTGCGGTAGGACATTTTTGCCCACCTAAAATAAAAAAAAAAAAAAAAAAAAAGTCTTTCTATTAGTAAGTAAGCTATGTTGTAAACAGCGGGCGGACGGACATGACGAAACTAAGGATAACTAGGGTTCCAATGTGCAAAGTTTCAAATCAATCCGACGTTTTGAGCGGGGTGAAAATCATGTTCGAAGATTCTGTGACATAGATATATATCAAGCTTATATAAGCATGTTAAAAAGGCATGCTGAAATCATGCATGATCAGAAAGAACACGGTGCGAAAATGTAAAATAGGAAATTATAGCCGCGAGCAGGATTTGAACCTGTATCACCTGGATTAATCTTTCCAGGTCAATTAAATTGATCGAAGTTCCAGGCGCTTTACCAACTGAGCTATCGCGACATTTGCTCATCGATCGCTTTCGTCAACACATTATTTCTTAATGTCTTGTGTGATCTTCGTATTGTTATAGTGAGCCCATGACCTCACTATTTACAAACCCAACGAATGAATTAATTTTGTTAAAACACGACAAAACTCACAGGAAGAAGTCGGTCTTCGACCTTTATTTTCTAATTAACTAGTCTCTGGATGAACGAACATAAACGTATGTCGACTTGTGTTTTTTATAAATGTAAGAAAAACCCAATCTACTGAGGAGCTTTGTCAATTATTGAATATCATCGTAGACAATTACGACAACTTAATGCTAAGCTTCTATTGAGGGGGCGACGAACGAATTTAAATTTTGTTTCCCAAAGCCGTTGCGAGTGAGAACACAGGAACCGCTGAGACAACCGCGCCGGAGTGTGTGAGCGAGACGTGTAGAAAAATACCAATTACCCAAATAAATATTTATATATATTATATAGAAATAAATTATAAAACTTATATAACAAATTTATGTTGAAATACATACGTATATATTGCTATAGAAAAAAGTCAATTGCTACTAAAAGTATTAGCATGTACGAGCAATACTTTGCATCGTTATCTATTTATTTGATTCTATTTGCTTTAGTATTTAACTCGTACGTATTTAGTATAATATAATTATGTTTATAAATCAAGAGCCTCTCCACCTGTCAACCTATTTAAATTAAAATTTCGAGTATTTATATTTATTTTTTACATAATAATTATAACTAAACAAAAGTCAATGGAATGGTATGTTTACCAGGAATCAGTATAAAATCAGATTGATTATCGACCTAAGAGATCGCTCACTATCCTCGAGGACACTGAGATCTGAAGTCAATACAAATTGCCACGGATGCACGGAGAGGATGCTATTGAGCGTTCCGGCAGATTTAAAGGAAATTTGACGCAGTCAGAAGCGGGAATGTAAACTATATCTACGAATACAATAAAGTGAATAGATTTTTTGTTCGTTTAAGCGGGATAACAATGTCTTTTAAAAAAAAAAATTTGTTTACGACAGCAAAATTTATGGAGTTTAAGTTATATAATTAGGCTAACCTGTCTGCTAGCCTTATACATACCTATATTGATTTTTGTTAAGAACATTTTGTTTTTATGTATTTATAGTGCTGCGTCATAATTTAGTGTAAATCTTAACCAGGCGTATATAGGTTGACTAGACACTTTTTTTTCGTGAATTTAGTACTCGACCCGACGTCCATTTTTACTAGGTCAACAGGACATATTATTTTTTTTCTGGCTTCTGGGCTATATGTGAACTTTTATGATTCGTTTGAGTAATTATGGCGTAAAAGCAAAAGGAACAAACAAACTCACTTTCACATGTATAATATTAGTAAGGATTCGAAAGTGTGTTTGTTATGTTATAGTCTTAATCCCAGTGGAGGACATAGGTTGAAAAATAGATGGTTGCTGTAAGATAGTAACTTTGCCATAAAGATCATTAGTATGCCGTAGAGCAGAATCTATTAACAGCTGTTTTTAACTGACTTCAAAAAAGGAGGCGGTTGTGAATTCAGATGTTTATATTTTGTTTATGTATGTTCGGGCATAACTCCGTCATATATTAACGGATTTGCAAAATTATTTTTTTGTTTGAAGGGGCTTTATTTCGAAATGGTCCCACTTAAATTTTATCGAAAACGGAGTAGTGGTTTTTAAAAAATCAACAAAAATTTAAAAATTGTATTCATCGATGAACTTTTTTCGTTTAGTCAATTTTTTTTTGTTTAGGGAGGCCTCCCCGTCATGTACCACCTACCCTAACCTACCTACGTAACTATTTTATAAAAAACCACTAAAAAGCAAAAAAAGAAACAAAAAAAAAGAAAAACGCCTTCAAAGAACTCCCAGGAATTAAAAAGCAATTAATAATTCGTATTTTGGCCAAAAATCTTTTTTATATTATTTATTTATTTAAATGTGTTTATTGTTAATTTTGGATTTGGCACCGGCTTCAAACACATCAGTAGGTGTCAAGCACGGAAATGGTATCTAAATACCAATTATTTATTGCTTTTTAGTTACTGGGTGTTCCTTAAGGCGGTTTTCTTTATTTAAAAAAAAATTACAAAAATAAATATTCACCTACATTTTAAAACACCCAGACACAGTACAAATGTCTGTGTTCATCACACAAATAATTGTCCTGAGTGGGAATCGAATCCACGACCTCGTGGCACAGAAGTCGGTATCACTACCGATTACGACAAAAGGACCGTCGTATTTTATTTAAAAAAATACAGTGTTAAAATAAAATATCTACATTACATTAAAAAATATTAAAACAAGATAAAATGACTGTTGTAATATCAAGCGTAATCAATCTTAATTAAAACGTAGTTAGCTTTATTAGTTCTTGTTTTGAGCGGGTTTAAGCCGAAACTAGATAATCTCTAAATAATATTATACGATATTAAGACTTATCTAAAATATAAATACATAGGTATACCTAATGAATATTTTCTTATTCCCTTCAGTTTCGTTATATGTATCGAGGTTACGCTATTATTATTTTATTTGACCTCCAATGTGGCTTCCAGAAATATCAATCCTTGAGACAGGTCCTTTCTAGAAGAGGATGCGAAGTTTTCCAAATTGCAGTCTCAGTGCAACAAAAAAAATACATAATTAATTAAGAAAAAACAGAAAGACCTTTCTATGGAATCCTTTTTACTCTAACTTGTCCTAAGACTACAATACAATTTGTTTTTATAAATTTTAGTGACCATTCACTCATTTAGACATTCGCAGCCTTACTAAAATCAGATTAAATAATTTGCACTAAATTTGAAATGTTCCTACCTGTAGCGGGATGTGAATATTGTGAATTATATAGTTTTGGCCTAGAGATGAAACGGATATCCGGTAACTATCCGGTATCGGGCCTAAATTTTATATATGATCGGATACCGGATTAAAAAATACGATATATCAAGTTTAGGTACTTGATGACGTAATCCACGTAACAAATTGTGATTATTATAATTAATACAATTTACAACAATAAAATTTTACGGTACTGCATTCGGGGCAAATTGTGGCGAATGAATACAATTTTCTCCACATTTAGAGGCAAGAAAAACTTCCACTTGTCTTCATAGACAAGGCCAGCTTCAGAATAAAGTCAAACTGGCGAGGCAATAATTTCTCCTACTGTCATATTTCGCCGCCAAATATTTATAGTACTATGAAATTTTATAACAACTTCAAACTACAATATCACGTTTGCCATATAACCTGAAGCGATTGTATTTACACCAATTCAATTCAACAGTCAATGAAACACTTGCCAGTTTACTCATAAACGAACAAAATTTACAAGAGCCCGTCCAATCACTTGCGCACCACCCTCTACTCAAGCATAATCATTATGATGTGCCAATAGATAATGTTCGACCGGATATCCGGCTATCCAGCTTCAAAGTTAGTTATATCCAGCATCCGGCTAAACAACTAGCAGCCCTTTCATCTCTATCTGGCTCATCAAGGCTTTCAATTTGATACCTATATTGTAATAGGTAACTGAATAAAAATATTTTTACATTTAAAAATGGTCCTGCCAGCCGCCTTGTAGAAATTCATAGCTAGAGTCACTCTGGATGATGTAAGGATTTCAATGATACCGTATACCTTCAAATTCATTCAATCTTATAAAAGTTATGGTGGAATAAAGCAACTCACATACCATATCTCCATACAATGACATACATACAATAATTCTAAAAACAAAACACACATTTTTTGGGCGGTCGTATAAAAATATGTGTGTTTACGTATACAAGCAAGCATTTGACTAAATCTTATAATTATGACAGCCGATAAATGGTGATCTGATAGTAATCTGGTTCGAAGGACCAAAGACAATATTTTAATTGTATTTGTGAATTACAAAGTATCTGGAGTTAAAGATAATAAATCCTAATCGCTCAAGACGAAATAGTGAACTACGCTCAACAACACAAGTCGCGGATGTGGGATTCAAAGCCACTAAGCGGAAGTGGGACTTCGTTGGCCACTTCTCAATCAGCAGAGTTATGATGGGCGAAGATAGCCAGGAAGTGGAACACTTTAGATATACATTATCCATAGACTCAGGTCTGTATACCGAGGGTAGACAGAGTACTAAGAACAACTACATAATAATATATTTCTTAGGTCTTTTAGCGACTGAAGAAATATTTCTCTAGAAGCGTCCCGTTCATAATTGCCTACTACTACTTGCTTGCCAATGCCTAACATAATATATGTATATTAAGCACATTAAAGTATTTTATATTCTAAATAAGTTATTAGTGCACTTAGCACGAAATTGTGTTAAAATAAATTTTCAGTCACAATTTATGTACGGCTTAACTTTCATAAAGGATTAAAACCATTGTAGTCACTGTAGAGGAACACTATAAAGTTTCAAAATATAAAATTAAATGTATTTTTAATTATTTTAAACCTCTTTAATCTTTGTTATACATACTTTCTTAAATCCGTCTCATTTAAGAGATCAAATCCATCGTTTCTACACTATATAATAATATAATTAAACTCTCGTATAAATACTATTATAGAAATGCAAAAAAGAGCGTTTTTTTAGATCTTAATAAAAATATAAACATGAATCTTTTTCTATTGTTAAGTTTATCAATCTGGTCGTAGCCCTCTCAGACCAATTCCCAACAAGGAAACAACAATTCAATGATGCTGGATAGTTTAGACTCTAGGGGTAGAGCCTGGCTTATTTCAGCATGAATCTCTCTCAAAGAAAACAGCGTGAAACAACGGTCCTACCATTTTGTTTCGTATGACAAGTGAGAGCGCCGGAAGCCGATACCCCCTCTATGCTCTCCTTATTATCCTTCCTATCATTCTTTATTATCCTTGTAATCGACTGCTTAGTACGACTTCCTACCCGTCTATGCTCTTTCCTCTCCACCTATCCGTTTTCTTGGAGATGGCAACGCGCGGCTAGTGGCGACTCTGGTATTGCTTGCCTCTATAGGCTACGGTAACGACTTACCATCAGGTGGGCCGTATGCTCGTTTGCCACCAACGTAGTATAAAAATACCGAACATGAAAAATACAACGGCTTTCCCCTCTTAGTTTCATGTAAGAAGTAAACGAATCGCGAGATATTTATTACTTCGCTTCTAAAATACGTATCGATTCACCCAGACTGATTATACGGACGGGAGACTTGAAACATTATTAATTCATTATATTATACTGCAGAGCAGACGCTGGCATCATAAAAAGAACCTTCACGCACGAGGGCTGCCTCTAAAGATATGATTATATTTTTAAAAATAATTTAATCTATATTTAGCACTTGATATGCTCGGCTACTTTAAAGAACAATTTATTTGTGTAGTAGCCTCTTTTCATTGTCATGTGCTACGGAACTTGTTGAGCCCCTATTTTTAATATATAATAAATCTTTACGCTGCGGAGTCTTCCCCGCACAATAGAAAATAACGAACATTGTCCCCGTACACAAATCTGGGGATATTAGTTTAATTGGTAATTACAGACCCATTTCTGTCTTGTCAAGTTTTGCTAAAATATTTGAGTTAACTGTTTATCCATGTGTAAAGAATCATCTGAAGCAATATCTAACGGTTCACCAGCATGGCTTTGTGAGTTCTAGATCTACATGTACTAATCTCACAAGTTTTGTGGAGATTTTGTCAGAAGCCTTAGACAATAATAAACAGGTTGATATAGTCTACACGGATTTTAGCAAGGCTTTCGACAGAGTTTCCCATAGAGGTCTTGTGCAGAAATCATCATCCTTATGTGGAATATTTGGGCCTTTGCAAAAATGGTTTGAATCTTACTTAAGGGGTCGTAGTTTTAATGTTGTAGTGAACGGTTACAAATCATTATCACATTCTATCACATCTGGTGTTCCCCAAGGCTCTCATTTGGGGCCTATCCTGTTTAACGCGTATGTGAATGATATTCCAAATTGCTTCAAATACGTAACACCATTTATGTTTGCTGATGATCTTAAAATAGCTAAAGTTATAAAGTCCTTGAATGACATCACGCTGCTTCAAGATGATCTCAATAGTCTATCTTTGTGGTGTAAAAACAATGCTATGCAACTTAATCCAGCTAAATGTCAATACATTAAAATAACCCGTAGAGCAAAAAGTCATATGTGTTATTATCATTTAGATGGCATTCCACTTAGAGAAGTTGTTCAGGTGAAGGATTTGGGAGTCATTATTGACAGTAAATTAACGTTCCTGCCGCACATTGACAATATAATTAAGAAGGCTTCCCAAAAATTGGGGTTTGTAATACGAAATGTTAAGGCTCTTCGTTCTACTAATACCAAGATTGTTCTGTAAAATAGTCTGATCCGTAGCATTTTGGAGTATTGTAGTGTAGTTTGGCGACCACATTATTCAGTTCATAATTTGAGGATTGAATGAATACAAAAACGTTTCTTGTGACATTTGTCTTACTCAGTAGGCTTAGCAAAAAATAATTCTTACTTAGAGAGACTTTCACACTTTAAAATTGAAAAACTGGATGAGAAGAGAATTATTAGACATGGTGTTTCTTTATAAAATAGTAAATAATCAATTAGACTGTCCACAACTCCTAAGTAGGCTAAACTTCAGAGTACCATCTAGAAATCCTAGAGCCTCAATAACCCCTCTTTATCCTCCACTGAGAAAAACTGTTCTGGGATCAAATTCACCTATTTGTCGTATGTGTAAATTGACCAATCAGTGCAGTCAATTAGCTGATATATTCTATGATACCCTAAAAAGCTTTCGTTATAAAATAAAAAAACCTGTTTCATCAATTAATCAAATAGAACATGTCATATCAAGAAATTTAGATTTTGTTTCACATTCGAGCGTTATTTTAAGTGCATGTGGTGTTTGCTTATAATTGGTTATACATTTGTCTCATTACTTTCTTGTCATAATTAGTATAAGTATCAATGTATCAACTGTTAACAAACCTAATAAATAAATAAATAGTGGAAAAAGAGAACTTTACTGCGAGCTGGATTCGAAGCTGTGTCACATTCAATTCACATTTGCTTTAGATGTCTTTACGACCCACGCCACTTATCTAATGCATTATATAGATACATACATAGTATCACATTTGTATTCCCTGAAGAGGTAGGCATATGTATTACACACCCACGGTTCGAGAGCTAAGTTTACATATTTTTTTTTTACATACAGTAAATAAAAATCACTAAAAAATATCTGGAACTAGTGTATATACCCTTACTAGTTACGGATGAGAAAAAGACTAAAGAAAATATTTTCAAAGAACGATAATAGCGAAGGATTTGTTAGAACAGAGGTAGACCCTGATGATTAAAGTACCGCCTGGTTGAGAAGGAAGAAATTATCATTACTTTTGGACCACTGTTAATTATATTATGTATTACAAAATTCCAATGTAAGCGTTGTTAAATGCAAAGGTTCGTGGGTTACACAGTCAAAAAAAATACGTAAGATTTAAATTTTTATATGACGACTAGCAGTTACCCGCAACTACGTCAGCGTTAAAATTCTTATTTTGATATCTTTATTAAGTTATAATTCTTAGTTTACCTGTTTGGGATTTTGCAAAACCAATGAAACACATCGTTCTAAGTTAAACATATTTATAATGACACTAGCTGACCCGGCAAACGTTGTATTGCCATATAAATTTTTTTTAGGGAATTTCTAGTGTAGAAAAAAGAAATAACTAACTTATTGTAAGTGTGTGAGGATGCGTCTGCCGTGTGGGGCCGGTTTTAATGTGGGGCCGGTGATCCATTGGCGAGAAAAACTGCCGGTACGCCAACGAACTCGCGAGCCAAAGGTCTAAGCCGCCAATGGAGCACCTAAAAGTCTGCGGACTTAAAACCGGCGGACTTGCTCGCTGGTTCTTTGTGCATGTTTGAAATTGTAAGTCCCGTCCGTGCAAAAAACCGCCAGTGGATCAGGCGAGCCGGCGAGCCGACAGTCTTTTTGCGACTTTTGTGTCAACCGCACGCGCTGCTCGGCAACGTCCAGTAGCTACAAAATAGATTTACGCTCGTTTGGTTGCGAGTTTGTGTTGGAGTTTATACAATGTTTTGAGGAATATGATTGGTCTATGGAAGTACACCAGCAGAGACCATAAAAATAAACTGCTAAAAACGTCCGCGTACAATAAACTTTTAGAGATCTACCAAAACATGATCCCAACCGTACAATATCTGACACACTTTATGGCGTCTTTTCTTCTTCTTTTTTTGTTCTTTGAGCTGATGTAAACGTATACCCAAGTAACAAAGTAACTCCGTCTAGGAGCACGCCATGACTTCGCCAACGATGAGAGTAGACTGTTTGGTACGCTAATGGATCACCAACGCGAGCGGGCGAGCCGACGAGCCAACGATTTAGACTGTTAGCTCGCCGGCTCGCTAATGGATCACCGCCTTTATAATTGTCCCACCCCTCTCTACCCACGGGAGTCGTAAGAGCCGACTGAGGGAATACCGGGGGAGTGGGCAGCAGCACTCCCTCGAGTATTAACAACATCAACTGCGATCGCCAACCCACCTGCCGAGCGTGGCGATTACGGCATTATCCCCCATGACGGGACCGCTCGTTGTGGCGTTCTCTTGGGGTGGCCTATGTCCAGCAGTGGACTTTGAAAGGCTGATGGATGGATGGATGGTGAGGATGTGGTATATGAGTGAAAGATGCATGGAGCGCATGAACGATGACGAATAACAATACTTATTTGCAATAACAATACTAATATCGCTATTAAAAAATAAGGGTTGGTAGTAGAAGGGTGAAAATTTAGGGTTGTATGTATTTTTTAATGCCGAATCATAATAAAATTAAAATAAAAACTTTTATCCAAAAAATAAAATAAATCATTTTGGGGTGGACCATCCTTATCACTTAGGGGTATGAAATATAGTTTACATCCTATTCTTAGACCTACTGAACATACAAACAAAATTTCATAAGCATCGGTCAAGCCGTTTCGGAGGAGAATGGCGACAAACACTGTGACACGAGAAGTTTATATATTAAGATTCTTAATTCTAAATCCTAAATGTTGCTCCTATCCCTGACTAAAATACATACCAAAGGTTAAAAAAGGTTTAGCATAGTGGTAGCTTAGTGATAAAACCAGACTGCAAAGACAGTGGTATTAGTTTGAACCCCAGTCCGAAGTCCAAACCTCGCAACGCATAGACTACGAATTTCCCGACTCGATGAGGGAAAACATCGTGAGAAAAACTTTCTTAAAATTTTTTTCGATGACTGGTCAAGACTTGAATGGCTTTTATTGAAAGAAGTAATGATTTTTTAATCAAAAACAGAGTTCATATCTTTCGTAAAGCTAGGAGATAAAGCTGGTCATGCCTACCAAAAGACCTGCAGTAATTTCCTATAAGGGGTGCCACGAATAGGCATTTTATGTTGGTTGGTATGATCGCGTGTTATGCGGTGTGAAGACCTCAAAAAGCCTGTGGAAACAGGCTAAATGCAATCAATTCATTATCTTTAGAAAAATGTTCCCAGTTAACCCTCAAGCTTTTAAGCTGGTCATTATAGGTATTGCCGAAACGAATAATCTGGCGAAATACACACTCCAAAAATAAAATTCATGTCACTGTTACGCTTGTAATGGATGCACCATAATGCTAAGCTAAGAAGAATGTTGTCAACAAAAGAATCGATTAATCAACATTTCTCTTAGACCACCCAAACGTGGAAATTAGTTTTGTAACCTATTTTCTCATTCATGACTTCAATTCATCGATATTTTTTTACTTAACAAGCAGTTAGCCTGTTTCTTCAGGCTTCAGTAACTGCGGCAGATATCGCTTAACATTTGAATCGTCCACCGATCGGTCACTTTACAACACTCCATAACATGCGAACTGATATCTCAATTTCGTTGTATCAACTTTTTAAAGCTCAGTAACGTTTTGTAATATTTCGTATCTTGATTGGGATACGTTAACAAGCACTGTTTCAATATGTGCTATAAAAATTATAATAACAATTTGTAACACGAAGACGCGAGCAGACACGTAATTGGTCGGATTATTTCTCGTCTCAAATGAATAAGTTGTATTGCGCGAGTACTTAAAATTTTTAATACACAGTTACGTTATTAAAACACGGGGAAAATATTTCTGTAAGTACTTAAAATTTACGAGATTTTTTTTAATGTTCGCCAACGTAATGCCCTTTGTAATAAAGTCCCGGCAAACCGTCAGGGGAAACGATAGGGTGCCTCTTAAACGACCACCCACGGCAACCTTCGCCTGGTAAGTGGACCACAACACATAAAATACCTCTCAAGTCTGGACCTCCATGGTAACAGTTATTAGTAGGTACTATATGGCAATGAAATAAAGATTGAAGAGAGAAAAAATTGGTCGAAGGTTTTGTCAATTTGTCATATTTTATATACATAGTGCGCGGTGCAGACCTGTCCACGTTCATCTGTGATTTCACCACTTCTAGATGGCCGACATTTGGACTAAACTATAAAAATGTTTTTAGGGACCATAATATGCACCTACTATCTAATAGTTTCACATACATAGCATCACGCCTGTATTCCCAGAAGGGGTAGGCAGAGCTGTATTACACACCAACGGTTCGCCAGCTATGTTTAAGTCCCACGTAATAAGGGGCGAGCCTATGGCCGTCTACCGGGCACATTTCCAAACTACGGGCTGCTACTGAGAAGTTTTCTTTTTATGTAAAAGCTCTATAACATTTCCCGACCCGGGGACCGAACTCGGGACCTCATGATCAGCAGTCGCACGCACTACCGCTGCACCACCGAGGCAGTTTAGGTAGTATAGTTTCACTATGATTATATGACAAATGCACAAAATAACCCAGATGCACCTTCTATTTCCTTACTGTCATATTCCGATGGGAGAAATATTCACCGTATAAATAAGAAAACTAGAGCAATTGGCACAAGACTGGTAGCTTTACCTGCCGACTTACATCACATGGTTACCCCCCTATTAGCCTGACCGTGTCAAAGCAGTTTAACTTCTACTACAGATCAACGAGCACTATGTATCAGCCTTTTTTTTTATATAATTGTCATTTGGCTGTATAAGACAAGATCTAAAAGCCAGAGATATATTATAGAGAATAATAAAACCGAGAAAATGAAAACGTTACTTTATTACTCTACCGTTTCGTCTTTTACTGCCTACGTAAGGGAGACGATCCATTCGATGTCATTTAAAATGCACATTAACTACCTACAGAGATGTATTATATACTATTCATATTAACGACAGGAAACAAGATGGCGAACTGCATATTAAAGTAATTATATAATATTCTAGGTAAGGATATGTGCGTCGATTGTATTTTACAATGTCTCATCAATTTTTATATATTAACTAGATGACCCAGTGAACTTCGTATCACCTTCAATTTATTTTATCAGCGATTATCAATATCAATTCTAATCAATCTGCATAATCTAAGGTTTGAATTTAGATAGGAAATGAACTTGCTTGTAGTTCGAATAAATTAAAAAGAATGACAATAGGTGTCATTTCGTCTGTGGTCAGTCCCGTAATCCAAAAAGGCGATTCCCATACAAAATTACCAATTTGGATTTTTTAATTCTTCAACTGTTTTCATGGGTTTTCGCTATTATTTTATATCTTTTATGCCACCCCTGTATTGGAACAAACAAAAAAGAAAACAAATATACAGCTCGGTTAAGCCATTTCTGAATTTTAGCGAGACTCATCCATCCAACAGCCTTTCAACGTCCACTGCTGGACATTGAAAGGCCTGCCCAAGAGAACGCCACAACGAGCGGTCCTGCGGCGACCGCATCCAACGGCTCCCCGCGGCTTTGGTCAGATCGTCGATCAATCTGGTGAGGGGCCGCCCTACGCTACGTGGTCGCTACTCGAGAACCTTTTTTCCCCGACGGTTGTCGGTTCGTCGTGCGATGTTGCCCGCCCATTGCCACTTCAGCATGCCAACCCAGCCGGCTTTGTCAGGTACTCCTTTTCTCCTACGGACCTCAGTATTACGAATTCGATCACATAGGGAAATACCAAGCATAGCCCGCTCCATGGCACGCTGAGCGACTTTGAGCCTTGATACAAAGCCAACATTTAGAGACCACGTCTCTGTTCCATATGTTATCACTGGTAACACACACTGGTCGTAGACCTTCGTTTTCAGACACTTGCGGAATATTGGACGAAAAGATCTTCCTTAGCTTCCCGAACGCTGCCCAGCCGAGTTGGATTCGTCGATTGACCTCTTTCTCGAAGTTTTGCCTGCCTAACTGAACTGTTTGTCCCAGGTAGACATAGTTGTCGACAACTTTTAGAAGCGTAGTCTCGATTAGGACCGGTGCTGAAATGACATGGACATTAGACATGACTTTCATATAATATTGTCCATGTTCATTTTGAGACCCACTAGTCGGGAAACCCTGCTGAGATCATTGAGCATGGTGCCAAGGCCCTCCAGCGATTCTGCCATGACTACGATGTCGTCGGCATATCGAAGGTGAGTGATGTATTCGCCATTGATGTTAATACTGAATCCGGTCCAGTCCAAGAACTTGAAAACATCTTCCAGTGCAGTGGTGACGAGTTTCGGACACATAAGAGCGCGAGACGTAACATACAGCAAATGATGTTTGTTACATATATAGACATACATTCAACGTAGCCCTTTCTAATCTGAGACGTAACCTGCTCTCACTTAATGAAATAGAACCATAATGACGAAGAATTCAGTTATATATGATTATGTACTAGCATTAACTAAGGCTTAACTCGCTTCATAGTGATAAATCCATTTGGGAAATCTTATATTTACTTAGTGCTCACCTACAGTATCAAATACAGCTACTTTATGAATTTTCACGGTCTTAGCCACAGGAGATTGAGCAGTGCTTTGTAAATACTGCAGTCAGTATTACTCTTTTATCCTATAATAAACCTGTAACAATGTCTGTACATTTAAGATATTTGAGAAAAAAATGTCTGTATTAGGCTATACGAGTATAAGCGTGTCTGAACACAAAACATTTTTCTGGCACTTCTTTTGGCGCGTTAGGGAAAAATGATGAGAGTAAATTTTTACGATGCGCGCGCACACCGTCACGAAAAACCGACACCCTGAAGTATATAGTCCCTATAGTCAAAATTTTAGTTTTTTCTACAAACGTAGGATAAGTAAGGCGAAAGATAAAATTTTTGAAAAGATTTTTATCTTGTTACGCCAAAGAAGTATAACTTCTAACGCGTGTACATAAATACACACACATTTTTTTTTTAGATTTTTTGTCTGTTTGTTTATTCGCGCATTACGCAAAAATGACTAAACGGATTTTGATGCAACGTTTAACTCTTGATTAGACTTAAAAACTGGTATATATTTTTCCGCTACTATATCGGGAACTTGGGAAATAAATAAATAATAGATATTCACGGACATTTTCACACAACGTCCTCTGGTCCCAAACTTAGCTTAACGCTTGCGCTATGGGTACCAGATTACGGATATAATAAATATTACTTTTTTTTGTAAATACATGCATAGATAGAAAACAGCCAGATGCAGTACAAATATCTGTGTTCATCACACAAATAATAGCCTAAAAACTAGCTTTTCGCTGCGGCGGAGCCGCGTACGAAGGCTGGTATAATATAGATTAATAGAGGAATACGTTTCTGCTGAATTGCTAGTCTAAATGTGGCCAAAAGTTCTGTTAATTTATACTTTTAGGATTAATTTTTGTAAAGAATGTCCTATGTTTATTTCTCACATGAAATATAATTTATATCAAAAAGAAATATGTAAAGAACTTTAAAAGATTGTGGTGCCACTTCTCGATTGGCCCTAACCCTGGGAAATGGGTAAATAGGGATTACTCCCGCCGGATTTATATGTTCATCGCGTATTTTAATAAATTATATACTAAAAGAAAGCATTTTTTTCTGTACAAGACAACACAGTCTTGCATATTTTAATGTGGCCGCAAACAGGGGCTGCTAGCAATCAAAGATAATATACATGCAAGAGCCAGAAAGAGTCAGCGCATAATACCGTGTATCAAATATGGAGGCAGTCTATCATGTACATTATTTCATAACTATTGCGCATGCGTCAATACATAGGTATAGGGTCCAACTTAATAATTCACGCTTGATTTATTATTTTTAATTATATTCGAATTAGTTATAAAATGTGCTACAACATTCAATTTATTAAGAATAATTATTTATAAGACACTTCCGTGTTTAATAGAATCAGAGTTTCACGGCATTAGTATGAACTCGAGACCTGTACGTGAAATTCCGCTGGTCACTAGTGTCTTTACTGTAAACTTAATATTTTCGTTAAATACAAAGTGAAAGATGTCAAATGCTAAAAATATATATAAAAATATCTAAATATTAATATTTTCGTATTAAAATAATTAGAATGTTTAAATCACTTATCGCAATCTCCTTAAGATAATGTGATGTTGCAAAAAAAAATCCTATCTGACAAACTGCCTGCTCTATGTTAGAGCGAAGGTAGCGCCAATCGGACCATGACAAAGGGTGCCAAAATTGAGTGAGTGACAAATAACATTGTCATGATATTTTTTATCATCATATATTATACTAGCCTTCACCCGCGGCTCCGCAGCCAAACCCTAGTTTTTACGTAATATCTCAGGTTCCCGATATACATCTCTCGCGAGCGAGAGATGTATGCAAGAATAGAGCCTCTTGGCACTCTGTTCTCTCTGCCTACCCCGCAAGGGAAATGGCGTGATGATAAGTAGTAGTCATAGTAGCGGGATAAAATGTATACCAGTTTTTAAGTCTAATCAAGAGCTCTCAAATAAAAAAAAGAATGCGTCAAAATCCGTTCAGTAATTTTTGCGTGATGCCCAAACGAACAAACAGACAAGACACATTCTAAAAAAATGTTTTGTGTTTAGACACGCCTATATAGCCTATTACAGTATTTTTTTCTCAAATAAGTTAACGCACAAATGTACAGACACAGTTCTGTTACAGCTTTACAATAGTTAGGATATTCATCACATAGGTACCTACATCCATACAAAAAATGAATAAAAAGTATAAAATAAAATCGTTGTCCGCATCTGTCACATACATTTTCCTAAACCACGCGACGGAAACGGTTACAATCGTTATTTAGATTGTTTTATGTATGATACTGCCTCGGTGGTATAGTGGTAGTGTATGCGACTGCTAATCATGAGGTTTTGGGTTCGATCCCCGGGTCGGGCAATGTTATTGAGCTTCTTCCTAAAAAGAGAAATTCTCAGTAGCAGCCCGGAGTTTGGAAATGTGCCCGGTAGACGTCAATAGGCTCGCCCCCTATTACGTGGGACTTAAACATAGCTGGCGAATCGTGGGTGTGTAATACACCTCTGCCTACCCCTTCGGGGAATACAGGCGTGGTGCTATGTATGATCTAATTCAATTAAACTTTATCTTAGTAGAGAAATCAAAGTCTCGAAATCAATATGGGGGGGCTCACGCTTGCTAAATCTTAAGAGATAACACAGAATCACAAAAGTACTTGACATTTGTAGTTTTTCAAAAATCCTGAAGCTTATTATTATTTATGCATCAATAAATGGCGCCTGTGCGAAACGAGGGCGAGTCACTAATTTATGTATAAAGGACCCTAAGACGTAGACGTAGACGTAAAACAATTCAGGCAACTCTTAAAAAAACAATATATTATATTCAGTACACGGGACGTGAAAGGTAAAAATTATATTCATCATGATTATAAAATATAATTAACAATAAATTCTGTCCGCAGTTTCGTCCGCAAGGACCTCAAAGTATAAAATACTAGCTGACCCGGCAAACGTTGTTTTGCCATATTTATTTCTAGAGAATTTTTAAGGAATTTGTAGCGTAGATTGAGATTTTTTGACAAACATTTTTTTTTAATAAAAAGTATCTTATGTTCTTTCTAATACCTCCAAGAATATGTGTACAAAGTTTCATGATGATCGGTTAAGTAGTTTTCGCGTGAAAGCGTAACAAACAAACTTACATTCACATTTATAATATTAAGTATGAAGTATGATGTCACGCTACGGTTTATTAATTATCTCTATGTAACAACAGCTATCCCATGGGAATCATTCATTTTTCCGGGAAAAAATAGCCTGTCCTTTTCTGAGCTCCAGACTATATCTACGTCATTTCACGATGATTGGCTCAGCAGTTACAGCGTGAAAGCGTAATTAACAAACCTCATTTTCGCATTTATAATAGTAAGTAAGGATGTCTCCATTCTGCTGGTAGAAGCTGGGCGGCACTCATAGACAGGCTATTGCACGCCTCATAAGCGAAGTGTTGAGGTGTGTACTATTCTCGTTTCACGGAGAAAAACAGATTTTTCTAACTTAAAATGTTTCTATTTATCATATATTGCACTAGTAAAATAATATATACACATACATATCAAGGAAAAACACTATTTTTAACACTCATGATATTTTTGATGTCATTTTTGTTATTTAAACTAGTTAAAAAACTGTTTGAAAAAGTTATGGACGTCCGTTTGTTGTAGGTAATGTATGTTAACACGATAACGACCAAAATACTTTACTAATAGAGTCTTTTTTTTTCTTTTACTAATTAGTGCGATCACGAATAGAGCCCTATTACTTTCACGGCCTGATTCGATGTGGTTTAATTGTTATTAAATAAACAAAAAAATAGTGAATATTTACGCTCGACTCGACACTAAAACCAGCGCTCACGGAATTAGGTATACCTTATTTCGTGAGAACTACTTCTATAGACCAACATAGTAGTACATACTTCTTAAAATTAGCGCTGGATGGCGCATAAGACATGAGAAACTCATTAGTACTTTTTGAAATTAGCGCTATCTATGTGATTTATTGAAAACTACTTAGTAAGACCAATACATTATTAGTAGTTACTTAACAAATAATCAATTTTATTGTGAAAAATTAAGATTATGAGGCGTGCACTTTTGGATTTTCCAAAGTATTTTACATTTTGTTAAAGTGAAATATTTGTTTAATACCTTTAATTTACTGATACAAAACTAAAAAAATATCGAATAAATTATCTATAGTTACCATAATATATATAACCTCAGTTTTATCTTACCAATTATTATTAATAATACATACTTATTGTTATTTGCCTCGACCGGAATATCTAAACTAAGGTTGCCCTAAAACTTAACATTTTCACAATGGCAACACTTTTTGTAGGTTTTCAATGTTTAAATTTATGTTATTTTCATAAAAGGGGTTTATTTTATAAAAATGAAAATGATAAATTCATAATACTATCATAACTTTCAATTTAAAGCGAGCCTTTCAATGTTAAATATTGCGACCAAAACGTAAGAACATCCTCCTCATAATAATCCTTTCTAATATTATAAAGGTGAAACTGTGGTTTTGTTATCTTTTGACGCCGTAACTATTAAGCCGGGGGGCTACTGTATATCCCGGTAAAATATATGGTACCTGTGGGATGTTGCGGCAGGGCACGGGTGTAAACCACCGAAGGAATGCAACATAGTTCCAGTGGCCCACCAATAAGGGCGGAGAGACGGCACACGGCGGGTTTCTTTAGTGGGTGAAGGCCCCACACTACCCTGTTCATTACCCCGAACGACGGGGTGTGCAGTTAGGATTTTTTTTCCGCCATAACAAAAAGAAAAGGGCACGTGTGTAAGCTATTAAAAGCATAATACTATCTGATAATTACGCGAATATTATGAAATACATAACACTATGAAATACAACTTTTACTCTATGGTATTTAGTTGATTAAGGTATTTAGTTGACTTTTAATCTATGGTATTTAGTTGATTTTGTGTATATTTTACAAGGGAGAGTCTGATCAATAAAGCCACGAATAAAGCGATTATTGCAGTCCTCCGTGACCGTAGATTCTGTAAATCCGAAATCTCGGTATAATATAAACTAAATTAAATTAAGTATGTTTTCCATTAGCAAAGAATAGAGCAATGATTAATGTGTACAACTACTCATTGTCTTGTACATAGTGCTAAACTTCATGCACTGGGCAGCAACCAGTAAAAATACTTGCTCACTGGAGCGCAAAGACACGCCCCACGACTACTTACAGCTTTTAGACTAACAAGGTTGTACGGAAGAGTTCTAAGGCGCAATAAAAGCAATAATAAACATTATTCATACTGATTTCACTATAAAACAAACAAAACGTTGGGAGTAATTGTGAAAAAAATACAATATAAATCTTCACTTCACTTCTCAACTATCTTGCTTCAAGGAGATCCGTTGTGAACATTATTGAAGATCTAAGGCAATAGGTACTATAAACTACGAGGCCAAAGTAAAGAGTAACAAAATCGGCCAATTATGAAGTAAATTAAAAGTAGGAAATAAATACTAATATAAAAAAAGCTGAAGTTTGATTTGAACTTTCTAGTCTCGAGCTACGTACGATTATAAATTGTGTTGGTATATAGCAGGCCAATTGTCTTAATATTAGTAAAATTAAACATCACGCAAACAATAATAACAAACTAATTAAATAAGGCCAATTTGATGTAACAAAATTAAAACAGGACTCCAAATATACAGATGTAAAATATAAATGGCGCTTTTCTAAGAAGAGTAATGATTTTTATATACCAGTTATGTATAAATAAGTCAGAGAGAGAAGAACACTAAGGCCTCGTTTACGGACACGCGGGGCGTTGGGCGGCGCGTCTGGCTTTCGTGTATAAGCGACATCACGAGCGTTTCGTTTTCTTCGCTTGTCTTTAAACGAAGAAAACGCACAACCAGCCGCGCAACGCCTTGCGTGTCCCTAAACGAGGCCTAAGTGGAAACTAAAAGTGGCGGTGAAGACCAGTAGTTATATGTATACTTACAACACGAAAATATGAGTAAAATTATTGTCTACATAGATTGCCATACATGGTGTTGTTAAGAGGCTTAACCACCTTCTCAAGAATCTTATCTTGATACACCGTGCCGATGTTTTGACACCTTTTTCACAAAAATATGGCTAAGTTACTCCTTCGTAGCTAGCACACTCCACCAAACCATCACTGAAGTTGGATAATGCACATGTTGTACTCTGCCGACTAATTGAGAAGCTTCAATTGAGCTTTGAGCATACATTTTCTCATTCTGCTTGTTACAATGTTGCTCGTTAATAAAAATTATCTAAAAGTTGTTTTAATTTTACCACCCAATTCATTTTTAAATTATCGATTAAATTATAACCTGGGCCCGTAGAATATAACTCATTAAATCGTATCGACATTACATCGTGTCATTGTCATTGGCTGAGAGACCATCGTGATTTGGTGAGCGAGTATTAGTCTAGTCTCTACCAATCATAAATAAGACGATACGATTTTGTGAACCATATTCTAAGGGGGCAGTGCGTCTATTATAAGATAATTATCTTTTAAAATACGCGAAATAGTTTTAGGTACTATATTCGTTTCCCGAAAAAAAATCCCTTGCTTTCGGACAGGATTTCTTATTCTTTCTTTAACTGCTTTGATCGCCTTTTTAATAGGAATATCACATTTACGGGCAGATCTTTTTCCATCGCAAACAGGGTACGACTAATAGGTACCAAGCGGATGGAGTTTCAAAAATTGCATTTGGCTCCATATCTACTTTGTATAAAGCTATATTAGCAAATCCGTTCTCTTTATCACCCCACTCAATTTTAATATCACAAGAATATTTAACAGATTGGCGCCAAAATTAGAAAACAATGAATATTTATTTAAGAATGACAGGTTCCAAATTTAAATGTAATATTATTATTTGTTTTATTCGAAACAGTATTTATGGCTAGACTATTTAGGGTTTATCTATATTATACATAAATTACTATACCACACATGATGTGGACCTGCCTATTCTGGCTTACGATGCTCAACATGGCCAGTGGTGGAATACCTGAAGGTTCGACTTTAAGAAGTGTAAGTATTCTTGACAAGAATGCATCCACCTAGACCATTTTGAGGATAGATAAATACTGAACCATATTCAAATGGGATTAGAAAGGCAACTCTGTCTGAATGAAAGGAAAGTAAGCAATTATCATCCATTGCATTACTGGTGGTAGGGCTGGGTACCAAGTGGGAGTACTCACTTGCTATCGGGCCTGAGCGGGTTGGTACCACTATCTCCCATGTGACCGGGCATGAAGCACATTGTTGTGTTTTGGTTGTAGCAGGAGATGTAGAGGAGCGTTTATTCTGTCATTTCATATCTGTGAAATGAAATGGTGAGCATCGGCTTGACAATACTCTCGGTATAGTAGAGTCCATGAGCAACGGTTACCATTTAACACCAGATGGGCAGTGGCTGGTCTGTCACCATACGTAATAAAAAAAAATGCACGCAGATAGGTGGGCCAGAATTGCCACATAACGGGTGGGTCAAGAGAACTGTACTGCTCGTCTGACAAATTTGAATGGTGGGATTATTACAATTTTGGGTCTTATCTGGTTTGGTTGGTCTAAATGCACTCGTACGTCGTGCCTACACGTTTGGCTAGTTGTAATAAAAATAAAAAATTTCGACGTAAAATGGTAATTAAACATTCATTATGTATTATTTATTCAAGATAAATAAAATATTATACTCCGATAACTAGGCTATAAAAATAAAAATACATATATAATAATTACGCGATAAAGTCTATGTACAATGTTCATATCTTTATATCCACCAATACGACAAAATTTACGAATTAAACTTACTTTGTAGTTATAAGAAGTTTGTTAAAATTTTCTGTAAACCTAAATTTTAGGTTGTTGGTACAGCCAACTCTCTTATGTCAATGGCATTAATTGACTAATCTATTCAAGTAACGTTTATGCCATTTGTCTAGGGGGTGTCCAGAGAATATCACCAACACGGCGGCAAACCTCACCAACAATAATATAATTTAATTGGTTCCAGATCGTATTCATTCATTCTTCCATAGACTCACGCCCGTTTTTTTTTCAGATGAACGCAAGGTCAACGAATTATCATAAAACGGCACTAGAACATCACAGATATCATCATCCACCCAAATACTCAAATACCCAGTTCGAAGTTCCTTTTATAAAAGCACTATAATAACAGAAATAAGTCATCCTCTCTGGCAGGCAATGTCTTGATTGTAATTCTAACATGAGTTCATGTTAATATCCACTAAGGCTGAATGGTAACTTCTTCTGTTTAACTAAATAATTGTGATATTAAAATAATTTATCATGTTTACACATATCATTTCTCTCTATTATATAGGAGAACTATATCTGTAGACTTAAGATATTGGAGAAAAAAAGAATGTTTTTGAAGTTCGGTTTGTGTGTTCGAGGTTCACGCAAAAACTACTGAACGTTTTTGAATGAAATTAATTTTTGCTTGATAGCTCATTATTAGACTTAAAAGTGGTTTAATTCGTATATCGGGAACCGGAAATATAACCTAAAAACTAGCTTTAGGTTGCGGCAGAGCCGCGGCCAAAGTCTATAATCTATCTATACTATTATAAAACTGTAACAGAGCTGTGTCTGTACATTCAAGATATTTGAGAAAAAATGGCTGTAATAGGCTATATAGGCGTGTCTAAAAAAAACAATTTTTTTTAGAATTTTTGTCTGTTTGTTTGTTCGCGCATCATGCATAAACTACTGGACGAATTTTGATGCAACTTTTTTTATTTGAAAGGCCTTGATTAGACTTAAAAACTGGTATAAATTTTATCCCGCTACTATACCGGGAACCTGAGATATAACCGAAAAACTAGAAAATTATTTAAACTAAAGCCGGAATTATAATTCGATTCCACATTTGACATTAGCTACTGTCATTTTGTAAAATAATGATACCACATATTAATAGTGTAGTGATGAACACAAAAATCGATAAACAATCGCGATTTATGTTTATGTAATCATAATATTGGTGTGCCAATTAAAGACTAAATTATTGATTTTTATTTAAATAAATACATAATTATTCATAATAATTATTTATTGATTAGTATCCGCTGCTTTATTTTATAAAAAGTTAATGTTTTTGTTTTTTGTGGTCCGCTGGAGTCTTACCAAAATTAAGACCAAACTCAATTGTGGTGATGGATAATGCACCTTACCACGCCCGAAAATTGGAAACGGCACCAAAAATGAGCTGGAAAAAAGCTGCAATTCAAGACTGGCTTTTAAATAAAAATATTCATTACGAACCAGATATGGTTAAAGCTACGCTTTTAGAACTGATTCCACATAACGAGTCTTTTAATAAGTACGCTATAGACGAAATGGCAGCACAACATGGGATCACGGTTTTAAGACTGCCCCCTTACCATTGCGAGCTGAACCCTATCGAATTGATATAGGCGCAGGTAAAGGGGCATGTAGCTCAAAATTATAAAACCTTCAAATTGACAGACGTGAGAAATTTATTTGAGGAAGGCATTCAAAAAATTACGGCTACCGAATGGTCTAAATGCGTATCCCATGTTGTCAAAGAAGAGGAAAAAATGAGTAGGCTAGATATGTTAATTGACAATATCACAGACACATTTATAATAAATGTTACAGAAAGTGAAAGCGATAGCGATAGCGTTGACGGCGACGATTTATAAAATAAAATATTACCATAAGACATCTATTTGTTTTATTTCTCATGTTCCTTCATGATCACATTTTTTAATTTATTTCACACACAATTATTAAAGAAAACTCTCAGATCCTTAATAAAATTAATCGTCATAACTAAATTATCCGTTCAGAAATATTTAATTTCCTGATATACTTAGTTTCTATTAAAGTAGTAGTTGTTTAGATATACTACTATAAACAAGAGGAATCGATCCGGAAATATTCCATTTCCGTATCGAATAATTTCGCAACGTCACTATTTAGTACTTGTCATAACGTTGCAACACTGAAATTGTCAAATCTGGAATCGAATTAAAATTCCGACTATAGATTTTGTTGTAATTAAAACAGATTACGAATTTATAATTACTTTATTCAATCAAGCTACACTAGTTAAAGACCGCCAAAAACAAGAAGGTACCATAGAGCATAGAGTAGTTAGAGTAATTGTGAAGGCGACAATTTTATATGTCAATACACCCACCAAATTAGAGCCTTCTCCTGACTCGAACAATATATAGTTACATTTATATAGTATGCTGACATATTAATCAGTACAATATAAAAATTATTTACTTAATGTTATGCCTATTTTGTCTCTAAGGTATTGGAATCTGACTCGAGTTAGAGCTTTTGTAAATATATCAGCACACTATTCACTTGTACATAAGTATTTTACATCTATTTCTCCTTCTTGAAACTTTTCTTTAATGAATTTATATTTCACATCAATATGTTTACACCTTTTATGAAAGTCAGAATTTTTAATCACTGATATTGCACTTTGATTATCCGCACACAAGCAAATTGTGCTCTGATTATATGCACTAATATCAAGAAGTAGCCTTTTGATCCATAAGGCTTCTTTTGTAGCAGAACATGCAGCCATAAATTCTGCTTCTGTTGTAGATAATGCTATGCATTGCTGTCGTTGACTAGCCCATGTGATGGCTCCACCATTTTTAATAAAAACATACCCAGTAGTAGATCGTCTTGTATCGTGGTCAGTGGCATAGTCGGAGTCACTAAAGCCCTCTATTATATTACTCTTCATAGCAGAATAAAGTATCCCCATAATCTATGGTGTCTTTCAAGTATCTTAGTATCCTTTTTACAGCAGCCCAGTGAGTATTATCATAACTGTCAAGAAAACGGCTTACTAAGCTGACTCCAAACATATCTGGTCTACTCACTATTGCTAGGTGCATGAGGGATCCTACCGCCTCTCTATATGGGATCTTCTCTTCAGGCACTATTTTTCTCTTCTCCAAGTTAATATCCATTAGCATTATTCATGTTAAATTTTGTAAGTAATTTCTCAATATAGTTTTTCTGATGTATAAATAAATGTTTGTTAGATCTTTCTATTTGCAGACCGACAAAATTTCTTGGCTCCATGGTTTTTATTTCAAAGTTTTCTTTGAGATCATTTAATACTTTACTAATAACAGCCTTCTCTTGAGCTATTATCAGTCCATCATCGACATAAAGTAAGAGATACACTTTATTGCCATCTACACAGCCTGTATAGATGGCAATAAAGTGTATCTCTGTACTGATCAGAATGACTATTTGTGAAACCAAACTTGTTTAGTACAGATTTAAATTTGTTGTTCCAGCAACGTGGGGCTTGTTTCAAGCCATATAGAGACCTCTTGAGTTTACTTACATAGTTTGGTGGGACATTTATTCCTTCGGGTGGATGCATGTATATATCTTCAGTGATGTCCCCATACAAAAAGGCAGTCTTGACATCGAACTGTATCATTTCCAACTCATATTGACACACTTCTGAGAGCAAAATTCGAACAGAGTCGTATCTCACAGTCGGAGAAAATGTTTATGTATAATCTATCTCATAATTTTGTGAACATCCTTTAGCACATAATATGGATTTGTACACAACACCAGATGGCTCATCTTTTGAACGGAAGACCCATTTACACCCAATTATCTTTGCTCCTGGGGGTTTGTCTATCAATATCCATGTCTCATTTTGCTTATGTGCTTTTAGTTCCTCCCGTATTGATTGTTGCCATTTATCACCATTTATCGATGATACAGCTTCATCATATGTCTGTGGTATGTTGTGATCATCTGAAACATCACCTTTACAGAGGTAAGTATTATTTTCTCGTTTCATTTTTTGAGATCTAGTTGTAATATTGCTGTGTTGTACTAATTCAATTTTTCTTTCAGGAACATATACAGAGCTTTCATCGGAATGAAATGAATCATCGCTATCTGTCATCATAGTTAGATCATCTGATTGAGAATTATTTAGTGAACTTTCTTGAGACTCTGACTTGGTCAATAAAGGCTCTATTTCACAACTATTATTATTATTATTAACTGAAGTTAGTGGTAACACTGCATGATTTTGTTTAATTGAATTTTCCAAAAATACCACATCTCTACTTATTATTATTTTATTTGTATTTGGATTGATAAACTTGTAGCCTTTGGTACTATCACAATAACCAATAAATGTCATTTTACTTGCCTTAGGATCCAGTTTATGTAATTTTTCCTTTGGCACTTTAACCATGGCTTCACATCCAAAAACTTTTAACCCTTTGTCTCCACCTCCTATCCCTTTTCTTGGAGTTACAACGTGCGAGTGATACCTCTGATGTTGCTAGCGTCTATTCTATAGCTTCCCGCACCGCTTACCATCAGTTGGGCCGTATGGTTGTTTGCTACCCGCATAGTATAAAAATATGTATATATGCTATTAACATAAAACGCTGTAATATAATGTAATACGCCTGCAATACAAATATTCTCTCCAAGAAATAAATAGTAACTAAGAGAAATTACAAAATTTATTCTCAAACATATACATATAATATTTATGCCAAACGAAATGTACTTACAACTTTATGTTCACATATACTATGTGAACATAAAGTTGTACATTTCGTTAGTTAGAGAGAGAGAGAGAGTTAATCGTTAGTGCCAACACTACACAAAAAAAATAGGTTGACAATGTCGTCAACAATAGCCCAAAAACATACATGTGACTTTGCCCACCCACATATTTTAAAATACACTCGGTTTTTGGCGGCAAATACAAATTCAATATTATTCATTTCGTATGTAATAACGACAAAAAAATCAATTACGTGGTGTAACTCCAACTATCACTTTTTGGTGAAGTTTTTGTACTGGTTTTTGCCCGTGAATAAACACTACCTGTTTGCACAAGCTCTGACAGGCAACTAAAGTGACATTCGTGGCACAGAGCCCCGTAGTTTTGTCCAAAAAATAATGAATTATTCACCACAGATAAAACAATATTTCTTTATAACGCCAAATTTGCTATGTATCCATTTAACCAAAAAGTACACGACTGGGCAAAGTCAAACCTCAAAGGCAAAGTTGCCATGTTCTACGGTATACATTTTATCCCGCTACTGTATCGGGAACTTGAGATATAACTGAAAAACTAGCTTTTGGCTGCGGCGAAGCCGCGGCGCAAAGGCTAGTACTATTATAAAACTGTAACAGAGCTGTGTCTGTACATTTAAGTTATTTGACAAAAAATGACTGTAATAGGCTATATAGGCGTGTCTAAACACAAAACAATAATATTTAGAATTTTTGTCTGTTTATCTGTTTGTTTGTTCGCGCATCACACAAAAACTACTGAACGGATTTTGATGCCACTTTTCTTATTTGAAAGGCCTTGATTAGACTTAAAAACTGGTATACATTTTATCTTGCAACTATATCGGGAACCTGAGATATAACCGAAAAACTAGAAAATTATTATGAATTTTTTTTAGAAATTCTAATATTTAAAAGAACTACTAGATGGATTTTGATGCATCTTTTTTTATTTGAAAGGCCTTGATTTGACTTCAAAACTGATAGACATTTTATCCCGCTACTATATCGGGAACTTGAGATATAACCGAAAAACTAGCTATTGGCTGCAGCGAAGCCGCTGGCAAAGGAGGATATTATAGTGATGTAGATGTTGTAAGGAGTACAAAAGTTTAACTAGTAAACTTTGAAATAGAGTAACGTAATACGTAATAACAATTCATTCATACCACTTTTACGGAATCTATCGCATTTACGTAGGTTTCTATTATCCCGAGACGTTTCAAATAATTTGCAGCGTTCAGGCTGGGTGGAGTCCACCACGCGATATGTACATTCCGTATGAGTAGTTTTATTTCATAATGTATAATATTCGAGTAATCAGATAATATAATTCATTGACTGCCTCTGTGGTGCAGCCTAGGATTGCCAACTATACTTTATAATGACGTATCCTACTTTATTTTTGGTAAATATACTTTATACTTTTGCATAAAAATAAAGGTATGTAAAAATACTCTATTTCCAATCTTTACTGTGATGCTTAAAATGTAACAATTATTTAAATAACTGAACTATTATCTATACCTTTAAGCTGAAAAAGAACGCGAATAAAAATAATAACAAGACGATATATATACACGATTTAAAATATTTACAAGATAGATTGATTATTAACGATTTAAATTCCAAGTCAATAAGATTGAAGTGATACAAAGGAATTCTAATAACAACGATAAAGAATTTTCAGAAAAACTCTATTGACAATTGGCAATATAAAATTAAAAATGTATCTGATACCCAGTGTAAAGAAAATATTTTTTTATTTCATCATCTATAAATTTTATAAAAATGAGTTACATAGGTATTTGTTCATTTAAATTTAAATTGGGATTGTGAAGATAGCTTCCAAAAATTCAAGGACAATAAAAACTGTAAATAAAACTATGAATAAATAAATAATTAATATTATTTGTTAAATACTTTTTTCTTCCAAATACTTTATTTTTTCTGCTTAAAAAATAGAATACGTTATTTTTTCCAGAAAAAGTTGGCAACCCTAGTGCAGCCGTAGTGTGAGCGACTGCTGATCATGAGATCTCGGGTTCGATCTCCGGGTCGGGCAGTATTATTGAGCGTTTTCGTAAAAAGATAAATTCTCAGTAGCAGCCCGGCGTTTGGAATTGTGCCCGGTAGACGGCAATAGGCTCGCCCCCTATTACGTGGGACTTAAACATAGCTGGCGAACTGTGGGTGTGTAATACACCTATGCCTACAGGCGTGATGCTGTCTTTATAATTCATTTATATCACTCTATAGCACTGTATATCTGTTACTATAACAGCTAAAAAAAGAGGTATTACAGAACGGTGATAATGAAATCAGTTGAACGCATTCCACTAGTGAAGTAGCACAGACAATTTGAAATTACTTCTCTTTTATTTTAACAATTGTAAAATACTTTGGAAAATCCAAAAGTGCACGCCTCATAATCTTCATTTTAAATCACATAGATAGCTCTAATTTCAAAAAGTACTAATGTGGTTCTTAAGTCTTATGCGCCATCCAGCGCTAATTTTAAGAAGTATGTACTACTATTTTGGTCTATAGAAGTAGTTCTCACGAAATGAGGTATACATAATTTCGTGAGCGCTGGTTTTAGTGTCGAGTCGAGCGTAAATATTCACTATTTTTTTCGTTTATTTAATAACAATTAAACCACATCGAATCAGACCGTGAAAAGTGATAGGGCTCGAAAAAAAAAGACTAGATTAGTAAAGTATTTCGGTCGTTATCGTGTTCACACTACAACACACGGACGTCCAATGTGTATATTATTTTACAAGTGCAATATATGATAAATAGAGACATTTTAAGTTTGAAAAATCAGTTGTTCTTTGTGAAGCGAGAGTAGTACCCACCTCAACGCTTCCCTTATGAGGCGTGCAAAAGGGTTAAATTATTTTTGAAATTACCAATACTTTCACGAAACGGCGTGAAGCGAGAGTAGTACCCACCTCAACGCTTCGCTTATGAGGCGTGCAAAAGGGTTAAAGTATTTTTGAAATTACCAATACTTTCACGAAACAGTCAAGTCGTAGGCTATCTTAAAATTGCATTTCAGGAACAGTATCCTAAAAAGCTAGACTTAAAGTCACAAAACTGTAGAATCTAGAGCAAGGCCTAAGTCTAGACAATACAAAAAATATAGCTCATTAAATTAATTATCTGACATAGTAGCTCATTCCTAATTAAAAAAAACCGGCTCCTATCGCAAACATATCAACTTATTCATATATTATAATGTGTACATTTAAAACAATGTGAAATAGTAGACTAAATAACTGTTCTAATGTGTACCACGCTTATTACAGTGTTCAACAATAACGCCGCGTCCATATATGACTAAGATTTCACGTTATTACAATAGCATGGTAATTTTTTCTTTTTTTTCTTTATTGTACTTCGGCTTAGGCACGTGTAACAAATAAGAACATAGGTTTAATTGGTGCGAAACATTACGACAATTAAAAAACGACCACGTATATTAAACCTTTTTGTTGAAAATAATGTCTATAATAGGACCGGTTTTGATACTATTGTCATTGTTAGATAGGTTGTTGTTAGGAGCAGTTTTGGCGATTTTTATACCTATGTTTAGTTGTTTTGTAATTATGGTACTTGTGATTAAAAAGACACCGGTTGATACTTGGGGCAGATCCTTGCTGTATTTAGCATGGACGTGCGACCGGCGAAGTACCACTCTCTTACATCTGTATTATCGACGGTTAATATTCTTGCTGTTGCGTTTCATTCGGTGAGTGAGAGACCCAGATATTCTAAGCGGGGGTTATCTACTCATGGAAAGGGCCTTTTATTCACCCTATTTCCTCTCCAACTTTCATCACTTTTCTAAAAGTTTGTTGGGTTGAGGGATGCTCTCGATTTAAGTATATTGTAGATCCATGATGTACCGCTTACAAAAGTGAAGTATATTGAATAATATATATATTATGGCTTGGCCATGCCATAAAGCTAATAGGATATTACTAATACCTACCCCCTCGAAATGCGATCTCTGCGGAGTGAGGCAGACTGACCGCATTCGTAACGTTGACGTAAGAGAGCAAGTAGACATGAAAGAGAGTATTCGTGTAAAGATGGGAAAGGGAACGCTCCGATGGTTCGAACATGTGGAAAGAATGCCGGACGAGACTGGTTAAAAATATATACAATGCGAAAGTGGAAGGATGTAGGTACAGGGGGAGGCCGAGACTCACCTACCTAGACTAAATAAATCAGTCATGTATTAAAGGAAGGTGGAGTCAAGAGTCTCCGAAACCGACCAACGTGTACGAAGAGAATTATGAATGTTGAGGAAGCGAGAGATGTATGCATGAATAGAGCCTTTTGGCGCTCGGCTCTCTCTGCCTACCCCGCAAGGGAAATCGCGCGATGATCAGTAGTAAGTAGTAGTACCCCGGTAAAAAAATCTGCCAGACCCTCTCCGGACTGAAGAAGCACAGATACACTGGAACCTGAATGCGAGATGTTTGAAAAAATATCATGTAAATAGCAAAGTAGTACAGCCCCCTTAGAATGAAACACGAAACGTTAGACGAACTTTCGTTTCACTTCATTGTGATTGGTCGCCTGAATCAAGCGTCGAAATCTCGACTAATCAGGAATCACGCGTCGGACTGTTGATCAATTACAATGACTCGAAACGAAACGTCTATTTTTCATTCTAAAAACAAAAAAACAGCATCACGCCTGTATTCCCCGAAGGGGTAGGCAGAGGTGTATTACACACCCACGATTCGCCAGCTATGTTTAAGTCACACGTAATGGGGGGCGAGCCTAATGACGTCTACCGGGCACATTTCCAACCTCCGGACTGCTACTGAGAGTAAATGATCGCGGAATCCATCAAGAAATTTTATCAGTTTTATAGAATAGTACAAATGTGGTAGGGATGCGAATTTGCACGACTGAAGTAATGTAACATGGTTCCAGTGGCCCGCCAACACAGTTGGAGAGACGGCACACGGCGGGTATATTTAGTGGGTGAGGGCCCCACACTGCCCTGTTCATTGCCCCGAGCGACAGGGTGTGTGTTTGGGTATATTTTCTCCCGCTTTAACAAAAATAAAATAAAAAAGGGATGCGAATTTATGAGCCGGCCTAGTAATGGCCGAACGTCAAACAGAACGCCCTGAATCTATACTGTTATAAAGCTGTAACAGAGCTGTGTCTGTACATTTAAGATATTTGAGAAAAATATACTGAATTAGGGTATATAGGCGTGTCTAAGCACAAAACGATTTTTTTAGATGTTTTTGTCTGTTTATCTGTTTTGTTGTTCGCGCATCACTCAAAAGCTACTGAACGGATTTTGATGCAACTTTTTTTGTTTGATAGCTCTTGATTAGACTTAACAACTAGTATACATTTTATCCCGCTACTATATCGGGAACCTGAGATATAACCAAAAAAAACTAGGTTATGGCTGCGGCGGAGCCGCGGGCAAAGGCTAATATATACCTATATAAATTGATAGAAACCCGTCGTTGACCTACGCGTGAAAAAGCGATGAAACTGCTCTAGGTTCTCAGGGTTGATTTCAACCTAATATTATCCAATAATTCTGAAAGCCTTTCCAGAGAATCTACGCCAGAAAGTTGGTATTTAGTTTTGTGAGCCCAAATTTGCCAGCAGTATCCAGTAACATCATCGTCTCGTGTTTTGTGCAGGGCTAAAAGCTACGCCGGTAAGAAATACCAAAGCACATTTACTGGAACATAAACTTTGTTTCTGTTTCCACTTTGGGATTTAACGAACTATGCTAACGTCCAGCAATTGAAGACAAAATCCCACTAGAGACTGGGGTTTGAAAAGTTTAGGTATGTTACACTGTCAGTATGGTAACACTGATAGAACAAATGGTTGGACAAATGTAAATTTTTGTTAAGGCGGGAAAAAATGTACCTAACCGCACATCCCATCGTTTGGGGCAAAGAACAAGGTGGTGTGGGGCCTTCACCCACTAAATAAACCCGCGGTGTCTCTGCGCCTGTAAATGGCAGATCACTGTAACTATGTGACATTAGTGTTCTAGTAGTAATAAGTTTAATGTAGTAGCTAGGGTGGGAGAGCCTTGCTTATCCTAGCACGAATGAGCCGGGTCGATCGGGGAAGTATCTACCACCCTCTCACATAAGATCAGCTTGTAATAATGGCGAGTGAGAGCGCCGGTGGGCCAAACCCCCTTATTATCCTTCCTATCTTCTTTTAGTATTCTACCTATCCTCTCCTTATTATTCTTCCTATCCACCTCCTATTCCTTTCCTTGGAGATGGCGGCGCGCGAGTGATGCCTCTGGTGTTGTTAGCGTATATAGGCAACGGTAACCGCTTACCATCAGGTATGTCGTACGCTGGTTCAACACCCACGTAGATAGTATAAAAAAAAACATTACTTCAGTGGTACCACAAATTAATCTAATAAAAGAAATTTCATGAATTCCTTCTCTCTTTCGCTCCCACTCACTGTGTCTAACTTAATTGCATGCCTCATAAGCGAAGCGTTGAGGTGGGTATTGCTCTCGTTTCATGCAGAACAACTGATTTTTCAAACTTAAAATGTCTCTATCTATCATATATTGCACTTGTAAAATAATATATACACACACATATCAAGAAAAAACACTATTTTTAACACTCATGATATTTTTGATGCCATTTTTGTTATTTAAACTAGTTATAAAACTGTTTAAAAAAGTTCTGTCTTGGACGTCCGTTTGTTGTAGGTAATGAATGTTAACACGATAACGGCCGAAATACTTTACTAATCGAGTATTTTTTTTTCTTTTACAATTCAGTACAACTACGGATAGAGCCCTATCACTTTTCACGGTCTAATTCGATATGGTTTAATTGTTATTAAATAAACAAAAAAATGGTGAATATTTACGCTCGATTCGACACTAAAACCAGCGCTATGGCTATCCTTGTTTCGTGAGAACTATTTCTATAGACCAATATAGAATTACTTCTTAAAATTAGCGCTAGATGGCGTATAAGATATGACAACCACAATACTTTTTGAAATTAGCGCTATCTATGTGATTTTTTGAAAACTACTTAGTAAAACCAACATATTACTAGTTACTCATCAAATAATCAATTTTATTGTGAAAAATGAAGATTATGAGGCGTGCACTTTTGGATTTTCCAAAGTATTTTAATTCTACGCTTCCTTTAGTTGACTCTTAGGACGTGCCTTCGAATGGTTGTTTGTCATTATGTATCATTGTCACTATCCACAATAAGAAACTAACTTTATGCATTATATTAGAACCTACGTAAATGTTTGATTTATTCACTTAAAGTAGGTAGGTGCTCATACAGAGTACCTACTTATTTCACAAACAATATTATCCAATTCAAAATTTATTAAGTATTTACATTAAGTATAGGTAATAAAGTTCAAGGATTTTTTTTTTACAATAGGTAAAAAGTCTAATAAAATATCTGTAGGCAAAGGAAATACCCTGGTGGTTAGCACTTACGTAAATTAAAAAAAAATGCTGTTTAACATGAGTCAGTTACACGAAAAATACGATTACGTAATAATGTTTATTTAATGATAAATTACCTGATATACAATAGCTGGCGTGCCTAACATACTAAAAATATTACGTACTTCTGTCCATGACTCCGCATGGACTTCAGAATAATAAAATGCATCACTCTACGGCCCATTAAATAAACTATATGTAAAATCAGCTATCCCCCGGGCACCATTCAATTTTGAGGGATGAAAAGTAGCTTATGTCGCTAAATGTATGCAAAATTTCATGATGATTGATTCAGTAGTTACGGCGTGAAAGACAAACTCACTTGCATTTTTGATGAAGACATGACAAAGAGTACAAGACCCATGGGCAAAAAAACTGTACAAATATTTAAACAGTTACAACAACAAAAAATTATTAAATTTTATAAAGTTTTTTTTTTAGAGTAAAATAGACACAAACAGTGTGTACTTTTTTTAACAACCTATTACTGTCAAACTGTTGGAGACTAGTCTCCTCCTGGAATGAGAGGGACTTGCACTATGCCAGCATGGAGGGCCATGGTCCAACACTCTGACAGTGTGCCGACCTAACAGTGATAGTTAGAAAACAAAAACACAAACAAATTTGAAAAATCAGTGATGTAATGTGTGCCTTGCTAGGTTTCAAACTCAGATTAGGGGTCAAAAAGATACCACTGTTTTTAGAGTCCTTGGTTTTACCAATAAGTTATAACAATATATATTATAGCATCCAAATAAAAAAAAAATACATGTGAAACCCTTCCAGATAATATTTATTAATGTTCTTCCTAAATGCATGGGTATAATTTATTTTATAGTATGAAGATGCAGCAGGAGTATAATAAAAATTAAAGGCATATAAGTAGTTATCATCCGAAGTAGAATGACATGCTGAGGGTAACCACAACTCATGGATTAACAATGCCCAGGATCAAGCCATTACCAACTCAAGAGACTTAGGCCAATTAGTTCTCCTATAGACAAATCTGCAAGTTACTTCAGGACTGTTGACTAAAAATGGCCAAGCTGAATTGGGTTATTACCAAACCCAATTGGGTCTGGGAACAACTGATAAATTCCATTCTATATGAAATTTACAACCAGTATAATTTTGTCACATCATGAAAAAAAAGTAAATCAATGGTGCTAATATTGACTGCCTGATGCCTATGCCACAGGAAATGCTACTGAATGAAAGCTATCACACAAAAAAATTTCTAACCCAATGAGCAAAGAAACACAATTCTAAAAAAAAATTGAGTTTAGACACACTTAAAGAGCATGTCATCTTTTCTATATTTTAAAATACAGACATAGCTCAGTTATAGTTTTACAATACTATTAGATAGATTCCCAAAATTTAACAAATATGTACTTAAATCTTACATTTTTTAATAAATTAGAAAGTTTTCTAAAGTACAATATTAAATGTACAAATGTCTATTCTAAATAATAATGCTGTATCATTTAGTTTTATTAAGATTAAATGGAAATAAATATTTCCATATTAAAGATAAATTTAGACTTACAGGTAAGGTAAAAACCTTTATACCATTTCAAAATATAGCATTTATTAATAAACTGTTATGTTAACTGGAACCTAAAACAAAGCAGCATTTTTTTCAACCTACTTACATCTGCCAAAAGAATGAAAAATATTTATATTTTAGCTAATTAGCACCCAAAGAATTACAACATGATGAGAAAATAACTAATTTAAAATCCTAAATGAAACTTTTAAATATGATGGAATTTTTCTTTGTTTTTAGTATAATTTCATTGAGAGCTAGCTAACAAATTATAGAGTAAGATATTGCATAGACTGAAAATGATTGATAGGTGTAATTTTTTTACAGCATAGACTTAATTGCAATTGGGTTATGTTTGTTTAGGCACTGTAATCTATAATCCAGTCGGGGACATTGAAGCTTTTATAGAATCAAAATAGTATGTAATGCTTACATTATTTCACAGTACAATAGTATTCAAGCACCAGAACAAACCGGTTTTCATGAATACTGCAAGACATTGTAAATGTTACCGAGAACCATGGCACACAACACTAGATAATTTAACTTAGGTTGAGCATAATTTTCATATTTATGCATATATTGTAAGCTGGAATACATGTTATCTAATTGTTAATTTGGTTACATGCAATAAATTCACAGTTTTAAATTTTGTTTCAACTTTAATTACACACATTTGAATAGAAATGACATAAATGAAGAATTTCATTATAATGTTATTATTTTTTTATATATATCTTTTTATACCTGAATAGTGTATTTGTGCATCCATTCAGTTTTATTGTCTAATTTTAGTTACTTATCTGATAATATAGACTAAGAACATAGAACATTTAGTTTCAGACAACTGGATGCTTTAAATTGTCTTTAACTAATGTTAATCAAAATTTTAATAGAATGACTCACCTGTTTCAGTCTCTCAACATCAGTCCGTGTTTGTGAGTAAGTAGTAGCTGGCTGGGCAGTCACTGTACTTGATGGATAGGATGGATATTCCAAATTCACATTTAACAACTGGGCAGCATTGTCTCGAGCTTCATATGCAAGCCCTCTGATTTCTAATTCTGATGCTGTGTGCATAAGAGACTGTAGATCCAACTCCTGCACATCTACCGATCCTTTGTACATGAATTCCACAAGGAGGTTGATCTCCGAAAACGGGATCCCTTTCAGGATCACAATTGGATGTTGACATGGGTTGTCCCTAATGAGAAACAAAGAAACAGTTATTTAATACCATATTAATTGTAATTATAATATTATCTGATTATTTATTATCCAAATAATTTTCTTATCACAAGATAATAAAATTATTATGAATTCTTAATTTATTTGACTCTTATGACATTTATGTAACATTATTACTCAAGTAGCTAAACTCATAAAAATATATATTTTAACTCATTAGATACTAAAGTTCAATACAAAATATACATTGCTCATGCTGTGTACATTATATGGTATTATAAATAACTTCACTAGAAAAAATAATGATGTCATATTGACCAAATGGAATAGATTATAAGACTGATGTGTATGATATATGCAATATTGTAAATAGTAATATTCTGTAGCACCTTTTCATGAGAATAAATTAATTACTCACTTGAATATTTGTTCGAAATACGGACTGCATGCTGAGAGCACAAGCTTGTGTGCCTTGAGGGTCCCGTCGCGGCAGGAGAGCGTCACGTCCGCCAACGCCGACGACGAGTAGATCGTCGTGAACAGCTGGCTCAAGTTCTGCAGGTGGTTGTTCCACTTCAGGTGGAACGTCTTGTCGCTCACCAGCCCCTGCATCTGCACCACCACATACACTTTTATATCACAAACCACACAACTTCACCACTCATGGATCATCGACAGAAAACCGACTATGCTGCGACCGCTATATAAAATTATAATTATTACAACTTATTTTTAGAACGATGCCCGTAAAAAACACTATACGTACGCGGTATGACAGTGTAATATACCGTAGGTAGTACGCGCCGCCGACGGAATTTAGAGCTATAAAATTTTATTTATATTTTATTCGGTAATACGGATTTTTCGACTAAAATCATACCGGCGAAAATTCCTTACCTCGCAAATCGCTTTACCGACTTCTCGATTTTTCACAAATAACACCGAAACATTTCACAAAATTAATACAATAATTATGTTACACAGAAAGCCGTGTCGTAAAAAACAGAGTGGGGCACGCCGTGGCCCCCTCCTTGCCCCGGCCCCCTCGCACACAATCAATATACGGAATATGAGAGCGCGGCGCGCCCCCTCGCCCCCCGCATGCTTTATTATACCGTAATTAATATACAACTTTATAAATTGTATTTATATGCTAGCAGCATTTTATCTTCTGGTAAAGGAATGTTGTTTTATTTTATAGTAATATCTATCTAAATAAATAGGTATGCAATAACAGAGATAATGCAATAAAATTATTTTAATAATTCGGAACAGGTAGCTACACTCTAGTCACTAGCGCATTAGTTAGGTATATTTGTATGGATAGGATATGGACGTACCAATGTAAACATTGACAGTATACAGGTATCATTGTATCTGGCAGAATTTTTGAATTCTTTACCTTATAGGTATATACCATATAATACCTTACCTATATACCATATAATACCTACGTAAGTAATAACAAATTTCTAATTTCATATATCGGCCTCTTGCTTTCAGTTAAGTAGGTACCCAAAGATTACAATACCCAAATAGGTACCTACCTACTTAAATAGTACACACACCACTACATTACAATTTTGTGTATTTGTGATCAGTGTGTTTTGAGTTTGCGATTGAACTTATGTTTATGTACATAGTGATAGAATGCATTGACGCCTGAACGTGAATCAGATTTTTTTTTCCAAGTTGGTAGGTGCATGGTCTGCTGCAGTAGGTACCTATATACCTACCTAGTTAGTAGTTAAAGTAGGTAAATTAACTACTATATTAACTCACGGGCGGTTGGTTGATCCGTGATATACCCTAACTACTTAACTGTCTACTTATTTTAAGGAACGCGAATACGACCACGACATTGTACGCATTTATCGCCATTTTGCAAAGATAGATGCGAATCACGGAGTTGGTTTTCTCGAGCAAAGTTGTTTTATGATATGCGCCGCGTTATTCGGGTACCATAGCATTTTTGCCACAATCCACGATGCGCCAATTTATCAGCAGTTCTGCAGGATGCACGAGTCGTCTACGCTTGGACGTTGAACGTAGCATTAATTGTTAACAAACATAAACAATGTCTCCTCGTGGACTCTATTCTATAGTCTATTGGTGCGGCTACACCACCGGGACAATAATTATGGGCATAATTTAAACAATACCTAGGTGTAGCCACGATTTATGGCCATAATCATACAATGTCAGTCAATATGGCATATGACAGTAGGCAATAGCTCCGGCGGCGGTCTTTTTTCGCACATCAAAGAACATTACCGCCCTTACTTTAGTACATTATTAGTCTGTGATTTTACCGCGGTAATTAAATGTGTGTGTGGCCACACCTCCGTTTGTTCAGTGTGCAACATGAGTTTACAGGAAATGCTCTTGTCGATTGACATGGAGTGGTCGAAAGAACGCACTCGATTTTTTGGAATTACTACAATAGGAAGGGTCTAACTTAACTTATCATCACGCCATTTCCCTTGCGTGGTAGGCAGAGAGAACAGAGTGCCAAGAGGCTCTATTCTTGCATACATCTCTCGCTTCCTCAACATTCATAATTCTCTTCATACACGCTCGCCGATTTCGGAGACTCTTGACTCCATCTTCCTTCAATACATGACCGATTTGGTCTAGGTAGGTGAGGCTCAGTCTCCCCCTGTACCTACATCCTTCCACTTTCACATTGTAGGTATATCTTCTTAACCAGCCGATCGTCCGGCATTATTTCCACATCTCCGAACCCTCGGAGCATTCCCTTTCGCATCTTTACACGAATACTGTCTTTCATACCTACTCGCTCTCTTACGTCGTTGTTACGAATGCGGTCAGTCAGACACACTCCACAGATTCTACGCAGAGATCGCATTTCGACCGCATTGATTTTACTCTCATACTCCTTTTTGCATACCCAACTCTCGCTTCCATATAGTAACGTTGGGACAAGCACTGCATTGTATATTGCGACCCGTGCCTTCTGGCTGAGGTGGTGGCTGCCGAGAAGTTGTCCCAATGCTCCGTTCACTCTATTTCCAGCATTTTCTCTTCTCTCTTTATCAGTGGTGTATCGTATCTTCCATCCCAACTGGATTCACATCCAAGATATACAAATTCATCCACTTGTTCTAGCACACTGTTGCCAACCGATACTCTGACATCTGTTCTGGCTTCAACTCTTTCAAAGACCATAATTTTGGTTTTGCTCACATTCACACGTAGGCCCTTTTTCTTACAATCTTCTATCATTAGTTGACTAGGGTTTGCAGGTCAGTCGCAGACTGCACTAATAGGATCGCATCGTCTGCATATAGCAGTGAGTTAACCACTAAGTCACCCATTTGAACTCCCACATTCATTTCATTCGTCCTTTGGAGACATTTATCCAGATATATGATAAACAGTCTGGCTGATAGAACGTAGCCCTGTTTAACGCCGGTATTTACATTAAATCAGGGCGAAATTCCTTCATTCAGCCGCACACAAGCTCTACAGTTCATGTAGTGGGACTGCACCGCTTGCAGAAGTCTACCGTTAATACCATACTCTGGCAAAATGCCCCAAAGTTCCTTTCGTACAACTGTGTCAAATGCTTTCTCCAAATCCACAAAACTGCAGAAAACCCAATGGCCTAGAGCCAGATGCTTCTGCATAATGTTGCGCAGAGAAAACACTTGATCCATGCATCCCCTTCCACACCTGAAACCTCCTTGTACCTCTCACAAAAATTCATCAGACATCATCCTCATTCTCCTTTCAGTAATAGGCCTAATAAACGAGGTGGTGGCGTTTCTATTTTCGTTCTTAAAGTCCTACAACACAAACTTATAGAAGAGCAAACTTTGAATGACAATCATTATGTCTGGATACAATTAGAATAATATTACCTCGATGTTGGTGGTATATATAGAAAAACATCGATGCATTTTTATAATCTTACAATTGTCAATTGGAAGGAAGGAAAAGATGTAAGTATAATATTTGGAGATTTTAACATAAATTTACCTTCTGATAATCATGCATGTATTTTATATAAACAAATGCTAAAAGAAAATGGTTTGCAAATAATGAATAACATTAATGAGATCTACTGCACTCGAGAAACATCGTCATGTAAAACTATAATAAAATTGATCACGTATGCACCGTTTTAAAAGAAAACACATACTTTTTTACTATTATTGACACATGGGGTCTGATCACAAACAAATCTACTTAGAAATCAAGAGTTTTAACTGCCTCGGTGGTGTAGCGGTAGTGTATGCGACTGCTAATCATGAGGTCTCGGGTTCGATCCCCGGCTCGAGCAAAAAGCTTTTGAGCTTTTTCCTAAAAAAAAAATTCTCAGTAGCCCGGAATTTGGAAATGTGCCCGGTAGACGTCAATAGGCTCGCACCCTATTACGTAGGACTCAAACATAGCTGGCGAGTCGTGGGTGTGTAATACACCTCTGCCTACCCCTTCGGGGAATACAGGCGTGATGCTATGCTATGAAATCAAGAGAGAACCTAAAGCACCTCCTAAAAGAATACAGTATGAATCAATTAACTATGAAAGCTTTATACGGCTATAGCAGAAGCTGGTATTAATGAAAAAGTGTCATATCAATCTCTCGAAGGAAAACTTACAACAAAAAACAGTAAAACAAAATTTTCTGTAATTGTTAGCAAAGTATTAGAGAAAGTAAATAAATAAAAATAAAAATAAAAGTTCAAAATAAACCTAGACAAGACTGGATAACAAAAGATCGTATAAATTAAATAAATTTAAGGAATTCCCTGTGGGGAATTTATAGAAATAACCCAAATATTACTACTAGCAAAAGGATGTTTATTGAAAAAAGAAATAAAGTAGCCGAAAAAATTAAACTGAGAAAAACTGAGTACTTTAAGAAGATGTTTACAGATTGCAAAAGGAAACCTAGTAAAATGTGGAATTTGATGAACAATATTACTAACAACAAGAATAAACACACCTTAACAATTCATAGGCTAGAAACACCAAAAGGCTTACATTAAACACAAAGTGAAAAATTTGAAATCGAAAATAACACTTTGTGTTTAATGTATGTTGCTAAGCATGTCAAATGCTAAAAATATATATAAAAATCTCTAAACATTTATAGGGTTTGCGTCATTATTAGGTAAAATCTTAATTGTAAAATTAAGTTTACCTGGTCGGTATAATGTATGAAAATACTTCCGACAGATGGCGTCTGCGTCACCCAGACGTTAAGTATGAATGTGTTATCGAAATTAGCAGTCAGGAGCAAGGGTCACGATGGCTGAATTGGCAAAGCATCTGGACGGTATCCAGGAGATGCAAGTTCGAATCCTGCTCGTGACTGTTATTTTCGATTTCACATTTTTCACTTTGTGTTTAATGTATGTTGCTAAGCATGTCAAATGCTAAAAATATATATAAAAATCTCTAAATATTTATAGGGTTTGCGTCATTATTAGGTAAAATCTTAATTGTAAAATTAAGTTTACCTGGTTGGTATAATGTATGAAAATACTTCCGACAGATGGCGTCTGCGTCAACCCAGACGTTAAGTATGAATGTGTTATCGAAATTAGCGGTCAGGAGCAAGGGTCACGATGGCTGAATTGGCAAAGCATCTGGACGGTATCCAGGAGATGCAAGTTCGAATCCTGCTCGTGACTGTTATTTTCGATTTCACATTTTTCACTTTGTGTTTAATGTATGTTGCTAAGCATGTCAAATGCTAAAAATATATATAAAAATCTCTAAATACCAAAAGGCTTTATTACAAGCTTAGAAGAGATATGCGAACATTTTAATAATTATTTTTCTAATATTGGTTCAACTTTAGCGAGTCGAATTCCTAAACAATATCAGCACAATCAAGTATATACCAGTTTGCTTGGAACGGGTGTATCGAGTCATAATACACTTACTCATTTTAGACATACCACCACGGACGAAGTTGCAAAAATAGTTCACGGTTTAGATTGTAATATCAGCAATGGGCTAGATGGTATAAATACTAGATCTCTTAAATGTATGATCCCTATAATTTTAAAAAATCTCACCAATTGTATAAATAAGTGCTTAGATCAAGTATTCCCAGACACATCAGCTTCCAAGCTTGACCATCTCAACAGAAACCATATCAATACCCGCTGCCTTACCATTTTACAAACTTCTAATGGCCCATTCAACTTTGTCCATACTAATGTCAACAGAGGATACCGGTACCAAATGCTGATCTGTTAGACCACATGTGGCACCGGCATCACCCCGAACATCCGCATACATATCTCCAAAATATTCACTCCATTGGCTTAACACATCTTGTGTTTGCGTAAGAATGTCTCCACCTTTAGACCTTATTTTATTCATTCTGAAAGCTGACCAACCACTCCGAGATTTCTTCACCTCCCTCCAGAAAAGTTTGGTCTTGCTCTCGAAGTTTTTGGTCAGCCTTTCTTCAGCAATCATATTCGCTCTATCACGCTTCTCTTTCACTAAGGCTTTGGTGTCATCCTTACGTTGCGGTATATTTCTTTCTTCTGTTCGTTCATACTTGCACTCAGATTCAAAGAAGATACATAGTCTAGCCACGCTTTCTTCTTTTGGTCTACGGAAGCTGCTACTTCCGTATCCCACCATGCATCACCTTTCACTTTCCTAGGCTTCTTTGAGCATCCACATACTTCTCTCGCTGTATCTACCATACTATCTTTCAATACTCTCCAGCATTCTTCTATGTTAGATTCCTGCTGACTTGCCATTGTCAGCCGTTCACGGACACCCTCTGCATAGTTTGCTCTTACACTCCATTGGACTATGAGAGTAATGCAACAGAGAGTGCTGTGTTTCCGCTCACACTCGTGCATAGTAATATCTCCTGCGTGCACGGTCTGTTGACCCTGGCAAAATTACGGTCTGGCTATCATTATTAAGCCTTATAGCGCTCGGGAATGATCACAGCAAGAATTTCATTCTTACGTTGTAGAAAAGAGCTTTTTAAACACACTGCCTGGAGGACATACCTTTCAGGTGATACAAATGACGCTACGACGTCAATTGGTGTGACGATGTCAAAAACACTTTATGTATAAGAGAAACGGGAGGAGTATATTATACTCACGGTTTTTTTTTTTTTTTTGCACAACATTCTCTAGTCCCAAACTAAGCTTAATGCTTGTGCTATGGGTACCAGATTATGGATATAATACATATATTACTTTTTTTGTAAATACATACATATAATAGATAGAAAACACCCAGACGCAGTACAAATATCTGTGTTCATCACACAAATATTTGTCCTGAGTGGGAATCGAACCCACGACGTCGTGCACAGAAGTCAGTTACACTACCGACTATGCCACGAGGTCCGTCTCTTATACTCGTGGGTCATATATATTTAATGTACTTTGTGGTGTGGGCGGATCTCTGCTAAGCAGCTCAATTTGTTTTAGTATGCGCAGTTTCTTGCCAGACAGTTTGACCTGTGGCTGCAGTCTCGACATATATAACGACTGCGTAACGATGGTATGCTGCTATAACATAAACCCTGTTGGAAAATTTAGGGATAGATACGTAATCATAGAGGTGTTTTATATATGTAATTATAATTTAAATAAAATAAAATAGTAGCCAGTTACAGTTGACAATCAAAATTATTTATAAAACCGACACAAGCAAAAAATGTTATTAGGTCCTATAGTTACAAGTACTTGTCGATCCATAAATAGATATAATTTATGCCGGCAGTCTTCGAAAAATTAAAAATAAGAAATCTGAAAGAATATCAAATGATGCCGCCGCCTGTTGCACGCGCCACTATTGTACCTATTCCTTTTATAAGCCGCCCCTTACCCCTTAGTCTCCCGCGCGGATTTCTTTCAAACGGCCGTCCGTATTTGCACGTAATATATACCGTGAGTGACTTGTGTTTTACGAGATGTCGTATTCAATCGAGGAGTATTTTAATGTGTTGATGTGTCTTGGAAAATGTGACTGCAATTATGCAGAGGCGCGCAGAATTTACGAGGAACTCTTCAGTGTTCCACATTGCATTGCCGTTAGCGATGGCGCGTTTACACGTACGCATGTACAATACTGGCAGTGTGCACGGTCACAAACAATAGCGTATTGACGCAGGAAGGCCAAGACTGCATGGCAATGTCGAAGAATAAATCTTGGATATGTTTGGGGAAGAACCCACGTGAAGCACGCGTTCAGTAGGACGCCAGCTCGGTGTAAACCACATGCACGCTTGGCGAGCACTCGTAGGTGATGCAAGCACCCATATCACTATCTTCGAGTTCAGTCTCTACTTCCTACTGACTACGAGCCTAGAATGGAGTACAGCAGATGATATCTTAGATAAAGTTCAAGAAGATAGAGATTTTTTGAACCACATACTGTTCACTGATGAGTGCTCCTTCGTTAAAACAGGAATCTTTATTGCACACGATGAACACGTATGGTCTACCGTTAACCCTTATTGCATAAAACCCAGTCACTTTCAACATCGATGGAAGATAAATGTTTGGGCGGGAATTATTGATAATAGGGTTATCAAACCTTACTTTCTAGAAAGAACCATGAGTGGTAGCAACTACTATCGTTTCTTGTGAGAAGAACTCAGTGAAGAACTAGATGAGTTAAATCTCGATCTTGTGTGTCGTATGTGGTTTCAACACGACGGCGCACCACCACACTTTTCCCGGACTGTGAGAGACTATTTAAATACAGAATATGAGGAAAGGTGGATTGGCCGTGGTGGATCAGTTAATAGGCCAGCGCGGTCACCTGAACTCACTCCATTGGATTTTTTTCTCTGGGGAATCATCAAGCAGTCTGTATTTAGAAAAACATGCGATACTGAGGACGAAATTCGTTTACGGATAATTTCGGCATTAGACCATTTACATTAAACACAAAGTGAAGAATGTAAAGTCGAAAATAACAGTCACGAGCAGGATTTGAACCGGCATCTCCTGGATACCGTCCAGATGCTTTGCCAATTCAGCCATCGTGACAATTGCTCCTGACTGCTAATTTCGATAACACATTCATACTTAACGTCTTTGGGTGAAGCCCGCGCCATCTGTCGGCAGTATTTTCATACATTGTACCGACCAGGTAAACTTAATTTTACAATTAAGATTTTTACCTAATAATGACGCAAATCCTATAATTATTTAGATATTTTTATATATATTTTTAGCATTTGACATGCTTAGCACTATACATTAAACACAAAGTGAAAAATGTGAAATCGAAAATAACAGTCACGAGCAGGATTTGCATCTGCATCTCCTGAATACCGTCCAGATGCTTTGCCAATTCAGCCATCGTGACAATTGCTCCTGACTGCTAATTTCGATAACACATTCATACTTAACGTCTTTGGGTGACGCCCGCGCCATCTGTCGGCAGTATTTTCATACATTGTACCGACCAGGTAAACTTAATTTTACAATTAAGATTTTTACCTAATAATGACGCAAACCCTATAATTATTTAGATATTTTTATATATATTTTTAGCATTTCATTCATTGCTAGGTCCTTTAAACACGTGTGTGGCACTTCAGCATGGACACAAAGTGATAAGAACGCCGCCGTACCATTTTCAGTACAATGCTATTGAGTTGATCTGGGCTCAAGTCAAAGGATACGCAGCACGCCACAATACAAAGCCGCCATTCTCCACTAAGAAAATGATGACATTGCTGAAAGAAGCTTGTACCAAAATTACTAAAGAAGACTGGGAAAAAGTGGTAGAAAATACTTGAAAAATAATAAAGATGACAAAGACGTCAATATTAATAATATAATTGAAAATGAAATAATTATATTTACAGGTGACATAGCTCAACTCACGATTTTGGCTCATCATCCGAAGAAAGTGATTGAATGAAGATTCAATCAATTTCGCTTTTTCTTTTTTTTTTTTTGTGATTGAGTGAATGTTATTGTAACTAAAAATATTGAATTAAAGACAAATCGACTTTTCGTACCATTGTACCATTTCCGAATATCTATAATATTACAGTTTAAGTAAAATTTTCTAATCAGAACTTTAATCCAATGCACTTTACAATACATAATCAAATCGATCAAATACTCATACAACCTTGAATCGATTTATCATGGGTATCGAGTACCGAGTCGTATGGTTAATCACTAATCATGTCGCGATGACGAACTTCAAAACGGGCCTATTATATTTTTACGACTATAGCACAACAAAAACCGAGCTGGCTACCTTTGTTACAATATTGATATTTTATATGTGTTGGTTTTTTTGTTCTTTCTAATCTTGTGTAACAAAAGTAAATGCTTTGAATGCTAATAATAATACAATTCAAATGATTAATCGATTTGATAGATTAATAAAAATGAATATTTAATACTAAGCTGCTAAGCCACTGCTCATCACTTCATTCCGAGGACACAAAATTAATAAATGGCCGGCTTCTTTCCACTATATGAAAATCTGTGACGAATAAATTCACAAATTATTAGTGGTGGATGCTAGATTCCAAGAGCACAAAAATATCCTTTATTTTAAAAATAAAGGATGTTTAATTTATCAATATTTTTATTATTTAAAACATTGATAGGAGATACCTATATCGATAGTTTTTGGTTCTTCCCTAATTGATAGCCGACAACATACAACAGATAAAGGCTGTGTTCCGATATACACTGCGAGCACTGTGATATCGCGTGATCAACAGCGTCCAGAAATATAACAACTTGCACTATGGAAAATTATTATTATTATTGAATATTGTAAATCAAAAATACCGAAACATGGCAAATGTAAAGAAATTGTGTTTATTGCAGTGTAAAACCAATACTTTGTATGAAAGGAAAGTAATGACAGATCATTATACTGGACTGCATTCCGCTAATAAACAGTAACGAGTATAGGTAACTATAAAGGAACGACTTCGCTATACTAAATTGACGTCACATCTTACAGTGTATATCGGAACACACCCAAAGACGCTCTTACGCTGCGTAAAGCCATACCGCATATAAGATGGCGGACGACAGTCGAAGTTAGTCACTTTTACTAGGTATATGACTTAGATAGTATATGAACATTATGGTGTCTCCTTCTGTTTACAGCTCAATGCGAATACCTAAGTTATTTTTCTAAAAAAATACCACGACTGTAAAATTCAACGATACCCGCGCTTCTTGAATTCTTTCTTCACCATGAAAATTATATTAGTATTTTTTTTTTGGAATTTAATGACCTGGTATCTTAGACCTTTAGGTGTGTTTGTCAGTGGAAATGGAATACTTTATTATAATAATTATCTTAGACGTAGATACAATATATTGGAGTTTGTGAGAGATCTTCAACCATCCCCCATCAAGTCCGCTAAAAACTCTACCAAGCAACTGTTGTTGTATCTTGAGCGAACTTTTTCATCACCATGTAAACTATATGCGTCAGTGGAATACTTTATTAGCCTTATACATTTCTGTCATTTTCAGTAAATTTATAAATTTACTGGACTATGTGACAGGATTTCAATCACTGCAAATGACGGCCCGCCTAAAAGTCTGCTATGCAACTCTTATCACAAGCTACACGCTGAACAAAAATTTGAATTGCGAGATGTGGTAATATAAACATCATTTTACTCCTCTTAGAAATCAAGTTCACGTTGATAGTATTCAATCTAAAGGTTTTCTTTTGTAACTCATTACAGTCTCAGATATGAACCCGAGCCTTAACTCTTTACTCATTATGCCAAGCGTCGACTACAGCCGAAACGCTTCTAAACTCTAAGCACGTCGAGTCAAATCCTCGGAGTAAGGTAACAGAAGGAGACGGCATAATCTTCATAATATACCCAATAAAAGTTAATTACTTCGGCTGTCGTCCGCCATTTTATGGTATATATATGTCAAATTGTCAGCTGTCAATAATTATGTTCCATGCATCAACAATATTATATTTGTGGCGTCCCACGAAGGTTTATAGCGAGTGTCAGACCTTCGTGGACCGCTGATTTACTTTTATATTTTTATATACTTTTTGATTGTCAGATTAGACAGAGAGATAGAAAAAGGGAAACTAAAAGAATGTTGTAAAAATAGATAATTATATATTATTATAAGATTGCATAATGAGTATTGTGGCCTAATATAATGTATATTATATTGAAGTAAAGATACTGGATTTAAATGAGTCTGATTTGTATTATTAAAGCGGCCATTGCCAAATATATAGACGGAGTCCCTTGGTCGCTAAAGTGGTGACCCCGAACACAGGCCCTAAATCAGTATCTAACGCTTCGCAAATTTCGCAGAATCTCTATCTCGTGTGCTGATACTGCGAACGAGGTGGTTCACCGTTGACGACACTGACGTCGTCCCTCACGGCTGACGGCAAGAACGTACTATGTATTACGCGGCGCTGACGTGTTGCCTATGAGCGTTGCTGATGAAAGCTGCGAGTAAGCATCCGACTGCATGTGATTCGATTATTAGGAGGTACCCTTGAACATTTATTTCACGCTGGCGGTGAAAAATTATTAGTGCATGCGGTTACAAATAGACACTATTAAAGTGTACGCCCACCATTTTCTTTTCGCATTTGCATCTTGTATTATAATTATTAAGATATTACTACTAAAAAACATAGTTAATTAATAATATAATAATTACTAACAAACATAGTTTATAAACGTCGTTGCTCACAGACTATTTAAGGCGAATGTGCACTCTATTTATTATAGTATTATTTTTCTTTTTCCTGGTAAAGTTGTAAATATATTTACTTGAGGCCAAGTTACATGCTACTATTATACATCGTATACTGTACTTAAGGCTTCGTTGTTTTATACATTATTTACTTTAGTCGCTAAATCATTTTAGGTTTTTTTATGATTATTATATTTTTTATTGCATGACGTTTACACTATCTAACCATTATTTTTCTCCTTAGTTAAATTTTCCTTTGTTTTTATCAGAGAATATTTTTTTCTTCATCTCTTCTCTAGCTTTGGTGGTACATCATGAGCGATAGCGAGGTAGATGAATTTAAACAGGCTTCTACACACGCGACGTATAATGATCAACCTGACGTCAAATCTGAAGTTGGCATAAGCTGTGTAGACAGGATGATCGTTAATAGGGTGTCCATTTGCACACCTCCTTTTTGTAAGGACCGTCCGGCCTAATGGTTCGCGAGCCTAGAGGCACAATTTTGTATCAATGGCATTTCGCAAGAATTAATGAAATTTAACTACGCAGTCGCGCACCTCGATACCAATTGCACTAGGGAAGTAGAGGATATTATCGTACAACCACCGAAGGTAAATTCCTATACAAAATTGAAAGATGCGATCATATATAACTCCCGTGAACAAAAAATTAGGCGTCTATTAGAACTAGAACCAATCGGGGATAGGAAGCCGTCATCTTTCCTACGGCATCTAAAATCACTAGCAGGACCCTCTTTTCCTGAGGATCTCATGAAAAGCATTTGGATGGGCCGGCTACCACGATATCTCCAGACCGTTCTGGCAGCTCAGCGGCTGGAAGAGTTAAGTGAGCTAAGCGAGTTAGCTAATAAGCTAAGCTATCTGAGCTTAGCAGAAATAAATGCTCCACAAACATTACAAGTTTATGCCACTAATTCGAACTCAGCACCTGCACGCGAGATTAACGAGTCGAACAATACGGTACAGGAGCTCGTGAAGAAGGTTGACGAGCTAACGCGTATTATTGCATCCCTCACCGAAAGTCGTACTAAACACACATAGGCGTAACCGGAGCTCAAGTCAAAATCGTAGCCGGAGCCGATCACGTCCACGCAATCCGGAACTATGTTTTTACCATGACCGGTTTGCAGACAAAGCTCGCAAGTGCGTCTCACCATGCAAATGGTCTGGGGCTTCTTATTATAAACAGGGAAACCTGAGCAGCGGTCAGTAGAGTCGAAACCCGTCCGCTTGCCATCCAATCGCCGCCTTTTTGTAACCGACCGGTACTCCAATCACAAATCTTTGATTGACACTGGTTCGGACTTACGCTGCATACCGCGTCACTCTGTAAATAGTCGCACATACGAACCTCATTTATATGATTTGGTAGCTGCAAATGGCACCAACATTAAAATATATGGCTTAGTTTAGCTTAACTTAAATTTAGGACTTAGGCGTTATTTCTAGTGGAATTTTGTGGTCGCAGACGTGGAAAACGGAATCATAGGTTCCGATTTGTTATCATATTACCACCTTCTACCTGACTGCACCCAAGGTAGACTCTGTGATGGGAAGACTGGACTGTCTTCCATCGCAGACAAACGTGTGGTACAACAACCTAGCGTAAAGGTTGTATTGATTCCCGACTCACCATATTCCACGATCTTAGCTAAATTCCCTAGCATTACTCGGCCACCTGGAGCACCTCGAGCACCAAAACATACTACCATGCATTTTATTAATACTACAGATGTTCCCCCTGTAACTGCGCGACCACGCCGATTAGCACATGGGAAACTCCGCATTGCAAAAAAATTGTTTGATGATATGGTTCGTGCTGCTACTGCTCAACCTTCAAGCAGCTCATGGTCCTCGCATTTACATGTGGCTCCTAAAAAGGACTCAACGTGGCGTCCATGCGTTGATTATCATGCACTGAACGCTCGCACAATACCGGACTGTTACCCCGTTCGTCATATTGGCGATTTCGCACACAATTTGGTTGGTTCTCAGATCAGTAGATCTCGTTAAGGCTTATCAACAGATTCCTGTAAATCCAAGTGATATTTGCAAAACAGCAATTACTACCCCGTTCGGTTTGTATGAATTCCCATTCATGACTTTTGGGTTACGAAATGCTGGGCAAACATTTCAACGATTTATAGATGAAGTGACCTGAGGGCTTGATTTTAGCATTACTTACGTCGATGACATTCTTGTTTTCTCTAAAAACGAGAAACAGCACTCGGAACACCTGCAAAAATTATTTCAGAGACTGCATGATTATGGTATAGTCATCAACATGATCAAGAGTGTGTTTGGAGCAGAAGAAGTATAATTTTTAGGCTACCGCATTAACGCTGCAGGCACGCGTCCACCAGAGGACAGAATAAAAGTTTTGATGGAATATCCACCACCCAAAACTGTGCAAGGCATGCGTAGGTTTTTAGGAATGGTAAATTACTACCGCCGTTTTTTACCCAATACCGCTATGTACCAGGCGCCGTTAATCGACGCCGTTACAGCTATTCAGGGTAAAGGTGCTAAACCTTTCATATGGTCGCCTGAACTAGAACAATGTTTCGAGGCCTGCAAGAAAAGCCTAACGTCCGCAACTATCTTAACTCATCCGGACTGTAATACTTCCCTCGGTTTATTCACTGACGCTTCAAGCACTCACGTTGGTTTATGCCTTCAACAACGCGTTGGTAAGGATGACGACATTAGTCTATTTTAGTAAAAAACTTACCACTAAACAGGCAAAGTGGCCTGCATACTACCGTGAACTTTTGGCTGTATATGATAGCGTCCTACACTTTAGGCACATCCTAGAGGCGAAGCATGCTACCATCTAAACAGACCACAAGCCACTAACATACGCTTTTCTACAGCGAAGGGAAAAATTTCCACCTGCTCAACTAAATCAGTTATCCTTTATAAGCCAATTCACCACAGCCATAGTTCATATTAAGGGCGTAGATAATGTGGTGGCAGATACTATGTCCCGAATTGAGTCAATTTCTCTTGAGGAAGATTACACTGCACTAGCCCAGTCGCAAAGTAAAGATGAAGAGCTAGCCGAAGTGCGACAAAATACTTCATTACAATTAGAGCCCATCATAATTCCAGGCACTAACATCACCGTATTGTGTGATACATCCATTGGACGGCCACGTTCCTATCTCACGTTGCCTTTTCGCCGAGCTGCATTTGACCGATGTCATAACCTCAGCCATCCTGGTATGCGAGCAACCGTTCGCCTGGTGACTGAGCGCTACATGTGGCCGCACATTAGCTCGGATTGCAGCAAGTGGGCGCGCTTTTGTCTGGACTGCCAGCGCAGCAAAGTGACTCGTCATATCACATCTCCTCTCGGTAATTTTAGCACACCTTCAGGCCGATTTCAACACATCCACATTGACATCATAGGTCCATTACCTCATTCAAACGGTTTTAATTATTGTCTTACTGCCATCGACAGATTCACGCGATGGCTCGAGGTATAGCCTATGAAATCGATTACCGCTGAAGAAGTTTCAGAGACGTTAGTATCTGGGTGGATATCTCGCTTTGGAGTGCCCAGCGTATTAACAACTGATAAGGGACGTCATTTTGAATCGGATCTATTCAAACGTCTCCTATAAGTTTAGGACAAACAGAGCAAAAAAAAGAGTCCGCACAACTAGTTACCACTCATGCGCGAATGGCGTGGTAGAACGACTTCATCGGCAGCTCAAAGCATCACTCATGTGCCATGCTGACACTTGGACGAGAGCACTGCCTCTTGTACTCCTAGGTATGAGAACGGCGCTCAAAGAAGACCTAAAAGCATCTTCGGCCGAGCTCATTTATGGGGAGACTCTTCATTTGGCTGGTAAATTTATAGTGTCACCACAAACACCGAAAAGCCAAAGCGAAATGGCAGATTTTATCACGGAGCTCAAAGGCCATATGGAAGCTTTACGTCCCATAGCCGCTTCACATCACGCGGAACAGTCGTCTTTTGTTTTCAAGGACTTAGCGACGGCAACACATGTCCTATTCCGTGACGATACAGTAAAACGATCACTTCAACCCCCATACTCTGGACCACATCAAATTCTGAAACGGGCTGGCAAAACGCTGACTTTACTTATAAAGGGGAAAGAAACTACTGTCAGCGTAGATCGTGTAAAAACTGCACATATAGATTCTGATTTATTATCAGAAAGCAACTCATCGGCTACATCTCGAGCGCCAGCTCCAGTGTCAGTTGCAACCCCTCGTTTTCCTGCTCCAATTACCACTAGGGCTGGCAGGAGAGTAAAGTTTAGGGATGTCCTAGACTTATAATTATGATTTTTTTTCTTCTTTCTTTAATTTAACTTTTATTTCTCCGTGTGGGGGTGATGTGGCGTCCCACGAAGGTTTATAGCGAGTGTCAGACCTTCGTGGACCGCTGATTTACTTTTATATTATATACTTTTTGATTGTCAGATTAGACAGAGAGATAGAAAAAGGGAAACTAAAAGAATGTTCTACAAATAGATAATTATATAGAGCTGAACTGAATAGATGGTGTTTGATTGGTGGCTCAGCGGTTGCGTTAGAGATCGGTTTATTGGCAAATTTCTGGAAAATATTTCTTCAATTATTTACGGTTCTACCTAATAGTGTTTAGTGTGCCTCATGTAGTTATTCATTTTCATTAGTTATATACAAAATATATCATTTTATCGTATTTCCAGGTGAGTGAAAAAAATTTATTCTTTTGTTTCTGATGACAGTTATTCGTCAAAACAAAAAACTTTTCTTTCGTCCTCATGGACGAAGAATCAGGGGGTGGGTGGCCCCCGATTAACCAACCCCGATCTAATGTACCACCAGCGGAATTTGTTTCAGTGGGTTCCGATTCATCCTCTGAAACATACATAGAGGAAAATCTTCATTTCAGCAATGGTTCTATGAACACCATAAAACGAAAAAAACACCCAAAGAAACATAATAGGAAGAATAAAGAAATCAAGGCGCATTCCCAAGACTCTGTCTTGGCACTAGGACAGATATGTAATAATAGTACTACAACTACTCCTTTAGATACTACCCAGGTTACAGATTCCCTAGTTTCAGCTACCCCTACTCCGTCCCAAACACCCAACATCCCAGCATATGTACCGTCTGGCAGACAGTCCTATAACTCCGTGGATAAAGGGCCATTTGTAGTTCATGTCCAAACAACCGACACAAATGGATATTTACACCCCATCAATTTTGGTAGATTATTAAGAAAGAATAATTTCAACAACATTATTGATGGCAGTATTCAACGTATTGGCCGCAATAGGATTTCACTGTCATTCACTACATATAATTTTGCAAATGATTTTATAAAAAATGATGTTATTCAAATTAATAACCTCAAAGCTTTCATTCCAACATTTAGTACAACGCGTTTAGGAATAGTGAAAGGCATTCCACATGAATGGTCAGATGCAGAAATACTAGAAAACATTAAAGTGCCTATAGAGAACATAGAGGTTATAAAAGTTCGACGATTAAATTACAAAGTTATAGTAGATGGCATTCCTACTTATAAACCGACTCAAACGTGTGTGTTAACATTCGATGGACAGACTCTCCCATCAAAAGTTTTCATGTGCTATAATTCTTTATCTGTTGAACAATACTACTATCCAACGATCCAGTGCTTCAATTGCTGCCGCTTTGGTCACACCAAAATGTTATGCAGGTCAAAACCACGTTGTTACAAATGTGGTCAAGAACACTCTGGAGATTCTTGCGACATTGAGGAGGGATCAACTCCATGCCTGTTTTGCTCTGGATCACACTTTGCAACTAATAAGTGCTGCCCAGAGTACAGCAGACAAAAATCAATCAAAATTTCTATGGCAGAAAAAAATATATCTTATACGGAAGCTTTTAAACTTCATTCACCTATTAAAGGTAAAAGTTACAGTGATGCTACAAAAAATTCCTTTGCTAAAACAGTTGTTGGTAATACATCCCCATCATACTCAGGTTCATCATCATATACTAAGACCATATATTTAAAACCTCGTTCCCATCCGCCACCAAGACAGGGTTATGATTGTGCAGCTCATCAAGCACTAATTCGTGATCCAACTACAATAACTAACAATGGTGTAGCATACCCTACCCCTGATCACAATACATCTTTAGAAACTATCATAGAACTTCTCCATTCATTGACTAAAATTCTCCACTCCCATCAACCGACCAACGCTGCTCATTCTACACGATCCTCTTTACCTCGACCCATCCATAATGGCCTCCCTAGGGCTACAATGGAACTGCCAAAGCATAAAAAATAAAAAACATGAATTATTAAATCATCTCTGAAACTTGGCTTAAATGTGATGCTTTATTTAGGATATCACATTACCAATGTTTCAGAGATGATAAAAGTGACGGGTATGGTGGCACAGCCATACTTGTCAAAAATTCTGTAAATTCTCATCTTGTACATTTACCATCTTCATCATTATCAGATAACTTTTCCATAGTCGCAATAAACTTTAAAAGCATTACTTTCATATCCATATACATACCTCATCCATCCTTTAACATACTTCATGAAATTTCAAACATATTAGCAAATATTAAAGGCCCTCTCATCATTATGGGAGATTTCAATATCCATCACCAAGTCTGGGGATGTGACAACTCAGATTCATTAGCTCAACTTTTATTTAATATTATGGACAGTAAAGGATTATGTATACTAAACTCTGGATCTCCTACACGCCGTACAAAACCCCATGAAAGAACAAGTGCGGTAGATCTAACTATAGTAACAGCAACTCTGGCTCCCTCAATGTCATGGAATACCCTGGCGTCTACTTTTGGCAGTGATCACTTCCCTGTAATATTTGACCTCCCTTTTTCAAAAATCCTTCCTACCCCATATAAACCACTACTGCAGTATAATGTACCTAATAAAATTGATTTAATTAGCTGGTCTAAATTCACATATATTTTAGAACAATCTTTTACTCTTCCCCCCCTTTTCCCTGATAACATAGATACCTGTCTTGATTGACTTATAAAACATATACATTCTGCAGCTAAGCAATCATTCCCCTTTAAAATACATAACTCAAAACATAGATCACCTCCTTGGTGGGATCCCGAATGTCAGGTGGCAATTAAAAAAAGGAAAGAAGCTGAATTAGCATACTGTCATAACAAATGAGAACTATGATAACCTAGTCAGAATTATGTCTGACACAAAACACCTACTACACCACAAAAAATCAGAGGGTTGGAAACATTTCTGTTCATCTGTTTCCCCTAATATAAAAGCTTCATCCGTATGGAAATCAATTCGCCGCTTTCGAGGAACTTTCAGAGACCCCTCAGCTCCGTTTCCTAGATACAGAAACTGCTATGAAGCTTTTATGAACAAATTAGCTCCTCCTATCCGAGATGCTAACATTAGACAAATAACATCAAGTTCAACAATTTGTAATGACATTTTCGCTCCCTTCTCCCTAGAGGAATTACATCTCGTTCTTTCTTCCCTTAAGGACTCTTCTCCAGGTTTGGATGGTATTCCTTATTCGTTTATGACAAATGCAGATCAACAGACTCTAAATTATTACCTTGAAATGGTGAACTTAATGATTAATTTAGAATATATTCCAACTCCATTAAAGACCCAGGTAATCATACCCATTTTAAAAAATGGCAAAAATTCAGAAGATCCGGGTAATTATCGCCCCATTGCCATGTCTTCAGTCCTGATTAAAATTGCAGAACACCTAATTAAAAATCGCCTCGAATGGTTCCTTGAAAGTAGAGACCTTCTACCCAACTCCCAATATGGGTTTAGAAAAGGTAAGGGAACCTTAGACAGCTTATCCATTCTTGTTACTGACATAAGGCTCTCTTTCTCGAGGAATGAGTCCACTATTACACTTTCTTAGATTTATGCTCAGCATACGATAATGTGGTTCTCCCAGTACTCAAAAACAAGATGGAAAGGATTTCCATACCTACAAAAATCATTAATTTTACTATCAATCTGTTTACTGACCGTATAGTTCAACTTAGAGTTGATAATGATATAGTATGTACGAGATCTTTATACACGGGCCTGCCCCAAGGCTCCGTATTAAGTCCCCTCCTTTTTAACATTTACACCTACGATTTAAATAAAGTTGTTATACCATATTGTCGTATATTACAATACGCTGATGACTTATGTTTATATTCTACAGATCAGAATGTAGTTAAGTCTACATATAATATAACACAGGCTCTTCAAGCCTTAAATTCTTGGCTAATTAATAATGGCTTAGATATAGCCCCTTTAAAAAGTTCTGTGATGTTATTCACAAGGAAACGTCTAAAACCTAGAATTGATATATATTATAATAATACTAGAATACCAGTAACAAACGAAAAAAAGTTTCTAGGCCTTATATTAGATTCAAAATTAAACTTTTCTTCACATTTAAACTTTGTAACTACCAAAGCTGAAAAAAATTTGAACATATTAAGATGCTTGGCAGGTGTTTGGTGGGGTGCCCATCCTTTCTACTTAAAATTACTGTACAATGCTACAATCCGTAGTGTTATGGACTATGGCTCATTCCTTTTTGATCCAGCAAATAAAAGTGCTCTCAGCAGACTCGATAATATTCAAGCTAGAGCACTTCGTATTATACTGGGTGCAATGAAGTCGACCTCTAAATTTGCCATGCAGGTGGAATGTGCTGAACCTCCCTTGGACATAAGGAGACAATACCTATCGGATATGTTCCTATTTCGTACATTCCAGTTCTCTTCACACCCTATTTTTCCAAAATTACAGCTATTATATTCGTATGTATCCCTACCTTATTGGCTCCACAAAAAAATCCCCTGTCTAGTTACAAGTTACATAAAAATTCTAAATTTACGATTCCCAACCCATAGAACTAATAGACTACCACTGTTTGAATTTACTTTTGAAAGTATCCTATTTAAACCCATAATTAACTTTGACTTGAATCTAACTAAAGATGGTATCTCCAATAATAAACAGTTCCAGGATACGGTACATAGACTCTGGAATGGGTGGCACCTTATATTTACCGATGCATCTAAAATGCATCAGGATGGATGTGTTGGGGTTGGACTGCTACATCAAAATTATAATATTGTCCAGAAAATAAAATGTCCCCCTGAAACTTCAGTTTTCCTTGGAGAATGTAGGGGTATCATGGAAGTCATAAATTATATACTTTTATTTAAATTAAATAAGTCTGTAATATTTTCTGATTCACTAAGTGCACTACAAACCTTAATAGGTAACCCTTTTAAATATTTAGATATTTTTATATATATTTTTAGCATTTGACATGCTTAGCACTATACATTAAACACAAAGTGAAAAATGTGAAATCGAAAATAACAGTCAGGAGCAGGATTTGAACCTGCATCTCCTGGATACCGTCCAGATGCTTTACCAATTCAGCCATCCTGACAATTGCTCCTGACTGCTAATTTCGACAACACATTCATACTTAACGTCTTTGGGTGACGCCTACACCATCTGTCGGAAGTATTTTCATACATTATACCGACCAGGTAAACTTAATTTTACAATTAAGATTTTACCTAATAATGACGCAAACCCTATAAATATTTAGATATTTTTATATATATTTTTAGCATTTGACATGCTTAGCACTATACATTAAACACAAAGTGAAAAATGTGAAATCGAAAATAACAGTCAGGAGCAGGATTTGAACCTGCATCTCCTGGATACCGTCCAGATGCTTTACCAATTCAGCCATCCTGACAATTGCTCCTGACTGCTAATTTCGACAACACATTCATACTTAACGTCTTTGGGTGACGCCTGCACCATCTGTCGGAAGTATTTTCATACATTATACCGACCAGGTAAACTTAATTTTACAATTAAGATTTTACCTAATAATGACGCAAACCCTATAAATATTTAGATATTTTTATATATATTTTTAGCATTTGACATGCTTAGCACTATACATTAAACACAAAGTGAAAAATGTGAAATCGAAAATAACAGTCAGGAGCAGGATTTGAACCTGCATCTCCTGGATACCGTCCAGATGCTTTACCAATTCAGCCATCCTGACAATTGCTCCTGACTCAACTCCAACTCAACTTACAGTATGGCATTGAAATGTAAGCTCTATGTTATGTTAATTATGAATGAATTTGTCAACTTGTAAGTTAAAGGTATACGACGCGTGTACGACGCGTGGTCAATGCGTTGTTCACCCATTGACTGTCACCGACCCGTTTGCCCCTCGTTTTCGATGAATTGGTCACGAGTCGACAATGTGCTTATGGCTAGCGGGCGACGCGTTGCCAACTCGTCTTGGAGTCTCTTCTTCATTCCGTGTATAGTTGCAGAACAGAGTGCACGTATTTTGTTGGCGATAAGTAATCATGCAGAAAGAAAAGTTAATTGAAGAAGTGCGCAAATACCCAGTGCTATATGATCTTGTTGATCCCAAATACAGCGACACATTAAAAAAGGAAAAGCATGGTGTGAAATTGCTAACGTGTTATCTCAACCAGGTAAATACCTAAATTATTTTTTATTGCTGCTAGCGTTGGCGACTTCGCGCGGCGTCCTCGTTAAACCCGATAGTAGGTACAGCTATTACTCGTAAATGAAACTTCTCTTTGTATGTTTACTTATATATTTTTAATGACTATTAATGTGTATTGCACGCCTCATAAGCGAAGCGTTGAGGTGGGTACTACTCCCGTTTTTCACGGAACAACTGACTTTTCTAACTTAAAATGTCTCTATTTATCATATATTGCACTTGTAAAATAATATCTACATACACATATGAAGAACAAATACTATTTTTAACACATGATATTTTTGATGCCATTTTTGTTATTTAAACTAGTTAAAAAACTGTTTCAAAAAATTCTGTCTTGGACGTCCGTGTGTTGTAGGTAATGTATGTTAACACGATACCGACCAAAATACTTTACTAATCGAGTCTTTTTTTTCGTTTACGAATTATTATGATTAGGAATAGAGCCCTATCACTTTTCACGGTCTGATTCGATGTGGTTTAATTATTATTAAATAAAAAAAATAACTAACTATCTAAACTAGCTCCGATAGCACCGAACAACAAAATAAAATTATAGAAAAATAGAGAGATAATGATCAAATTGCAGAGTTATAAAGTCACTGTGCATTGGATGTTTAAAAATTACTTCAATTTAATACAGTAAAAAATAAATATGATTCTATACAACAGTTTTTTATTGTCCAGTACCTGTAGGCTACTGCCACTTTTTCTTCGGCTGATATGGCTTCTCTGAAGCTGGTATTTTTTTTTTGCTGATGTAGTTCTCAATAATATTTAGTATATAATAAGATAAATATCTTGGCATATGAAAATATATGTAAAATTTTTCTTCGTCATCAAGCAAACGTCTCCGGATATTCCAATATTCCCCTTCCGTTTTTCTTTTTCGCAACATATCATGAACCCAATATCTTTTGTTCCTTCGGTTTATTTTATTTTCGTCATCGAGTATCATCGCTATTATTGCCAGTTCTTGATATGTGAAGCGAGACATTTTACGCTTCCTCTAGATGAAATTCGAGTAACGACTGATAGATCTGGTTGAGGTCGAGCTAGTTGACAACGTGCTTCCCACTCGTTGACGACGCACTGCCCACTCATTGACGCCAAATTGTCCACTGGTGATCGATGCGTTGATTGCCTAGTTGACGACTCGTTGATACCGAATCGATAGTTCTAGTTGGAAGCGTGTTGGATTGACGTTGAGTTGGTGTAATGTGCAAACAAAGTGTCCGAACCAGAAGAGAAACAATACGCCAAAAGAAAAACAATCGCGCGCCAGACTTTGCAAGGAAAACTCAACGCTATCATAATAATACACGGTTTCAAATTAGAATTATCGAAGTTTGTATGTATTAATATAATGCACCTTTGTGAATTTTGTATTAGACCCGACGTACATTTTTATTAGGTCAATGGGTTTTTGGGCTAACAATAATGGTTTTAGATTTTTCATCTATTATTGATGAATGCTATCAATTATCAAATTATTTCCCATTTACTGTAGGTTCTCCTGATTCTTTGTTGTTCAATGTCTAGTATTACTGCATAATGTAATACATCTCATAGAATATATAAAAATTAAAAATAATTTCAGCCTTAAAAAAACATGCAAGGACACATCTCAACTCGATGAACTGATAATCGATGGGGAAAAAAGGTTCTCGAGTGGCGATCACTTATCGGAGGGTGCATTGTAGGACAGTCCTACCAGGTGGATCGACAACCTGGTCAAAGCAGCAGGGAGCCGTTACCGGATGCAGTTAGCGCAGGACCGCTCGTTGTTGGGGCGTCGGAGTAGAATGTCTGTAAACCATCCTCTGGTGCCCTATTATGATGGAAGAAGACTTCGCGGTCACGTTTTAGTCGGTATTATGGCACATGAATTGGAAACAAGTGTCAAGCCTTGCGATAACATTGGATCCTGTTGGTACCCCTAGGTCGTGCGTAAACTTGCATTTCAACAAAACAAAAGAACCACTCGTTGTGGCACTCTCTTGGGGAGTCCTATTATGTCCAGCAGTCGACGTTGAAAGGCTGATGGATGGAATAAAATAAAATATTTATTATTATGTACTTGTTTTTATTTGTCGTTATCCCTTATTGTCAAATATTTTTCTCCTAATGTCATTATATCACAATTAAAAAGAAAAGTTTGGACTTAGAATATAAGTCTATACCCAGGATTACATTTATTTCTTTATACTTTTTACCACACAAATCTGTTTTTTGACTTAGAAGGAAATTGTAAGTTTAGTAGTAATTTAGGCGTATCTAGTAAACCGTTTGCAAGCTTATATAGGAACATCACATCAAACATAATATATGTCTTCGATCCGAGAGTGAGCACATCTTGAATTGAGAAAGCCTATCATTGTAACAACTGATATTTTTTGATGTGAAACATCTAATGCGGAGGGAGGGTAAAATCGGCTGTTAGCGTGGCGACGCTTTTATTTTGGTTTCCGATTAAACTGAAATTTTACACGTAAATGTATATCGCGTGACAATGCATATTATGATGTCATGGAGCTGATCTGATGATGGAGCTGGAAGGTGGACATGGGAACGCTATAATGACGACGCAATTCCATTAAGTTTGGGCTCGTATGATTCGTCTTGACGAGTACTTTGTCTCTAGACGGTATCCAAGGTCTGATAATAGAGCTGGAAGGTGGCCACAGTAACTCTGTATTGAAACAACGCAACCCTATCGAGTTTATACTCGTTTGATTCGTCTTGAGGAGTACTTTGTCAAGTTATGGTCATTTTATTTCTACAAAATAATTTCGATGTTTCACATCTGGTAGACGTCCCACGACGTCTAGTTTTTTTTTTATTTTTACCCATATTGCACCACCCCACTATATGAAAATCTGTGACGAATAAAATCACTAATTATTAGTGGTTGATGCTAGGTTCCACGAGCGAAAAAATATCCTTTATTTTAAAAATAAAGTATATTTAATACATCAATATTTTAAATTAAACACAAAGTGGAAAATTTCTAATCGAAAATAACAGTCATAAGCACGATTTGAACCTGCATCTCCTGGATAGGATACCGTCCAGATGCTTTGCCAATTCAGCCATCGTGACAACTGCTCTCGATTGCTAATTTCGATTACACATTCATACTTAACGTCCGGGGTGTTTAATGTATATGGCTAAGCATGTCAAATGCTAAAAATATATGTATATTAAATAATCTAAATATCAATATTTTTTAAAACATCGATACGAGATAAATCGATAGTTTATGGTTCTTCCTGCATTACTAATTGACAGCCGACATCATACAACAGATAAAGGCGGTGTCCGATATACACTGCGAGCACTGTGATATCGCGTGATCAATAGCGTTCAGAAATATAACAACTTGCACTATGGAAAATTATTATTATTGAATATTGTAAATCAAAGATACCGAAACATGGAAAATGTAAAGAAATTGTGTTTATTGCAGTGTAAAACCAATACTTTGTATGAAATGAAAGTAATGACAGATCAGTATACTGGACTGCATTCCGTTATAAACAGTAACCAGCATAGATACTATAAAGGAACGACTTCACAGTATACTAAATTGACGTCACACCTTACAGTGCTCGCAGTGTACATATATCGGGAAACACCCAGAGACGCTCTTACGCTATGTAAAGCCATACCGCATGTAATATGGTGGAGGACAGCCGTGGTCTCAGACTAAGAACTTAATAGACGGAGCCACGGCGTGGCCGCACTTGAAACAGTAATATTTTTTTTTAAATGTTGCCAGGTTGATAAATATTTAACCATATTTGGGCAAATTAAACGATAGTTAGAATGAGGTCTGTAACTTGGTCGTAAATAAGAAACTCTTTATCTATCTCCTGCTACGACCAAAACACAACGATGTGCTTCATGGCCGGTCCCACGGGAGAGAGAGTACTATAAGTGGTGAAATTAGCTACCACGACCTTATAAATTTGTGTTGCCACCTACCATTTGGGTTGTGAATATATCTTATTTAATTTTGTTTTTGGGTGATCATAGTCCGGAGCGTGCTCGTCGCGATCCCTGCCAGCCTGTAATCCACAGGCTGCAATCCCGCTGGAATGCGTACCGCAGTGTGGGTTAGGGCGTGCCCCAGATGTGACGCGTACCTACTCATCCCCGTCGGTACAAACAACGGCAAATGTGGCGATGGGGGCCGCCACCCATCACGCCTTGCCCAGTTTGGCGAGTTGAAGGGAGCAGAGTGTCGAGTAGGCACGGGGAATGTAAGAGGTGGTGTGGAAGATAAGTTACACGAGCTGGTAACCGTCATGTCGGACAGACAGCTTGATGTGCTCTGTGTAACAGAGACCAAGCGAAAGGGTAGCGACGCCTGTGATCTTCCTGGTGGTGGGATATCTCTGTGGTCTGGTGTACCGCAGAGCGATTGGGCCAGCATGGGAGTGGGGGTGTTGCTGTCCACTCGCTTGGCTTCAGGTGTGAAAGACTACGGAATGTTCGATCCCAGAGTTCTATGTGTCCGAATAAAGCTAGGTGTCACCAGGGTCTTCATGGTCGCAGCTTATGCTCCCGTAGGCTCTTCGGTGGCATCGGATCTAGAGAAGTTCTGGGATAATGTTAGGGAAGTTCTGGATTTGGCATAAGCTAGCGAACGTGTGATAGTATGCGGAGACTTGAATGGATAGGTTGGAACCTAGCGTCCAGACTTCGAGGACGTGCTTGGTTCATTTGGTGATAAGAGAGTGAACGATGCAGGTAGGCTCATTGCGGATGTATGTATGGAGAGAAACCTTATTGTGTCAAACACATTTTTTCAACATAAGGACATCCATATGTAAACATGGAGAAGGAATAAACAGAGAAGTATGATATTTTTAATACTGGTAGACAGTCTACTCCGAAGTAAAATTCTGGATACAAGAGCCTACAGGGGACCCACGGTAGACACGGACCACTATCTCGTTATTGCGAGATTTAGTGGTCTGTTCAGAAAGTGGAGACATTGGCGAGAGCGTGTCCACTTCGGAGGACTTGAAAGAATAAAGATTAAAACATGCAAGAAGAGAGTGTAAGAGCAATATATGTAGAGGGTGTCCGTGAACGGCTGGAAATGGCAAGTCAACCGGGATCTGACATAGAAGAATGCTGGAGAGTATTGAAAGATAGTATGGTAGATACAGCGAAAGAAGTATGTGAGCATTCACAATTCACAATTTTTGAGCATTCAAAGAAGCATAGGAAAGTGAAAGGTGATGCATGGTGGGATACGGAAGTAGCAGCTTCCGTAGACCAAAAGAAGAAAGCGTGGCTGGACTATGTATCTTCTTTGAACCTGAGTGCAAGTGTGAAAGAACAGAAGAAAGAAATAAACCGGCAACGTAAGAATGACATGAATTAGCACCAAAGCCTTAGTGAAAGAGAAGCGTGATAGAGCAAATATGATTGCAGAAGAAAGGCTGACCAAAAACTTTGAGAGCAACACCAAGCTTTTCTGGAGGGAGGTGAAGAAATCTTGGAGTGGTTTGTCAGCTTTCAGAATGAATAAAATAAGGTCTAAAGGTGGAGACATTCTTACGCAAACACAAGATGTGTTAAGCCGATGGAGTGAATATTTTGGAGATATGTATGTGGATGTTCAGGGTGATGCTGGTACCACATGTGATTTAACAGATCAGCAACGGGTACCGGAATCTTCTGATGACATTATTATGGATGAAGTTGAATGGGCGATTAGAAGTTTGAAAAATGGTAAAGCAGCGGGTATTGATATGGTGTCTGCTGAGATGATCAAGCTTGGAGGCTCATGTGTCTGTGAATCCTTCCTGATGCTTCTCAATTTATGCTGGAGCTCAGGAATGGTTCCCAAGGCCTGGAGAAATGCAGTCATCGTGCCCTTGTTTAAAAACAAGGGTTCACGTTATGACTGTGCAAACTATAGAGCCATAAGCTTGACCAGTTTGGCAGCCAAAGTGTATGGTAAGACTGTTGAAAGGAGAATGAGGATGGTGTCTGATGAATTTTTGTGTGAGACACAAGGAGGTTTCAGGTGTTGTCGAGGATGCATGGATCAAGTGTTTTCTCTGCGCAACATTGTAGAGAAGCATCTGGCTGTAGGCGAGAGGGTTTTCTGCAGATGATGGAATGTCACCCTGGTTTGACGTTAATATTGGCGTTAAACAGGGCTGCGTTCTATCAGCCAGACTGTTTATCATATATCTGGATAAATGTCTACAAAGGTTGAATGAAATGAATGTGGGAGTTTGGATGGGCGACTCAGTGGTTAACTCGCTGCTATATGCAGACAATGCGGTCCTATTAGCGCAGTCTGCGACTGACCTGCAAGCCCTAGTCGACGTAATGGCAGAAGATTGTAAGAAAAGGGGCCTACGTGTGAATGTGAGCAAAACCAAAGTAATAGTTTTTGAAAGAGAAGAAGCCAGAACAGATGTTAGAGTAGCAATAGGAAATGGTGTGCTAGAACCAGTGGATGAATTTGTATATCTTGGATGTGGATTCGGTCGGGATGGAAGGTATACCACTGATGTAGAGAGAAGAGTGAATGCGGGAAATGGAGTGAACGGGGCATTGGGGCAACTACTCAGCAGCCACCACCTCGAAATGCAATCTCTGCGAAGAATCTGTGGAGTGAGGCTGATTGACTGCATTCGTAACAATGACGTAAGAGAGCGAGTAGGTATGAAAGAGATTATTGGTCTTAAGATGCGAAAGGGAATGCTCCGATGGTTCGGACATATGGAAAGAATGCCGGACGAGTGACTGGCTAAGAAGATATACAATGTGAACGTGGAAGAATGTAGGTACAGGGGGAGACCGAGACTTACGTACCTAGACCAAATTGGTCATGTATTGAAGGAAGGTGGAGTCTCTCCGAAACCGGCGAGCGTGTATGAAGAGAGTTATGAATGTTGAGTAAGCAAGAGATGTATGCAAGAAAAGAGCCTCTTGGCACTCTGTTCTTTCTGCCTACCCTGCAAGGGAAATGGCGTGATGATAAGTAAGTAAGTTTAAAAAAGAAGGCATATCTGATTGATCTATCAACCACTAGCTCATATGACTGAATGGATTGGGTTGCAATATGACACACATAGATATAATTATAGGTACAGGTAGATAAAGATTTACGCAATTAAAAAAACTTGTCCACCCAAAAATTTATAGATCGCTTGAAGGACTGAAGTATCGATATCGATATTTTTTACGCGCTTTCCTAACGGAAATTCCGCCATTTTTGGATTTCAAAGACTTGGCTCGGTAAATTTGTAGTAATTTCCTCTCGATGTCCGTCTGATACGTACTACGTAGTATTCTTAGTCTGTGGACGTATTAATCTTTAATTACGGAGCGTCTAGTAATCGGTAGTATCTCTAACTATTCTGTGGTTATATGCTCTTTGACGTCTAGCATGGAGTAAAGGAGTTTTGGCGGGAACACGAAGAAGATCATGTCGTCGCTCTGCATTATTTTCCTAAACTTGTGTTATTTCAAGTATTAATGTGTAAAAGTGGTGGCCTTTTGCTTATTAACTATTTGTGTATGTGCATAAGTGTTGGCAAGTGATGTAATGCGACATAACGTGTTTTTCCTGTTGTCTCCAAAACTCCATAGAAGCTTCAGTAAGATCGCCATCGTTTTACTGGAGTGGGACTTTGACTTGACTGACTTATTTTATATGACTGACTTCGACTATGACTTGTTTTATGAACTAAACTTACGTGTGATGAGAGAATAACGATGATTATAAGTTACTGATAGGCTGATGGTTCTTCCAATTCCAATCCAATGCCTTAAAAAAAACAAAAAAAAAACAGAGTATTCATACTAAAACTTAGACGTATCTTGTATTAAAAACGTTTGGTCATGTGGTGTCACAGAACAATATTACTCAAGAGGTGGTGGTGTACTTTGGTGGTGTTAGTGGTGTAGACGTGTTGGTATCCGAATTTGTCCGAATTTAAATATTGCTCCGCTAGTACTGTTGATAACTATTGTTCTGTGTAATATTGATTCATAAACTAATTTGTGTTGTCCATAAAAATATTATCTGAGTTAAAAAGTCTATATCTTATTAGTCTAGTATCTTGTCGTCAACTAATAATAATTTACATTTAAAAACATGGAAAGGTCATCATCTTTGGTTATATCCAGCCCTAATATTAAATATACCGATGAATATATTTATTCCGATTTCATTTATGAGGAGACCATAGTAACCAAGAATGACCAAGAAATATATGTAAGTAATGCTATTTTTAAACCTCATATAGTTAGGCAAAAAATGTTGTAAACATGTATCTATAACTTGTTCACCCGAACCATTGTTTATTTCAAGACAGTAATGTGTGTAAAAAAAAAATACGAATAAACTCTTTTGGTTATGTTAAATGACCTGGCCTTAGTCCGATGTGAGTCCTATATAAAAGTACAGGGATTTGAATAGGATTGAACAGGATTACTTGCAAGAACTGTTGTTATATTATTATTTTATTTTACATATTTGTAAACGTTTTTCGTAATTTGTTCTTTAAAGAAAATGACTGATTATAAATTTTGCCGCATATTTAAACTGATTGCAATTAGTTATGATTAAACTGCTGTAACTTCCTCTAGTCCATAATAACCAAGAATGACCAAGAAATACAAGTAAGTACTGCTATTTTTAACCGTGTGGGCCCGGCTTTAGAATTGTAATGGGATTCGTAAGAGCCGACTGAGAGAATAGCGGGCGGAGTGGGCAGCAGCACTCCCTCGAGTATTAACAACATCCACTGCGATTGCCAACCCGCCTGCTAAGCGTGGTGATTACGGCACTATACCCCCAATTTGGGGAGGCCTATGTCCAGCAGTGGAAGTTAAAAGGCTGATGGAGGGAAGGATGGAATTCTATTATTAAACCCCATATAGTTAGGCAAAAAATGTTATAAACATGTATTTATAACTTGTTTACCCGAACCATTGTTTAGTTCAAGAGAGTAATATGTGTAAAAAAATAAAAATAAACTCAAGGCTTTTGGCTATGTTATATGACCTGGCCTTATTCCGATGTCAGCCCTATACAAAAGTACAGGGATTTGAATAGGATTACTTGTAAGAGCTACTGTTATATTATTATTTTAGTTTACATTTTTGTAAACATTTTTCATAATTTGTTCTTTAAAGAAAATTACTGTGATAATAAATTTTGCACTGTGTGGGGCCTAGAGATTGCAAACCCCTGCTAATTTCGATAACACATTCATACTTAACGTCTTTGGGCTATTATTTTAATTGATTAGCAGTCAGGAGCAATTGTCACGATGGCTGAATTGGCAAAGCATCTGGACGGTATCCAGGAGATGCAGGTTTAAATCCTGCTTGTGACTGTTATTTTCGATTTCACATTTTTCACTTTGTGTTTAATGTATAGTGCTAAGCATGTCAAATGCTAAAAATATATATAAAAATATCTAATTTGTGTTTAATTTATCTATCTATCTAAGTTGTTATGACACGTGTAGTACTTTAAGCTGCGTTATTAGTTTCTTATTTTAATACTGTTTTCAAATAGTCACTATAAGGAGTAAAGAGAAAGACCTGCTTGTTTAAACTTATAAAAATGAATGATCACTAATAGGTACTGTATGGTATGTTACTTTTCCGTCCATAAGTAAAACTAATCAATCCTGTATTAGGTGTGATTTCACTTTCTTTCATTTTTTCACTTGAGTGAGACTAATTATTGTTGTAATTGTTCATATAAGCCAGTTTGAAATAAATAATAACCTTGAATCATTCTTAGTAGTCTTTTTCCATTCATATGTAGAAATGTTTCATAAAATACTTTAAAGTTTTCATTGCTAACACACGACGACGAATGCGATCGGGCCCGGCCGGGTTGAGAAACATACAGGATTGCAATCTCTAGTGGGGCCGACACCAATAATAGTTCCACCCTGTCTCTTCCTATGGGAGTCGTAAAAGCCGACTAAGGGATTACCAGGGAACCGGGCAGCAGCGTTCCCCTGTGTCTTAAAAACATCCACTGCTCGCTAACCTGCCTGCCAAGCGTGGCGATTATGAGAATACCCCCCACATGAGTGCACACACACTCACACACACATCGGCCCCCAGTCACCGCAGCTCCGCTGTTCTGTGGCCTAACGGTAGCGGGCCCATTAACGGCGGAGCAGTGGTCCTAAGAATCTCCGGTCGCGATCCGGCTACCATAAACGACTTCTGGCCCTGGTAACGCACAACGTCAGGACACTGAGGACTGACGAGAGGATCACCGCGCTGGAAGAGGAACTGAGCAAGATCTGATGGGACGTTGTAGGATTATTACAAGTGCGAAGACAGGGTGAGGGCACGATAATCCTCCAGTCCGAAAACTTGCTCTTCCACCGGGAGGGTGACCTCCAGTCCCAGGGTGGTGTCGGGTTTATCGTTCGTAAGTCTCTCATAGGTAACGTGGAGAAGATTGAGAGTGTCGAGTAGGGTAGCGTACCTTATACTCGGAATAACCAAACGGTATTCGCTCAAGGTCATACAGGTTTACGCACCGACCTCGACACATTCTGACGACGAAGTGGAGGCCCTTTACGAAGACATCTCGAAAGCCACGTCTAAAAGTATTTCACGGTGGTTATGGGAGACTTCAACTCAAAACTAGGCATAAAGAGCGACAATGAGCTGAAGGTGGGGCAATATGAATTTGGGCAGAGGAACCACAGGGGCCAGATGCTGTCTGATTTTCTTTAGAAGGAAGGCCTCTTTATCATAAATTCCTTCTTCAGGAAACAGCTTCAGCGAAAATGGACATGGATTAGCTCTGATGGTTCAGTAAAAAATGAGATTGACTTCATCTTAACGGACAAATGACACATATTCAATGATGTCTCAGTGATGAGCAGGATTAAAACTGGGAGTGATCTCCGCTTAGTTAAAAGGCATATTGAATCTAAAGAAGAAAGTCGAGAGGTCACGCTTGATAAAGTCTACGCTCCGACCAACACCTGCTCAATACCAGAACCCCGAGAACTTTCAGCTCGAACTACAAAATCGCTTTCAATGCCTAGACGAGTGCGAATCAGCGAGCAATATGAACAACGCGTTCGTGGAAACTGTCCACGCGGTCGGATCAACCTTTTTTAAGACCGGTCGCGTCAATAGGATTCAAAAGCTTTCGGACCAAACTCTTAAAGCTCATGGCGAGATGGACAGAAATGGTCTTCGGCTGATTAGTCCAATCAGAGGTGGCAGATCTCCAAGTCTATGCGACGAGACATTCGCTGATTTAATACCTTGCGTGTTCAAGAGGCGAAAGAGCGGAACCAAGGTTCCAAAGTGTTCGCAAGAGACTCACTGTTGGGAAAAGCCAGCTAACCAAGCTGAAGACCAATGATGGCACTGTTGTTTCTTCCAAAGATGAGATATTAAGAGAGGTCCACGAGTTCTATGGACAGTTGTACAGATCCCAGAACCCTGTTGTCAGCTTGGTCCATGAGCCCAGATCCAAGATAACTCGGCACTATACCGAAGATATCTCGGACGTCAGCCTGTACGAAATCAGAATGGCTCTCAAACAACTAAAGGACGGAAAGGCACCGGGAGACGACGGAATTACTATAGAGCTTCTGAGGGCAGGCGGAAAGCCGGTCCTCAAAGCCCTCCAGAGGCTATTCAATTCCGTCGTTCTCGGGGGCGACGTTCCAGAGTCGTGGACCAGGAGCGTGGTGCTGCTGTTCTTCAAGATAGGTGACAGAACCCTCTTGAAGAATTATAGACCCATCTCGCTCTTGAGCCATGTCTATAAGTTGTTCTCGAGGGCCATTACAAATCGACTTACGCGCAGGATCGACGACTTCCAGCCTCCCGAACAAGCCGGTTTTCGAAAAGGCTATAGTATATACATACGCTGCGCCAGATTATACAAAAGACTGAGGAGTATAATCGGCCTCTGTGTCTAGCGTTTGTGGACTACGAGAAAGCCTTCGATATGATCGAAACTTGGGCGGTGCTGCAGTCCCTTCAGTGGTGCCAAATTGACTATCAATACATCGAAGTGTTGAAGTGTTTGTATAGAAACGCCACTATGTCTGTCCAAGTTCAGGACAAGGGCACAAAGCCGATCCAACTGCAGAAAGGTGTTAGACAGGGAGACGTCATGTCTCCGAAACTCTTCACCACTGCATTTAAAGATGTTTTCAAGCTCTTGGACTGGACCGGATTCGGCATCGACATAAATGGCCAATACATCACTCACCTTCGATTTGCAGAAGATATCTTGGTCATGGCAGAATCGCTGGAGGACCTTGGTACCATGCTCAACGACCTCAGCAGTGTCTCCCGACTAGTTGGTCTATAAATGAACAGGGACAAGACGAAAGTCATGCACAGTAAACATGTCATTTCAGCACCGGTCCTGGTCGGGAACGCGATTCTCGAAGTTGTCGACCACTGTATACCTGGGACAAACTGTCCAGTTAGGTAGACACAACTTCGAGAAAGTGGTCGATCGACGAATCCAGCTCGGCTGCGCAGCGTTCGGGAAGCTGAGGGAGATCTTCTTGTCCAATATTCCACAGTCTCTGAAGACGAAGGTCTACGACCAGTGTGTGTTACCAGTGATGACTTACGACACAGAGACGTGGTCACTGAATGTTGGCCTTATATCAAGGCTCAAAGTCGCTCAGTGTGCTATGGAGCGGGCTATGATTGGGATCTCTACGTGATAAGATCCGTAATACGGAAATCCGTAGGAGAACGGGAGTGACCGACATAGCCCGCCGGGTCAGCATGTTGAAGTCGCAATGGGCAGGCCACTTCGCTCATGGAATAAAATTTGCCGCATATTTAAACTTATTGCAATTTCATTAAACACAAAGTGAAAAATGTGAAATCGAAAATAACAGTCACAAGCAGGATCTGAACCTGCATCTCCTGGATACCGTCCAGATGTTTTGCCAATACAGCCATCGTGACACTTGCTCCTGACTGCTAATTTCGATAACACATTCATTCCCAACGTCTTAGGTGACGCCTGCGTCATCTGTCGGAAGTATTTTCATACATTATACCGAAAAAATGTGATATCGAAAAGCATCTGGATGGTATCCAGGAGATGCAGGTTCATATCCTGCTCGTGACTTTTATTTTCGATTTCACATTTTTCACTTTGTGTTTATAATATATGTGTAAAAAAAAAAAGAATAAATTCAAGGCTTTTGGCTATGTTATATGACTTTTTTTTATTTTTTTTTTATTTTATGTGGGCAAAAATGTCCTACCGCACACCCCGCTGCCCGGGGATACAACGGGGTAGTGTGGGGCTCTCACCCACTAAAAACCCACCGTGCGCCTCCACCCGCCCTTACTACGGCGGATCACGGGTACCGCGTCGTTTCGACCGCGATCCGCAGGCGGCAGCCCCTTCGGGCACCCTCTCTTGAGCGACGCCTCGCGCACTTGGGCGTCGCACCTTCGCGGTAGGCTTCCGCGGACGGCAGGGTACTCCCCGACCCCACCGTCCGCGGCCTCGGCTAGGGCGGCATCAGGCGCAGGTAAGCGCGCGCACGCCGCCCCGCGCGCCGGCGGCGAATCGGGGCCGCGAAGGAGGATTCCTCCCGGGCCCTCTCCGCCACCTCCTTCCGCGAGATGACAGCCTCGCAGAAGGCGGCGACCGCGGTCCAGGCCCTGTCACTGCCAACCATCGCTCGCGCAACGGCCGGCAGCGACAGGTCCACGCCTATGACTGCAACGAGTTCCCGGCGCTGCACATCCCAGGCCGGGCACGACTCGAGCGTGTGCTGCGCCGAGTCCTCGTCGCAGCCGCAGTGGTGACAGCCTGGGGTCGTCTCCCTCCTAGCGATCATGTGCAGGTATTTGCCGAAGCAACCATGCCCCGACAAAACCTGCACCAACCGGAAGGTGAGGATCCCGTGCTGTCGCCCTGCCCATTCTTCCAAGATTGGCTGGAGCGGCCCCACGGTCCAGAGACCAGGCCGGGGCGTCTCCAGCCGAGACCTCCACTTTAGGACGGTGGCGCGGCGGGCATCTTCCCGCCACGCTGAGATTGCGCTTGGCGAGGGGCGGCTGCCCCCCGCCCGCCGATAGACGTCGGCGAACACTTCCGCCTCCAGATCCCACGGGGGGGTTTCGGCCAACGCGCAGGCTGCACCGGTCGAGACCGTGCGGTACCCGCGTATTGCTCTGACCGCTACGACCCTCTGTGGACACCACAGGAGGGCCCTATTGCGAGCGGCCAGGGACTCCGCCCACACGGGCGCGCCGTACAGTGCCATCGACCGTACTACCCCCGCGTAGAGTCGTCGACACGCGAGACTAGGTCCGCCCAGATTCGGCATCAGTCGCCCGAGGGCGGACGCCGTGCCGACGAGCTTTGGCGCAAGATGGCGGCAGTGCTCGTCAAAGTGCCACCGTCCATCCAATACCAGGCCCAGATATTTGATGTGGGCCTGGATTGGCAAGCCCACACCGTTGACCGTTATCGAGGCGCCCTCCAGGCGGGCCCCGTCGGCGCCCATGAAAGGGTAGGGCCTCCGACTTTTCAAGGGCCACCCTAAGCCCCAGCGCCTCGATCCGCCTGACCACCTCCGCGGTACCTGAGGTGGCCAGCGTTGCCGCCTCCTCGAGGGTCCAGCCCCGGGCTGTGACGAGCGTATCGTCTGCGTAGCAAATTACGCCCAGCCCGGGGGGGAGCCGGCCACGGAGGACCCAGTCGTAGCCGATGTCCCACAGGAGCGGCCCAAGAACCGAACCCTGCGGGACGCCGCACGACATAGCCCTCCTTACAACGTCCCCTTCCCGGTCCACGAAGAGGACGCTGCGGCCGTCGAGGTAGTCTGCCACCAGCCGCCTTAGGTAGAGGACTCCATGGTACCGGAGTGCCTCCTTGATGCAGCCGAATGGTAGACTATTGAAGGCATTGGCGATGTCGAGTGACACCGCCAACAGCACATCCCTCGAGGTGACGGCCTCCGCAGCCGCGGCCTTCAGGCGCAGAATGGCGTCGACCGTAGACCGACCCACCCGAAATCCAAACTGAGCGTCGGACAGGTCGGGGCTGACCGCTTCTAGGTGCCGGACGATGCGGGCAGCGACTACCCGCTCGAGGAGTTTGCCCATCTCGTCCAGCAACACGATGGGCCTGAAGGCCGAGACTGTGTTCGGAGGCCGTCCCGGCTTCGGCAGGAGCACGAGCTTCCCCTCCTTCCAGCAGTCAGGGAACCGTCCGGACACCAGGCAAGCGCCGAACAGTCCCCCGAGGCGGGGCTCAAGGTGGTCGAGGACCAGGGCCAGCACACGGGCGGGAACCCCGTCCGGCCCGGGGGCGGCGCCTCTCCGCATACGCGCTACCGCCGCCCCCATTTCCGTCGTCGTCACGGGCGGTATCTCCACGTCGTCGGCCTCCCGGTCATCATCTGGCGGAGCCATGACCGGGGGCGTGTGCACCGCTCGTGAAGGGAAAAGCCCCTCGACCACCTCAGAGAGGAAGCCCGGCTGGAGGGTCTCCGTAAGGGGGGGGGGGGGCCCTGGGCGCGGAGCTTGTTAAGCGCCGCGCGGTACGGGCGTCCCCAGGGGTCACGCTCGAGACCCTCCAGCATCTCCTGCCTTTTCGCATCTTTGGCGCGACAGATGGCCAGCTTTAACGCGGCGCGCGCACTGCTGTACGCCGCATACAGCCGGCTCTCCCGCTCTTCGTCGCTGATTCGGCGACGGCGGCTGCGGGTGTAGGACCTCCGGGCACGAATACAGGCCGCACGGAGGTCCGCCAGCTCCGGGGACCACCAGTAGACCCCCTTCCGTCGAGGCGGGCGCCGCACACGGGGCATGGCCGCATCGCAAATCTGCGTCAGCATGCTGCGAATGCGGCCAGCCTCGGCGTCCACGTCTTCCGTCAGGGGCCAAGAGGCAGCCAAGATTGAAAAATGGCCGCCTCCACTAGCAGGTCCCGGTCAAGCCTACCCACAGCCCATCGCGGAAAAGCGGGAGTTCTGTCCGCCGCGTGACCCCTGCTGGCGCCCTGAAGGTTCCGGGAGACCTCTATCTGAATATATCTGTGGTCAGATAGGGTCTCGACCTCCTCCAGGACTCGCCAGCTCCTTACGCGTGCGGCGACACCAGGGCTAGCGAACGAAAGGTCCACTATCGACCCGCCCCAGGACCGCACGCACGTTTGGGCGGACCCTCGGTTGAGTAACACGAGGTCCGCCGCTGCCGCCCACTCTTGGACCGCCTCACCTCGGGGGTCCGTCCTGGGGGACCCCCACGCCGTTGATTTGGCGTTGAAGTCCCCCAGCACGAGCACAGGGCTCGGTGCTATACGCCGTATCGAGGTCTCCAGGTTGTGCAGGAAGACCTCGAAAGCCGCAAGACTACGACTAGGGGAGAAGTACACGCCATACAGCGTGACCCCTCCCCATTCGGCCACCACATATCCCGTGCCCTGGTCTTTGAGTGACAAGGGCGGGGAATGCGGCGCCGCCGAGCCGACGACCGCCTCGGAGCCATCCCCGCTACCCGCCCAATTGGGGCGATCCGGGACTATGTAGGGCTCTGCGGCTACGGCAACACCGATCGACCGCTCCGCCATGGATTGCAGGAAGAGGTCCTGCGCCCTGGCGAAATGGCCGAGATTCCCCTGGAGGAGGATAGCGTCGTGATCCGTTATTGGAACACGATATCCTCCTCCATGCGCTGCGGCGGTCCAGCCGCGCCGGGTTGGGCAGCCGGGGCCTATTGGCTGCCCACCCCCCTCTTAGGGCCTGACTTGGCCGGAGGCCTGCACCCCACCCGCCCCATACAGTGGTTGGCGGGGCGATTGCCCGCCGCGCACGCGGGGCAGTGTGGGGTGGCAGAACAGGCAGCCGCCTGGTGCCCTGCCTGACCGCAGCGGAAACAAAGCCCGCTGCAGTCGAAGCAGTTTGTGCACAGCGGCCGGGTGTGACCGACCGCCATGCACTTGTAACACCTGGCAGGCCGGGGCTCCAGCGCGATTACCCGCGCGGCGCTCCAGCCCACCAGAAGTCTACAGGCGGCGACCAAATCCTTGGCCGCCGCGACAGGGCACGAGACCCAGACGGCACCCACACCACCTGGACCTGGGCGAATGGTGCCCACCCGGACGGCGCTGCTGGGAGACCCGGTTTTCGAGACGATTGCCTCCCGGATCTCTTCCGCCGTCACGGAATCGTCCAGCCCGGAAATGCGCAGTTCGGCGCACTTCACGGGTCTGGCGACCCGGACACCACTCTCCTCTTTTTAAACCCCATATAGTTCGGCAAAAAATGTTGTAAACATGTATTTATAACTTGTTTACCCGAACCATTGTTTATTTCAAGAGAATAATATGTGTAAAAAAATAAAAATAAACTCAAGGCTTTTGGCTATGTTATATTACCTCGCCTTAGTCTGATGTCAGTCCTATATAAAAGTACAGGGATTTGAATAGGATTACTTGTAAGAACTGTTGTTATATTATTATTTTATTTTACATTTTTGTACACGTTTTTCATAATTTGTTCTATAAAGAAAATGATTGTGATAATAAATTTTGCCGCATATTTAAACTGATTGCAATTAGTTATGAATAGACTGCTGTAACTTCCGCTTCTGGAGCATCTTGTGAGCTACTGGTGACTCATAACGCCATAGAAATCTGCATAGTGTGGGTGCGAAGAATTAATATTTTTACATATTATGTTAATTTGTCAAAAACATTTCCTTAGTGGCCAAATGGTAAATGTGATCTGTGAAAATTATTTTATTTCTCCTTAAATTATTATGACAAATGTATTAATCTTATTTATTACACTTAGGCCAGGCCAATCCGCAGGTCTCTGCAAATCTGTACAGACAGAAAAGTGGGTAAGGTGGGTGTAATGCTCGTGGGATGGGGTGGTAACAATGGCTCCACATTCACAGCAGCGGTACTGGCCAACAGGCATCAGCTCTCGTGGAACACCAAGAATGGACAACTGAAGTCCGATTGGTAAGACAACTAAATGATCTTCATAATCCTCATTTACCTTAATTTTTTTTTAATTGTAGGTATTAGTGTAAATCCATTCAGTGACTTCATACTAAATTTTTTTATTGTTGCTCCACTGCCTGCATGATGGTAACTGGTAACCACCGCTCATAGGCTCAGCAGGACCAGCTGCTGCCCAAGTAATTACTTTGCCTAATAAGCTTGCAAGAAGGAGAATGGATCAGCTATCCTTTTCTGCAAACAATTATGATAATTTTAAAAAAGGAGATTCACATGGTTTCACAGCTCTTACTTGGTAAATGACATAGTGTCATCACCCTATTTCATTTCAAATGAGCTGTAAAGGAGAAGATAATTGGGCTTTAGGTGGTTGTGAATGCCATCAAGTGCATGTGATTTTTTTTACCTTTCAATTCGCTGCTCATTCTTACAACAAATGTAAAAAAAGAAAATCTGTGACCATAATTATAATAAAGGAAGTTCTATAAGTTTTTAGTATAATGAGATTAGTGAATAAATATTATACATAGTATATGTACCAACATGTCATTACAGAAATATAAATAATGATAACCCAAGTAAAGTCCAAAATAATGTTGAATAAGATTTTATTCACATACAGAAAATAATGGTAAACTGGTTGGAAAATAACTGCTGCAAATCATGAATCCATGTTAGGGGTCGTCCAATAATCACGTGAGGCTCGAAAGGGGAGGAGGCGGTTCGACGAAAATCACGAAATATCACACATGTATTGAGATATCACGTGTATTTATTTTGCCGTTGAACTAACTATTTCTAAACAACCAAAATTTGCCATGTGAGCTTGAATTAGATTATACACCTGTATATATAAAGATAATATTCTGTTTTTTTAAAGATAATTCGTACTAAAAAATACACGTGTTTTATACTTCACTGGATATAATGATAATGATGGAATACATTAAATTAGTATTTCAAATCACAGCCATACTTTTGGTTCATAAGGCAGTGCAGAACTATTAATTAGTATATAGAAATTCATAATTTTATTATATTTTAGGGTAGGTTCCATTACACAAGCCTCCACGGTTCGTCTGGGCATAGACGAGAAAGGGAATGAAGTCCACATACCAATGTGTAACCTTCTTCCTATGATACATCCAGATGACTTAGGTAAGTCTATTACTTAGATGATGATGATATTTTACACGAGACAGTAGCCTGCCCATGACATGCTGGTGCAGGGGTAGGCCATAGTTTGACTATTCCAATGATTACTCTTTACATTTTAGTCAAAATACAGTAATCACATCCCTATGAACATATGTGGGCACTTGTACTTTAAACGATAAAAACCGATTTCTTTGTTTTCTTAAGTAGTCTCACTTTAGTCCTTTGTATTTTAGGGGTAAGCAAATGTTTAACATAGTGTCAATGTTGTGGCTACATCTTAAATGAAATGAATAGGTTACAATGCGAAAGTGGAAGGATGTAGGTACAGAGGGAGACCGAGTCTCACCTACCTAAACCAAATCGGTCATGTATTGAAGGAAGGCGGAATCAGGAGTCTTTGAAACCGCCGAGCGTGTATGAAGAGAATTATGAATGTTGAGAAAGCGAGCGATGTATGCAAGAATAGAGCCTCTTGGCACTCTGTTCTCTCTTCCTACCCCGCAAGGGAAATGGCGTGATGATAAGTAAGTAAGATAGGTTAAGTTAGGTTAGGTTTCATGAAATGGTCAGCCACATTCAATTACTCGTGACCACGGCTGGTGCAACTCAGCCGAAACGTCGAGGTTAGTCAAAATAATAGTATTTTGATAAGTTTAATGCGCGTATAGACCCGTTAAATGTGTTATAATGCATATCATACAAGTCATCAATTCTATATATATTATTAGCTATTGAGCTTTTTCTTAAAAAGAAAAATTATCAGTAGCAGCCCGGAGTTTGGATATGTGCCCGGTAGACGGCAATAGACTCGCCCCCTAATACGTGGGACTCAAACATAGCTGGCGAGTCGTGGGTGTGTAATACACTTCTGCCTACCCCTTAATATAAATACAGGCGTGATGCTGTTTTTTTTTTTTAATTCTATGATCCGGCTAGGATATCCACGTTTTCATTTTACCCTTTTATCTATATTATCTCTATGACAGTGATCGACGGCTGGGACATAAGTCCGTTAAATCTGGCTGAGTCTATGGTTCGTGCCAAAGTCATAGACTATGACCTCCAACAGAAGCTGAAGAAAGAAATGTCCGCCATGAGGCCGAGACCATCTATATACGACCCTGATTTTATTGCTGCAAACCAGGTAAGAGCTTATATTTTTAATCTGTTGTAAAATGTCTTTTTTTTTGTACTACCAGGGGGCAAGGCAACATACGGTCCGCCTGATAGTAGGTGATTACCACAGCCTATAGACGTTAGCAACACCAGATTGTATTATAAAAAGTAATTTGTGAATTCAATGCTTTTGAACATTGTTCCAAATATAGTTTAAAAAGTTTCTACAACGCTCTATCACATGAATTCACACGATACAAATATGTATGTATTTTTTCAGCAACAAATACTATTTAATAATGGTAGAGCCTTGCTTGTCCCAGCATGAATGGGCCGGCTCGATCGGGGAAGTACCACCCTCTCACAAAAGATCAGCTTGTAACACCGGTTGTTTTTCCTACTGTTGTGTTTAATTTGGTGAGTGAGAGCGCCGGAGGCCCAAACACCCTACCTATCCTCTCCTTATTATCCTTCATATCCTCTGCTTAGTATCCTATCTATCCTCGCCTTATTATTCTTCCTATCTCTTTCCTTGGAGATGCCGACGCGCGATTGATGCCTCTGGTGTTGCTAGCGTCTATAGGCTACGGTAATCGCTTACCATTAGGTGGGCCGTACGCTTGTTCGCCACCCATGTAGTATTAAATAAAAATGCACATAATACATATTAATTACGATAAACTTGACATTAATGACCTGAACGAGTTCTAGACAGAAAGGTCAACGTTCGCGACCTTAAAATAACATCTGTGTTAAAAGTAAATATTGGTATTGGTTTGTCTTTTGTAAACTCAGTTGTTGTAACGGTGAAGCCGTGTTTCTAGTTTTATTTAATTTTCGCATATAAATAAGATGGTTCTCATATTTTGGGAGAAAATCCACCACAACCCACGGATTGTCAATACCAACTAACTTGGCAAGCAATAACCAAGGATTTTTTTTTATTGCATGTAGTGGCAGACGAGCTACGGCCTATCTGATGGTAAATGATAACCGTCGCTCATGGACTCAACTATACCGAGAGTATTGTCAAGCCGCTGCTCACAATTTCATTTCATACAAGTGTCACCACCCCATTCTTTCCTACGGGTGTCGTGTGAGGCGACTAAGGGAAGTAAGCAATTATCATGACTGGTGGTAGGGCTGGGTACCAATTGGTAGTACTCTCTTGGTATCGGGCCCGAGGGGGTTGGTACCACTATCTCCCGTGTGACCGGCCATGAAGCACATCGTTGCGTTTTGGCTGTAGCAGGAGATAGCCGTTTATTCTTTCATTTCATACCGGTGAAAGTAGCGTCTCCAGAAATATTTTTGCGATATTTGTGAATCTAAAATCTAAACCATTTACGGAATTACTGAAACTCACACAAAATGTTAGTCAACATTTTTCAAGCAGTTATCAGTGACAAAAACACGTGCAAAAGCATATATTAAAAAGGAGATACATACTAATAATTTTCACCGTACTCCAAGTAATGAAACTGTTTATTTTCCATGTTTTGTATTGGAATATCTGACGTTATATTTTTTTTTACCTTTTAAAAAACAAAATCGTATTTATGAAAATGATTTAAAATTTAGTTTCTTGTGGATGGTTCTAAGAAAATATAATAGTCTCGTTTTTTGAATAACTTAGCGCCAACATGGCCAGAGTCAATGACTTGCCAAAAATAAAAATTATTAGACGTGACGATGACGTGTAAAACCGCGCATTGGCTGGCTTACCTTAGTGCCTGACGTCACAATCACGTACGCTATGGTAAATAATATGGTGCGATCGTGTCTATGTCATTGGGTATACTTACCCTGCTTATAAAATTACATACATATACGTACATAGAACACCTTTCTTTCATCATGTTTTAGTCTTTCGTTTAGGTTTTATCCTAGAAAACCATGCATATAGGCTGAATAATTAAATAAGTTACTTCTAGACAAAAAGCATGTCTATTACTTCATTGCTCTGTGTTCAGGCTAGTGATCAGCCATGCCTTTACATTTATGTAACATTCTACTGGAAATAAAGTATATATTTTTAAACTACGCTGGTGAATATTAAGAAAAAGATAGAAAGGAGTTGGGCCTCCGGTGCTCTCGCTCCCCATACGAAATATAACATTAGGAGCATCTACCGTTGTCTCACGCTGATCTTCTGCTGAGGGGGGTACTTGCTCGATCGAGCCGGCTCATTCATGCTGGTATAAGCAAGGCTCTACCACTTAGTAAAATGCTGTCAAATATTTTATCAAAAAAATCAAAATTTTGCCACTGAAATTATGCTATATTAAAAATATTGCAAATAGTTCCCACGGGGCGAAAAGTAGGTAGCAAAAGGACATTTTATGATAAGTGGCAATTCCTTGCCTTTCCCTACTCCTATTGGAAACAGGCTTGACTCTATATATGTATGTAATACTACTGTGTGGGAATAGAGCCCATATTACTAGAGGTCGGTATCTAGCTTGACCACTACACAAAAACGGAGGAAAAATATAAAAAACACAAAAAGATCGCAAAAAGGCGCAGTCCACGCTATCGACCAGGCCGACATAACTAGAGTATAATATATTTACGGTTTTAGAAAGGTAAATATTGATCGAGCAGCTTCCCCAGGGGCACTTCTTATTATTGCTAACTGTAATTTATTGAGCAAATATCCTCTAATAGATTATATATTATCGAACAGTATTACTCTATTATGTTCCTCCTTATGTCATACTCATACATGTTTTGTGCAAAATTGTACGTGTGTATATGTAAATTGGCAACAGTTAGTGGCTTTAGAGGCGATACTGTAGTTCCTAAATGTTTTTTATTTATTGCAAACGGTCACATAAAAATGGCTTCTCAGGGATTTAGGCAATGATAGAGTTTATGTGTCTAAAACGCTGTCAACCGGCTGTTACTGCACAAATTCTGTGTACATACATGATTCCACCTATCCTATTAATACTTACTTGCTTATTATAATGACGCCATCTCCCTGGCGGGGTAGGCGGAGAGAATAGATTGCCGAGAGGATCTATTCTCTATATATCTCTCGCTTCCTCAACATTCATAATTGTCTTCATACATGCTCGTGGGGCCTTCCTTCAATACATGACCGATTTGGTCTAGGTAGGTTAGTCTCGGTCTACCCCTGCTGTACCTACATTGTTCCACTTTGTTTTTAACTGTAGGCTGGTTAGCTATAGCTTTGGTTCCGACAGAAAACCAGCGCCTGGTATTCCAGCCAGCTGAGCTGGACACTTTTTTTTTTTTACACAGGCACAAGTTGCACGGGTGTGAGTGTCTCAAATTTGTAAGCTAAATAAATCTGATTTTTCTTTCTTTCTATAACGGACACATTCAAAATAACCTTTATACAAATCTAAACACTGGGCGCGTGAGGTCGGTATTCCTTGTGTGTCTGACGCTGTAACCTCACCATACTTTTACACTAAAATTAGCCACGAATATCTAATGCTTTTTGGATAATAATAGTATTACGGTAGCTAATATATATAAAGCAGTGATAGCCTAGCGGTAAAACCAAGTACTGCAAAGATAGTGCTACCAACCTGCATTGGGCCAGCGTGGTGGACTATGGACTAATCCCTCTCACCATGAGAGGAGACCCGTGCCCAATAGTGGGAAAATGGGTAGAAAAAAATAATAATTCTTGTTTGAAAAAAAATTCGTTTGCAAGTTTTTGTGTTCTACACATTCCTATAAATAATGTTAAATCGTATTCTTCAGAGACTTCTAGATTGTTGTGGAACAAAAGATCGTTATGTTAAACTTTTTTTTCCACAACATGTGTCTTGTTGATCATAACTGCAGTATGGTATCAAAGAACAATTGTCTATGAATGAGCTCGCCGAGTCATAACAAAAATTTGCCTTTGCCTCAATAATTGTTTAAAAATCATTGTCTCAAATGACGGTTTACTTTTTCCTTTTTTCCTTATTTGAAAATAGTGTTATTCACCTAGATTCAATTGTTTTTTTTATATAAATGCTTTATAATTCTCGGTAACAATGGATAGTGGACAAAAGCATTCATTCTTAGTACTTATTTAAAGCTTTTTTTTTCAAATATCTTGATTTTTCTGTTATAAATATCACAATACTTCTGAAGTTCTCAATATTCTACGGGTACAAGCTATCAATCATCGGTAATACACAAATATCAATGATGAACTCGTGTTTTCCTGTAGGACTTTTTATATATTGTATAGTAGTTATCCCGCTGGACAAGTAGTGGTGGGGATAGTTATGAATGCTTAAAAATTATGACTAAGTGCAACCAAAAATAGTTTTTATTTTTATCCATTCTAATTGAGCTAACAAATAACCTATATATTTCATTTCCTGTCTAGCGCGACCAATATAATGTTAGGGAACATATATGCGGTATGAGAGGACGACGAATCTAATCTTTTTATTGTCTCTATTCTAAATCTCCAGTTCCATCCTTATAATTTTTGTTAAATTGACGTAGAGAACAGTTAATTACATCAATCGATCTAAAAAAGTATTCGTCCTCCTTGCGACAGTGGCGCCACAATTAAAGTAACAAACGACGGGCTGACAAATTATTGAAATTACATTAAGAGTATACAAAACCACTCCGCAATCGCGTGCAACAGACAAGGAAAATTGAGATGATACAGGCTACTTATGTAAATTAATTTACACGTGTTGTATTTACGCAAGACTGAGTCTGTGTGTCAAAAGGGTTGACAGGTATTGTGCCGCCCACAATGCCGATTGTCACGATGTTCCGATCCGCACAGGACGGATATGGCATACTTTGATATGACGGAGCTTCAGTTTATATCCGTTGTTGCGATTTCAGGTACTATTATAGTTATAGCTAAAATAGACTTCGGGTTGGTTGAACAAATTATTTTTGATAGTCGAAGAAGAGAGATTTACTGCAGTTCAAATAAGTTCAAATCTTAACATCGCGCTATACTCTAATAAGTAGTATGAATATTAATTACTTAGATATATCAGAATAAAATATATGCAAATATATACATCCGACACGTAGTGGGTCTTGAAAGACATCTAAATACAAATGTAAAGTGGAGATTTATTACATCACACAAGTAGGTGACTGCGATGGCCTAGTCGTCTAGGGCACTCCTTAGGGTTGTTCTATTAAAGTGCATGTCAAATATATATTAAAAATACTAATCGCAAAGTTACACTTATAATGTCCATCTAGAATTGTTGAGGGGTTATGGGACTTAGTGAAAGTTTTTACTTGTTCTTGGACCAGTTAGTAATAATAGGACACCGGTCTCCCGCTCGAGTGTTACGAGTTTGATTTCCAAATAGGGCAACTGTTTGTGTAATTCGCAAATTGTTGTTCTGAGTCTGGGTGTACTTTGTGTCCGTGAAATTGTATGTTTGTAAAGTCCCCTGCGATACAAGATTATTCTTTAGTGCAGGGTGTAGTCTTTAAAATAAAAAAATAAAGGTTTAGACATACCAAAGATATTGGATATTTTATAATGTCGATATTGCAACTTGTGACTATAACTGTGACGTCATTTCAATTCAGTTGTACATACATTTTACAGGATATTGCGACCTCTGTTGGCTGGGATAGCATCCTTTGAATTGGCCTTTGGATAACTTTAGACTTAAGTAGGTTAACTGCCTCGGTGGTGCAGTGTAAATATGAGTAACTACCGTCAACTGTGGCAACATTACCATATTTTTTTTACTTTTATGTAATTTACTTCATCATAGAGCTAGTTGTTTGAGTATTTTTTTATTTATTTTGTAACAAAGGTGTCTCTCTTTTGGTTGAACCATTGAATTCTAATTCTACTAAATCTATCATAGATTCGCTATATTAACTAAGAATATGAGCAGGGTAAAATTGACACATTTTTGGCCACTTTGCCTAGCCTACAGTTTGCATTGAATAGTTATACCAGAGATCACGTGATGTAAAGCTACCAATACTCCTGACGATAGAAAAGCGATGTATTTATTTTTCAAGCTATTATCTTCGTATCAGTAAGCATTACTAATACATAGGTAAAGTTGCCCCAAGATTTTCAAAATATTTATAGAAATGGGTGGATTTCATCAGGGTTGTCAAAAAATAATAATACGTTAAATAATTATTCATTTATTTATAGACTCACGCCTTTTTCCCATAGGGGTAGGCAGAGACTACGGATTTCCACTTGCCACGATCCTTGCTCACCTTTTTTGCCTCATTCACTGTCATTATATATTATTCCGCATACATGCACGTCGGTTAAGGGTACTTCTGACCTGACCTTTCTCGAGAACTTCTCTGATTCGATCTGAGAACGTTCGACGAGGTCTACCCCTCCCAACTGCATCATTATTCACACTCGCCATATGTATCTTTTTTGTTATACTGCTTTCATCCGTTAAATATATTTTTTAATTATTGTTAAAGGAACCTAGCAACAGGAACTTTTGCATTACAGTTTAATACCTATTGTAAACACAGTATAATAATAAAAACTACCTATTCTGGAAATTAAAATTTGTCTAAAAATAATAAACAATAGCTATGTACTTAGCATAATTATACTCAGAAATATTAGTTTTTCATTCTTTTTCTATGGTCCGTAGTGGTATGCCAAACTGCTTCTCAGCTTTGTAAGAAGTTGTATTTTTTCGCATTTTTCACTTTGTGTTTAATGTATAGTGCTAAGCATGTCAAATGCTAAAAATATATATAAAAATATCTAAATATTTAAAGGGTTTGCGTCATTATTAGGTAAAATCTTAATTGTAAAATTAAGTTTACCTGGTCGGTATAATGTATGAAAATACTTCCGACAGATGGCGCAGGCGTCACCCAAAGACGTTAAGTATGATGTGTTATCGAAATTAGCAGTCAGGAGCAATTGTTAGGATGGCTGAATTGGTAAAAGCATCTGGACGGCATCCAGAAGATGCAGGTTCAAATCCTGCTCCTGACTTTTTTTTTCGATTTCACATTTTTCACTTTGTGTTTAATAAAACCAGATTACTTAGGAATTTGTATGATAAACTTGACAACCCTAGTCATAGGTAAAGTTGCCTTCGTACTAAGTAAGGTAACTTTACCTAACCACAAGCAACATTACCTTTTCCAAAAAGTCAAGAAATAGAGGATTTATGGGATTCAATCATTGTGATACGCCTTAATAACAATATTTCATATACCATTTAATAACGGGTGATTCAAGTAGAGATACTTTTTTCAATAGCCTTTTTTTGACAGATCACGTGTCAGTCGTGTCATGCTGTCATGTTATTTTTGTTTAGTATTGTTTGGCATTTCATAATGGAAAGACTTACGCCTGAGCCATGGGCCAATAATACAGGCCTGCTCAAATCGTTGACAGATTGCCGCAACTACGTCTTAATGACGTCACATTTTCCTTGCCGTTTTTCAAATAAAATTATTTAGGGTAAATAATAAGAGATGACAGCATTTTAAAAATAATAATACCAATCATTTATTCATCAAAAATGAATGTTCAATTGTTTACAGTAATTATAATTTCAGAATTTCAGGGTTTATTTTTATAAAAAGGAATCTTAGTTATTAATATGAGCAGAATCGTAGTTATTAGTCTGTGTCAACCGCACGCGCTGCTCGGCAACGTCCAGTAGCTACAAAATGGATTTACGCTCGTTTGGTTGCGAGTTTGTGTTGGAGTTAATACAATGTTTTAAGGAACATGATTGTCTATGGAAGTACACTAGCAGAGACTTTATAAATAAACTGCTAAAAACGTCCGCGTACAATAAACTTTTAGTGATCTACCAAAACATGATCCCAACCGTACAATATCTGACACACTTTATGGCGTCTTTTCTTCTCCTTTTTTTGTTCTTTGACCTGATGTAAACGTATACCCAAGTAACAAAGTAACTCCGTCTAGGAGCACGCCATGACTTCACCAACGATGAGAGTAGACTGTTTGGTACGCTAATGGATCACCAACGCGAGCGGGCGAGCCGACGAGCCAACGATTTAGACTGTTAGCTCGCCGGCTCGCCAACGGATCACCGCCTTTAGATTGGCACAACTGTTATCCATTTTGGCGCGGAGTTTGAGTTGCATCTGTTTTTTATATTAAATACAGTGCTGTTTTTAATTATATCATATCTAGTGTGTATTGCGAATTTCATAATGGACAAGAACATCGAACAAAGAGTTTGTCTTAAATTTTGCATCGCCAATAGAATTTCGTGTTCGGAGTCGCTGAAAATGTTACAGAAGGCTTACGGTGAATTGACTTTATCAAAAACACGTGCTTATGAGTGGTACAAAGCGTTTAAAAGCGGTCGAGATGTGATGGAAGATTTGCCTCGCTCTGGTAGGCCATCAACGCCTTCAACTGAAGTTAACATTGCAAAAGTGAAGGAAATAGTGACTGAAAATCCTCATTCAACTTTGAGAGAGATAGCCGCGGAACTTTTTGTGTCTCACGAGTCGATCCGTACCATTTTAAATAATCACTTGGGTATGAACTCAACTTATGGTCAACATAATCGGCCTACTGAGCGTACTATTCGCAACACCATCACCCATTTTGAGACCCAGCATTCATTATTGGATAATATTCGACCGAATGGACCACGTCCAGCACGCTGTGAAGAAAATATAGCGGCCGTAGCTGAGAGTGTACACGACGACCGTGGAGAGTCGATTCGGCGCCGTTCGCAGTAACTCGGACTGACGTATGGAACGACTTGGCGCATTTTACGTCGAGATCTTAAATTGAAAGCGTACAAAATACAGCTTGTGCAACAACTGAAGCCGCTTGACCTTCCCAAGCGACATCGCTTCGCTCTATGGGCTCTTGAAAAGTTCCAAGAAGATCCGACGTTTTCGAGGCAAATTTTGTTTAGCGATGAGGCCCATTTCTGGCTCAATGGGTATATAAACAAACAAAATAGCCGCATTTGGGACGAAGAGCAACCTGAAGAAATTCAAGAACTGCCATTTCATCCAGAAAAAACAACGGTTTGGTGTGGTTTGTGGGCCGGTGGAATCATCGGTCCATATTTCTTTGTACCGTTTGACCTTCTGGCAAGAATTCCGAGTGCACAACACCGCGATAGTCAATGAAAACAGTCAACATGACTTTGACTTTTGATCGAGTTTGGCGTGGTTTTTTCGGTTTCGGTTCAGTTTGAAGTCGCTACTCCGAAGCTTGTTGACTAGTTTGCATGTCAAACTCGTAAACCCACGTCTAGTCACCAGTAACAATGCGTTTCATGAATGTTGGGTCGGAATTGACTCGTTCTAGCGTGTCCTCAACGACTCTTATGCGATTGAGTTTTTGGAGAAAATTCAGGTCTTTTGGGTCTAGCCGAGCGGAAACATGTTTCATACCCAAGTGATTATTTAAAATGGTACGGATTGACTCGTGAGACACAGAAAGTTCGGCGGCTATCTCTCTCCAAGTTGAATGAGGATTTTCAGTCACTATTTCCTTCACTTTTGCAATGTTAACTTCAGTTGCAGACGTTGATAGCCTACCAGAGCGAGGCAAATCTTCCATCACATCTCGACGGCTTTTAAACGCTTTGTACCACTAATAAGCACGTGTTTTTCATAAAGTCAATTCACCGTAAGCCTTCTGTAACATTTTCAGTGACTCCGAACACGAAATTCCATTGGCGATGCAAAATTTAAGACAAACTCTTTGTTCGATGTTTTTGTCCATAATTAAATTCGCAATACACACTAGATAATATATGATATAACTAAAAACAGCACTGTATTTAATATAAATAACAGATACAATCCAAACTCCGCGCTAAAATGGATAACAGTTGTGCCAATATAACAACAAAAAAAAAAAAACAAAAATTTTAATTTGGAACCACAAACAAATCGTCCATTCCCAATACTTTTTTGACTGAATGTATTTGTACGATGGCAAACAGATACAAAAATGACATGCATGACTAAATGCTAAATGCTTGTTATCACAATTTAATATGATTTGTAATCGACTCTGGAGTCTGTCTGACAAGAGCTCGGCTATATGACTCCGCTCTCACTAGTAAATATGATCCCAAAAAAATACGTAACTGAATTCAAAACATTTTTTTAAATTTTTATATGTTCATTGGTTAGCCCATTAAGCAAGCTGAACTAATTTTTATAAAACTTTTGTTTGATGTCTCTTGAGTAGTTTTAAATTGGTATATATTTTACCTGGCTACTAAAACCGCAAGCAAGAGCTAGTAGGTTATAAAAATATCTTCGTGCTTGTTTGTTCTAGGCTGATCGTGCAACAAATCTAATCACAGGCACCAAGCACGAGCAGTACTTGCAGATCCGCGCTGACATCAAGAGTTTCCGCGACAAGAAGAAGTTAGACAAAGTTATTGTGTTGTGGACGGCCAACACTGAGAGGTGCGCATTTTTCTCATATTATACAGGTATTTAGGCCGCAGTTCATCACGCTGGCCCAGTATGGGCTAGCAGATTTCACAAGCCGTCGCAAAACTGCGCGCGTGTTTTGTCGCGACGTTTTCCTTCAGTGATAATTTGTTAACAAATGTACACATCATTTTGAAAAATCTCGCAAAGTCGAGAGAAGTGTGTGCCGTACTCAGAATCAGAATAGTGTGGGGCCTTCACCCACTAAAGAAACCCGCCGTGTGCCGTCTCTCCGCCTTTATTGGCGGGCCACTGGAACTATGTTACATTCCTTCAGTGGTACTAGGTCCGGACCTTGGATTGTAGATCGAATTCGATACCACTGTCTTTTGCAGTCCTTGATTTATTGTTCAATTTTTGAAATGCACTATACATAAATTCGCAGTCCCAAGCAATTATCACGATGGCTGTATTGGCAAAGCATCTGGGACGGTATCCAGCAGATGCAGGTTCAAATCCTGCTTGTGACTGTTATTCTCGATTTCACATTTTCGCACTTTGTGTTAATTTATATGGCTAAGCATGTCATGCTTTGCCATATAAGCATGTCAACACAAATTCTCTAAAAATACATCAAAATATGCACAACACTACTTCTTTCGGGACAGACTTGATCTTTTAATAATAAATTGTTTGTACAATCCTGACTATCTCTATCGTAGAGATAATTCTAATCTAATGATCATCTTTCAAGCCTTATTCCAAACTTTATTAGATCGGTTTCCGAGCTGCGTTTTAGCTAATCACCATTATTTACACAGGTGATTGCCTATTTGTCCTCCACGACCCGCGAAGACAACTGCCGACAGCGCTTTACTGACAGATATCATAAATAGGTGTCGCTTTTTGGTCACCGACCTGTACGATCTTCATTTATATTTTTTTTTGTACTACGAGGTTGGCGCAATAAGAAGTATACGGACCGTCTAATTGTACGCGGTTACCGTAGCTTATAGACGCTAGCAACACCACAGGCACCATGCGCCCGTTGCTAACGTTAGAGAAAGGGATATGAGGTGAAGGAGTACATTATTGTACAGTAAGGGTTGTAGCGGATGAGGAGTATACATATATTGTTATATGGTATATATGTCATGGCCACATTTTACAATTGCTCACTTCATGTATTCATGAAATGTTTACGTTTTGTTAGGTTAGGTTTAATGAAATGCCCGGCCACATCATTGAGTGTCCCAATTATAGGATCGAACTGCGACATATAAGTTACTTGCTCTAACTACATACAATTTGTTTCCCTATTCAGGTTTTGTGAAGTTCGCCAAGGAGTTCACGATACATCCGATAACTTGGAACGGGCGCTGCGTGAAAATGACCCTGAAATATCTCCCTCAACAATATTCGCTATGGCGGCTGTCGATGAGAATGTAAGTATAGTTACCTATTGCATAAAAGAGTGAACATAGACGCTAGAAGCTATATTTCATATTTATATTTGCGGTCACGGGTCTCTTTTCAGAATAAGAGTAGGTTGTAGGCTATACTATATCGGGAATCTGAGATACAACCTAAAAACCACAGCAATGAAAAAATAACCAATGTTTGATTTTAAACAACCACATACCGTCACTTGTGCTGTGAAAACTTTCATTTCACCATATATAAGCATATTAATTACAATTTCAGTGCATATACATAAACGGTTCCCCACAAAACACGCTGGTGGCAGGTTTGGTTGAGCGTGCCGAGTTACGTGGTGTGTTCGTGGCCGGGGACGACTTCAAATCTGGTCAGACCAAACTGAAGTCTGTGCTTGTTGACTTTTTGGTCTCTGCCGGTTAGTTGATATTTATTCATTCAAAATAATACTAAACCGTTTTCAATATATAACATATTTTATAATTTTTAACCATACCATTGTAAAGGAGAAGGAAATTGATGTTTATAGAACATTAACATAATTTCGATAAATTATTATTAGAGATGTGTAACTCAGGAGTGATTAAATCTTTGGTTTCGAAAATACATCTTTAACTCACTACGTTAGGATTGATTTTAGTCAGATGTTTCTGGTTATACGTATTACTCTTTGGTCAGATGGAATGCAATGATGGAAACTAACAAAACACAAACGTAGATGTAGAATGAGACAATAGATAAAGGATATTGTGAATTGAAATGAGATAACATAAGTTGTAGGCACGCTCAAACGCACTCTTGAAATACAATGACGATAGGTACACAGAAACTTAGACTATCTGTCGTTATTGTAAAAAGCTCAAAACCAGTTGCGACTTGAGGGAATGAGAGAATAACTACATGAATCAATAGATATTTGCATCACTTATGATCAAGTGAATGAATAACGTCATTCGTAACCAAAGATTTAAAAGAGTAAGAGTGGATTCGACCAAACTTGAATATAATATATACAAGAATAACTATACCGAGAATAATCTATTCCACTATTTTATTCTCTTAGATAATCAACAGTCGTTATTCCACGCCATCTGACGTATCGCTTATACTTGGACTATCTATCCGCGAATAGCGAAGTGAATGTAATACCCAGCAAAAAGAAATTGTTCTACAAACGGGATAGTGTATAGCTTAACTCATCTCAACTCTTATTTGTCGTATTATAGCGTGAGAAAGTAGCTGTCACGCGCACAAAACCGATATTGGTTTTTTTATTCTTGGATTAACTCCTTAATCGATGCTTATCGGTGGTATAGTGACTATTCCCAAATAAGCTCGCTATTCTTCGAATTGTTGTTGGTAAAATGTAAAATTTATTTATTCTCGAGTAAGTAGCGATTTATTCTAGGAATAAAATGTATTCTTGTTTGGTCGAATCCGCCCTTAAAGATTTAAAAGAGAGAGTGATTTAAATCTTTCGAAGAAAAAGATTTATAAATCACTGATCTCATTGGTGATTTAGTTTGCGCATCTCTGATTATTATTTTGCCATATTATAATGATTTTAGTAGTATTAATCTATGATTTGAGAATTATTTTTTAAGAGGGCAACAATAAGAATTCGTCCGTATTCTGGTCTCTGGTTCGACCCCGGGTTATGATTTTTTTTATATGCACAAGTTTATTTAGATATTTTTATATATATTTTTAGCATTTGACATGCTTAGCACTACACATTAAACACAAAGTGAAAAATGTGAAATCGAAAATAACAGTCAGGAGCAGGATTTGAACCTGCATCTTCTGAATGCCGTCCAGATGCTTTACCAATTCAGCCATCCTGACAATTGCTCCTGACTGCTAATTTCGATAACACATCATACTTAACGTCTTTGGGTGGCGCCTGCGCCATCTGTCGGAAGTATTTTCATACATTATACCGACCAGGTAAACTTAATTTTACAATTAAGATTTTACCTAATAATGACGCAAACCCTTTAAATATTTAGATATTTTTATATATATTTTTAGCATTTGACATGCTTAGCACTATACATTAAACACAAAGTGAAAAATGTGAAATCGAAAATAACAGTCAGGAGCAGGATTTGAACCTGCATCTTCTGGATGCCGTCCAGATGCTTTACCAATTCAGCCATCCTGACAATTGCTCCTGACTGCTAATTTCGATAACACATCATACCTAACGTCTTTGGGTGACGCCTGCGCCATCTGTCGGAAGTATTTTCATACATTATACCGTCCAGGTAAACTTAATTTTACAATTAAGATTTTACCTAATAATGACGCAAACCCTTTAAATATTTAGATATTTTTATATATATTTTTAGCATTTGACATGCTTAGCACTGTACATTAAACACAAAGTGAAAAATGTGAAATCGAAAATAAGTCAGGAGCAGGATTTGAACCTGCATCTTCTGGATGCCGTCCAGATGCTTTACCAATTCAGCCATCCTGACAATTGCTCCTGACTGCTAATTTCGATAACACATCATACTTAACGTCTTTGGGTGACGCCCAAGTTTGTTTGTTACGATTTCACGCCGTAACTACTGAACCAATTACCGTGAAATTTTGCATATGTATAGTCCAGAGCCCAGAAAAGAACATGCGCTACTTTTATCCTATTAAATATATGGTTGTTGTGGATAGCTATTTTGGCATATAGATAATGTGCCGTAGAGAGATGTATCTATATAATCTGAAGGCCACGCGGAGGAAGTCGCAGGCCGAATCTAGTTTTGTATGCAATGGAACACATAGTGTAAAAATGTGATATAGAAAATGAAATTGGTAGTTCCGAGCGGATTGCTACGACAGCCCAGTGGCAGAGTTACTGGGCTGGTGTTCCGGAAGGTACGGTTCCGATCCCCGCTCACATCTATTAACTAATATTTCATATTTTCACACTGTCTATTTAATGGTGGAGCTTATCAAGTGCTTAAAGTATAGTGAAAATGTAAATATATTTCTATGTAGGTATAAAGCCGGTGTCAATCGTGAGCTACAACCATCTTGGCAATAACGACGGCAAGAATCTATCTGCGCCCAAACAGTTCCGCTCTAAGGAGGTAAGACAAAATTCATTTCATTAAAATAATATATTGTTTTTTCAGTTTCAATGAATGCAAAAATCTTAAAATGTGAACACATCAAACTTCAATAAAACACTAACTCTTACTGATAAACATTGTTTAAACTTCGAATAGTAATTCAGTGTTTTGTTCCGTTCTTTCAACGTCAACCTGACATATTAGTGACAAAGACAAAATACTGAATAGCATATAATATTCAGAGGTTATACAATGTTTATTAGTAAGGCAGTCGATTTTTTTGACTGGGTTAAACTTACAATGCGTTCCTCTTGGTTCTCACAACGATCACGCTCACGACCGCGATTTTTCTTGTTCCACTTGCTTGTGAGTGTTTTATTTGAAGAAGTGGAAAATGTTTTTGAATTTTCTGAATGCTCACTTCGAGAACTGTTTAGATAGATCATTGTGAGCTTGCCGTAAGTCAAAATAATGACGTCATCGATGACGTTTTCCCGCGATCACAACGTCCGTCGTCGTCAACCTAAGGACATACGTATTTATGTATTATTTTTTATTACTTACAGTCGCACGAGCACGACAAGCTGTGTTTGCTATGCTTTGGATGGTACCCTAAAAAGTGGGTCCTGGCTGTCAGATAACAATCAGACAGTTATTACAGGTTGTCAGAATCCTGAATTTAAATATCCCCTTAGTTGAGTCGTGGAGGTCAGGTACGCAGACGCTCCGTGTAAACGCTGGTGAATCAGCTGAAATCGATCGGAAGTCGAGCTCAACGAAGTTTGGAAGGAGATGATGATGGTGGTAGACGAGCTACGGGTCACCTTGACTGTGACTTGGTAATACTAGGAGTAAAGCCAAGTCGCTGCCTAACATGGAGAACAACTAGTACTTTTGAAAAGAGTGAGAATCTGAACAGCTATCTTCTCCTGCAACTTCAACATATTAAGATATTTCACAGCTGTAACAGATTAAAAAAAATTAAAAGTAATCCTAAACTTCTTATTTATTTTGATAGATCACAAAAAGCAACGTCGTAGACGATATGGTGGAATCTAACCAGATTTTGTACAAGCCGGGTGAGAAGCCAGACCACGTTGTAGTTATCAAATACGTGCCGTACGTAGGTAAGTGGTTTGCACCATTTAAAATTCGTATAGTATAAAGTTTTGACTTGTGTTAATACATTTTTTTTGTATATATTTTTCATTCCTTATTGCTTTCGGTGGCGTACTACCTACGATTCACTTAATGGTTAGCAGTAACCGCTGCCCAAGACTCACCACTACATTGAGGAGTGCTGGGGTAATAAGAACGGAAAATAAGGTGGTACCTGGTCCCTGTATGGCAACCAGACAAAATTTTATTTGTGACCAAAACCTGCATCTCTACTAGATTCAGGAAGCGGTGAGCATATTTATGTTGCATTTAGTGGCGGACGAGCAACGGTCCATCTTATGGTAAATGGTAACCGTCGCCCATAAACTCGACTATACCAAGAGTATTGTCAAGCCGCGGCTCACCAATTCATTTCACAGATATGAAATGAAATATCAATGGCTATCTCCTGCTACAGCCAAAACGCAACGATGTGCTTCATGGCCGGTCACACGGGAGATGGTGGTACCAACCCGCTCGGGCCCGATACCAAGTGAGTACTCCCACCCCAGCCCTACCACCAGTCATGCAATGGATGATAATTGCTTACTTCCCTTAGTTGCCTCATACGACATCCGTGGGATAGAATGGGGTGGTGACACTTGTATTCTTAGTCCGTCACCACACGGTACAAATCCTGCTCGTGACTATGTGAAATCGATATTAACCGTCACAAGCAGGATTTAAACCTGCATCTCTTGTATACCATTCCAGATGCTTTGCTAATCCCGCCATCGCGACAATTGTTCGGGATTGCGTATTTAGATAACAGTCCTTCTTAATGTGTTAGGCGACGTTAACTATATTTGCTACTACACGAGTCTGACCTTCACATTATACTCTGCAGGTGATTCAAAGCGTGCGATGGACGAGTATACCTCGGAAATTTTGCTACACGGCACCAATACCATTGTAGTGCACAATACGTGCGAAGACTCCCTGCTCGCCGTTCCTCTGATACTGGACCTTGTTCTACTCGCCGATGTCTTCTCAAGGATGCAGTTCCGAGAAAACGAAACGCAACGTAAGTCGTACATTAACTATTGGATTTGATATCCGGCTCGAAGGACCATTTAATATATCATAGTAGGGTATTTGAAAAAAATTAAAGTAATGTGTTTGTAAGCCATGTTGTACATCTCTCTATTCTTACATACATCTCTCGCTTTCTCAACATTCATAGTTCTCTTCATACATGCTCGTCGGTTTCGGAGACTTCTGACTCCCCCTTCCTTCAATACATGACTGATTTGATCTAGGTAGGTGAGTCTCGGACTCGCCCTGTACCTACATCCTTCCACTTTCGCATTGTATATCTTCTTAACCAGTCGCTCGTCCGGCATTCTTTCCAAATGTCTGAACCATCGGAGCATTCCCTTTCGCATCTTTACACCAATATTCTCCTTCATACCTGCTTACGTCGTCGTTACGAATGCGGTCAATCAGCTTCACTCCACAGATTCTCCGCAGAGATCGCATTCCGACCGCATTGACTTTACTCTCATAGGGTCTTTTTACGTACCCAACTCTCGCTTCCATATAATAACGTTGGGACAAGCACTGCATTGTGTATTGCATATAATAAGCATACCATAAAGTTAGTTATATATGTATGTGATATTTTACAGCATGGACGTCCATGCATGGCGTGCTGTCGGCCCTGGCTTACCTGCTGAAGGCCCCGATGGTGCCCCCTGGAACCCCCGTGGTGAATGCGCTGTTCAAACAGCGGGCCCTCATAGAGAACCTGCTGCGAGCGGCCCTGGCCCTGCCACCCAACCATCACATGCAGCTCGAGCATAAGGTGCTTATTAGCTTTATATATTTTTATACTATAACAAGGCAAACAATCCACCCACCTGATGGTGAGCAGTTACCGTAGCCTGTTAATGGTAGCAACGTGAGGCATAATTAGCGCATTGCGAGCTCCAAGGAAAGAGAAAGGAGATGCAGGATAATAAATATTAAATAAGCTGGGTGTTCAGGCCTATATTATACTATTTATCCTTTAAATGTGTCCAGTGTTACATACATTAAATTAAATATATTTAAAACTATACTATAAGGTACACATTGTACTATAAGGTACACATTTTTCGTGAATTCCTTATTCACAAAAAAGAGATTTTTTGTACTAGCGGGAATCGAACCCGCGTCTCTTCCATTCCGGGGATGTGCACTAAGCTATAGTACAGATCTTTTGATCATCCCAATCTCCTCACATATTTTGTCTTTACGACCAACGCCATCTATCGGAAAGCATTTACATACATTAAACCAATTTTTTTCCTTATTCACAAATAGTTTGTACTTTAAAAAGTGGCGGAGCATGTCAAATATGCTAAAAAAAATATAGATCAAAAATATACTACACTAAACTATACTAAAACTACTATACTAAAATGAAATTTAACATTCTTAATTCAAAAAAGTCTTAATATGTATGTTTCTAGCTCTAAATTAGAAACCTACCAAATTTAACTGACCACTTCCTCATCTCCTCTATATCATCATTCCTCTTCATTATTCCTCATTATTAAAAGCCATAGGATATAGCTTTTCTTGGGGTGGATTACTCGCGAAGGTTGCCTTTGGTCTATAGGCTACCACGCCAACCACTCAGGGGGTGGCAAACTTACCGTCTTACTCACCATCAAGCCGTACAGCCTAGTATAATTATGTGTTATAAACATTGATGTATAAACAAAAACAGCATCACACCTGTATTCCCCGAAGGGGTAGGCAGAGGTGTTTTACACACTCACGATTCACCAGCTATGTTTAAGTCCCACGTAATAGGGGGCGAGCCTATTGCTGTCTACCGGGCACATTTCCAAACTCCGGGCGGATACTGAAATTTTTTCTTTTTTACGAAAAAACTCAATAACACTGTCCGACCCGGGGAATCGAACCTGAGACCTCATGATCAGCAGTCGCTTACACTACCTCTGCACAACAGAGGCAGTTGATGTATAAACCAGAGAAGATCCACAATTAGCCACTAAAAGTATAAACATATAAACTATAAATTAGTGCAGATTACGCTTTCCTGCACACATTTCATTTAGTATTGTTTTCCGCAACGTATCATAATACCAAAATCTCTTTTGAAAAACCCATTGACTGTTTCTTTTTCTCTCGTTCATTCTGAATAGTGTCATCAAGCTCAAGCATGTAGTTAATAGTTGTTATTATTTTATAAAATCATACATACATATTGTCTTTTTCCCGTAGGGGTAGGCAGAGACCACTTCTCTCCACTTGCTACGATCCTGACACACATCTTTCGCTTCATCTTCTTTCATCAGCGCTTTCATGCATGCTGGTTGGTTTCGAGTACTCTTAACTTGGCCTTCCTTAAGAACATCTCCGATCTGGTCAAAATACGTTGCATCTGATGGGTGGAATGGATCGTAAACACAATTGTGATGTGGAGATTGGGTATGGCCGTTAGTCAGTGCGATAGCTTAGTGACTTAGAGCACTTCCCCGGATTGGAAGGGACGCAGTTCGAATCCCATTCGCACTAAATTTCTCTTTTTTCACATTCACAATCATTTGTAACCTAAATTATAAGTCTTTAAAAAAACTATTAAACTAATGCCAATTGAAATATTATAGAAATCGGAATATCTAAAATTAGTCTTTAAAAAAACTATTAAACTAATGCCAACTCTTTAACTCATAAACATAACTAAAATTATTTTGTTAAACAACTTTTAGCATGATGTTACTTTAATAACCACATCAATAGTTACCATAGCAACGGTTGACATGTTACTGGTAACAGTTGGTGTTATTGTGATAATGAGTGTAAAATTCTGAATACGATAGCAGATAAAAATATATATTTTGGATAATAGTTTCGTAAAATCCTTTCTTAGTGAGCGTCTACGTCGTGAAAGGAGCATTTATGCAAAATTTCAAGTCAATCGGACGTATGGTTTCGGAGATATCGTGATGAGTCAGTGAGTGGTAAATCGCTTATATTATATTATATAGATTCGAGAAAAAGTTTCCATTTGAAAACCTGCCATCCGTTGTTTCGAGATAGTTAGCTTTTTTAAATTTAATTTGGTAAGTATGGCAGAAGTAATAAAATTTAATCTATAAATTATACTTGTAAGTAAATGTACAATTGATTTTCATTATGTTGGTCAACGGGTACATCATATGCTGTTATGATTTTTAGAGTCTACTATTTTATATTTATAAGCCCTCATGAAGGCAGAAAAAAACAAATGAGGCACCCAAATCTACAACGAGTTGACGGTCTATATAGCGGGAACCAGAGATGTACTTAAAACCTATCCTCCGCCTGCGACGGAGCCGCGGGCCCAGAGCTAGTTCATTTATAAAATTAATTTTATATTTAATTTCAGATTCCATTTCTGATGAAGGAACTCCACAATGGTAGTCTGTTCAACTCGCCGCCAAACAAGAAACTGAAAGTCGCTCACACGAATGGTGACCACTAAGTAGTTGTAGACCTACTAATGTCAACTTGGCATAAAAGTATTTTGGAGCGACCCTTACATAGCATTTGAAGGTCTCAATAAAAATCTCAGCTATCTCCACAAAGATCTAATAAACGAATATTATATTTATTTAAGAAAAAGTAAAAGAAATTGTATTTATTAAATATGTCTACTACTAGATATACTACCGATGAAATAAAACTACGTTTAGTACCCTTGAACATAATTGTTGGCTTTCGAAACGTCGGGATAGTGGAAAATCAAGTAAACACAATCATTTCCATAAATGTAGTTTTAACGTCTTATTATTATTTATTAGTAACGGCCGTTATACTGATTATGTCGAGGTACTTATATAACTATGGATGCATTTATTTATTATTATTTATTTTATTCACTTATTTCACAGGATATTTAAGTATTTACCGAACTCTAGTATTTTGCATTTAGTATTATGACATGTATATGTGATTATTATTGTGATTTAAAGTTATTGCTAAAACGCTTAACGTAATGCATTTTATTTACATTTGTATCTTTTGTGTATGAAATGCACTTGGTAGTTATTAGTTACTGACAAGTTTGTCACAGACATATCTCTTGTAATCTTTACAATATGTTTATTGTGATTACTACTTAGTGAATGTCTATTTAGTACTAAATAAATATTATATTTGGTGTGCGTTAGCTTTATGGGGCTATTGGAGCTTTTTTTATTTTATTTAAGAACTTATTAATGTTTCATTGTATATTTTATTAAAATAGTGGATTTAACATAATGTTACGTAATGTAAACTGTTTTCACGATAAACAAGACAAGGTGAATATTAAACAACATTATAAGAAACTATAATATTTTGAGCAGTTTGCATTATAATTGTTATCTACACCTTACTAAATAATTACATAAAACTATATAAAAATAAACCTATTATTTAAAATTGATTGTGTATTCAAAATTTTAATATAACAGATAGGATATTTTGATGGCGTCATGAAGTAAAGATGTATTCGTTTTTGCAATTTTCTCTAATCACAAGTCTTCAATACCTTTGCTAAGCAGTTGTAACGAAGCTGTCAGTTTAAACCGAAGTGAAATAATATGTTTCATTGTTAACAAATACATGGATTGTTTTGTGTTACTTAACAATTATAACATTGACATTCAGAATTATCGAATCTCAATGTGCAGTATTAAGGAGTTGAACATAGTTCATCATCTGTTTATTCTCTATTTGAATTACACAATGAATATCAGTATTTACTTAGTCTAAGGTACTTATATGGAGAATTTTATTTATTGCACTATGGCTTTATAAGCACTTGAGAAACTTCAATATGAGCATATTGTAATTTGAATTTGATGTGCTAGTGAAGATCTCGAATTTGTTTTATTTTATTGTCTATGATTATGTTGAAATAAAACTATTTTGGTATTGGAATTTAATTTTATTACTCTGTAGTCTCTTGAGTCTTAGTGTAGTTTCTGTTAATGTTTAATGTGAAAGCCTCGGCTTGGGAGAAATTACATTTTCTCCTAAAATAAAAAAGTTAAATAAGTTTGATACCGGTTTGAATGAAAAAATGTTGAAAATAATATTGACGAATGGGTTATGGATTGTAAATTAAACCACACAATCTGATTAATCTCCTTTATTTTCAGTTAAGCATAGAATAGTTACAGTATCCCATATTCTCCAGTCTAATTTGACAGTATCTCATTCACGCACCAAGTGGTTGATTAAATCTTTACATAATACGCTGACCACATTTGAACAGCCGAAAATAAAAGAACTAATGAAACTTCAAGGCAGGAAACATTTTTACTGTTAACGGGGAATAATACAAGTGAGATACTAAAAATACTTAAACACTAACGTACATACTTTGTTCTAAATTGTGAATGTTGTCTAAAAATTCCTCCTAATATAAAACTAAACATTATAATGTCCCTTGTCATGCAGTTAGTAAGAATTTTTATACATTACAAACTTTTTGGTAAAACAAAATAATTTTTGACATAGTATTGTTACATACACTGGTAAAATGGGGTGAAAATAATTATATACAAAATTGACCCTATAATTATAATATTATAGATTTTTCTCATTAAGTTATCTATATCATTGTTTATTTTAATCCACGAAAGTTTTGGTTAAAACATATTTTTGGCTTATTCACCCCGTCGTAAAGTAACTGATAATATACTATAATGACAAAAATTACTAGAATAAATAACTATTCACTGTGATGTCTGCTTGTAGCGATTCGTTAACGGTAGCATTATGCCGATTCGATATCGCGTTCAGATACAATGGAATGTTAACTAGTTATATCTAAATTGTTAATAGGACCACATTACTGTCACTTAATAATAATTAAATACTTAATCATATAAATTATACAAAAGAAACCCCCGCAGGCATCGGCCACTGGACAACAACAATAGTATACATTAAGATAAAATCGGTAACAGATAAAATACAATATATGGGCAATTACAACAACACAATATCAAGGTGACTGTTCCATTGTCTGCCCTAAGTAGGAGGCAATCTCTCCCGTTTGTGATGATGTATATTTACATAGAACGAGCTCTACGATGTTCTACAACGAACAAGCTCGCTGCGAAAGACATTTCAGGTGAAATTGCGTGTAAATATCGATAATGTCGGTGCAAAATGTCTAATAGATACTACGCACTATTTAGAATAGTTCGTGGACACGACCTCGACCGGCGCAAGCCGCCATCCCATATGATAGTATATATTTAGGTATATAATAAGTCTTTTCTTCTACATTAACAACTATAATTTAAACAATTTTTTCTTGTTACAATTTACACGAGTTAAATTTGTTTCAGTGCTCAATATCCATATATTTATTATATAAAATTCGTTGGCTACCTAAACGGTGTTTAGCTACAAAGGACAACAGAATCTACTTTAGGGAATGGAATATACTCACAGCCATTGCCACGGACGACCTTATTGAAATGTAAATATATACATACATTACATAAGTTAATAGATCGTCAGGGGCAATTACTGATTTATAATATCATTGGAATGGTGAGTGACATACATGTACTATATATGACGGCCTACATTGACGGTCCTCGAGGCGTAGTCGGTAGTGTAATCGACTTCCGTGCACGAAGTCGTGGGTTCGTTTCCCACTCAGGACAAGTATTTGTGTGAAGAACACAGATATTTGTACTGTGTCTGGGTGTTTTCTATGTATTATATATATGTATTTACAAAAAAAAAGTAATATGTGTATTATATCCGTAATCTGGTACCCATAGCACAAGCGTTTAGCTTAGTTTGGGACCAGAAGACGTTGTGTGAAAATGTCTGTGAATATTTATTTATCTGTGTATATTTATTTATATCAAATATATCTCTTTAGTTGGAAATATTTTAGAATAAAAATTGAATCGCATCGTACAAATTCCAAGAACTAATGTGGGATACAAGGCATTCTTAATAAATAATATATTAAAATACTTAAGAGAAACTCACAATACATACGCATTAGCGTGGGTGAAACCCGGTGCGGATATCATCACCCAGTCAAAATATCGTGTGTCACCCACAAAGTGATCTGTGAGAACTGCGAATATATATACCAGAAGAACTGCGCTGTAAAAATATGTCAATTACCATTCCAATAGTGTCGAATCTACACAGCTAGCTTAAGTCTAGTCGTCTAGGGAGTATACTAACGTATGATAGAACTACTATAAGGTCGGTTCGAGCGACCAACTTCAACTACTTTTAATTCCTCGCGTGCCATTCATTGAGCAGTAACCTGTCTCGAATTAAATATTATATAACTACTATATAGGTACTTTAATGCTCAAAGTACATAATCGGATACACGAATGTTTACACTACAGTATGTGCAGACATTCGAGTAACCCCACTTGAAGAGAGGATATATTATATAATAATTCTTATATCTCGTATAATACACAAGGAATTTGTTTTTTCTTTATATACAAGCGTCTCGCATCCCTATATCGAGGTTAAGTGATTAAGTTTTTAATAGGAAAATGTGTGAATCGCTGTTTCGTATTTAAATAATAAGCGTTATAAGTATAGGTAATTTGCTGCGCGTAAATGTTACGAGCACCATTATTGGCTAATTTATTAACGAATTTTTATTTTTATTCTTTAAGTTTTACTGATAAAATACTGTATGTGCTTTATCATAGAATTTATTCAGTTGCTTAAAAAAATAATTGAACAAGCCCCTTTTCAACACCCAGCAATATTTAAGTACCGTTGATTATTCCGAAAGAACAGCCAAATCCGGGATTACAAGCCTCGCTTAGCTTAAATTGTAGAATAATAATCCCACTCAGAATTTCTATGGAGCTGTTAGAACGACAAGAAGCACAAGCTTATCTGTTGAAGAAGACAGTACCTATTGTTTAAATTATTCGGATATCCAACGATATTTTGCATAGACTATACTCAAGGGCGGATCCAAGGGGGTCATATGGGTCCCAAGGGGATCCTGACCCCCGGGCTCGGTTTGATAGTGATATTTTTTTACATATACGCGAATGATATGCACATAACTTGCTGATATTACAATTAATTAATTATTGTAATCGAATTTGATAGAATCTGTCTCACTAGGCTCGATTACATGCCCTCAGAATGGTAACATTACAACCAGGTAAGTAGGATCTGCCCCTAACGATATTCTATCCATAGACAACATTAACGGAGTATAATTCACACTGGTACTGAGTGCTCAATTCCTTATTGCATTAAGTCAGATCTATATTTATATAAGTTGCAGTATGTTAGTAATGTGTGATGGAATGTTAGGTATCGAATGAATATTTTTAGGAATGTCGACTTATTTTTACTTAACATTCTCAAAATAGTTGCTTCTGGGTTTTAAGTGATCTAGCCGCTTCAAGGTTAATTTGGAATAAAATCTTATTTTTCTGAAGCAACATTAAATATTTATAAGCTTAAGCAATTATTTTGAGAAAATTAGGTATATATTTTAAAATAAATTTCAAGAATTTTTCTACTATAGAAACTTCCGTAGCATGCATATATTGTATTAAGTATATAGTGAAATGACTTATTTGTACATTCGATATCTGATTTGCGAATGGTTTTTGCATTGATAGTTTTGAGTGAGCCAGCTACGGCTGACACAGATTTTTAAAATCGTAGAAAAATGATACGATCGCTATTAATTAATATCATAAGATATTTATCTCATAAGCTGTTTCGATGCTAGTATACTACGATATAGAGTCAGGTGATAGGTTTAGAAGAGGGTGACCACAATATTTAGAAAATCATAAGGTAATTGAATACATTGCTAAACAAGTCATCAGCGCAGAAGTATTCTAATCCATATGTATAAGAGTTATAAGCGGCAAATAATTTAGAATATGTTAAATTTTATACAAAATGGAATATTTGTATACAAAAATGCTTTACGGCTAAATGGCCTAGTCGTAGTTTGGTATAAAACAACTAGGGCTAGGCTATTTAGGCCACTAGCGCGGCGAGGGCCTCTCGCCACAGTCCGGGGGGCGGTAGGGGGCGCGGCGTCAGTTGAGCGGGAGGCAGAACATGTGCTGCAGCAGCGTGGCCTTGCGCGGGGGCAGCTCCGAGCACACGGAGTCGTAGTCCGACGACGACGACTCCGCTCCGTAACCGTATGCCTGTCGACGTCACATCTTTACTATTATAAAGCTATAACAGAGCTATGTCTGTACATTTAAGATATTTGAGAAAAAATCAATGTATTAGGCTATCTTGGCGCTTCTGAACACAATACATTTTTTTAGAATTATTTTTTGTTTGACTGAACGGATTTTGATGAAACTTTTTTGCTTGATAGCTTTTAAATAGGCTTAAAAACTGATATAAATTTTATCACGAAACTACATCGGAAATTTGAGCTATGACCTAAAAACTAGGCTAGTTGTCTTATATTGTTGATAGTATGTATAGAAGATGTAGATAAAACATTATATAACGATAGCTACCATCAGTAGACGATTACCTGCATGGGGTCGTGGTAGGGATGCAACAGACAGGCGTGCTGTCACACGCAGTCTTCGAGAGACATTAAGAGCGGGTTCACGTACTCGAAACCTTCGAATTCTGATTGGTCAATGTCCGCAATCACCGTACTGGAACAATAACACTCCATTTTGTTATAATGATTTTTTTATACAATATAATAATAGAGTTATTTTATGGTGTTATTGTTGATGAAACTATTATTATTGTTGTTGACGAAGATTTTGTGAATGTTATTGCTGTTGTATGTTGATAATGTTATCGTCTACGATGAGGATGATTCTTGTTGTTGATTTATTTATTTAGTAACGATCGGTAGTAAGTGTGTACTAACTCGTTATCAGGCGTGAGATGCACAGGCTCATCAGTGAACTCCGGGGGGAAGTTGGCGAGGTCGCGTTCTCCTTCCAACCGTGGCTTGAATGGTGGTACCACTTGCTTCGACTCCAGCTGTAGGGCATAATATAGTCATTACAGTTATTTTATAGCCACTGACAACGAGATATTATTCCCAGTTCCATCTCACATTATGAAACTATATAAAATAAAATATAAAATAGTTTTAAAAAACGGTGTTATTAAAAAGCGGTTACCTAGTCCATAGATGCTAGCAACACCATAGGCAACTACGTGCTACCGAACCCTTTTTTGTTGAGGCGAGAAAAAAAATTTCTTACCACAAAACTTTATTTTTGTTTAGGTGGAAACAATGTATCTAACCGCACACCCCGTCGTTCGGGGCAACGAACAGGGTAGTGTGGGGCCCTCACCCACTAAAGAAACCCGTCGAGTACTGTCTCTCCGCATGTGTTGACGGACCACTAGTACTATGTTGGATTACTTCAGCGGTCCGCTAACCGCACATCAGGAACGAGTAGGGTAGTGTGAGGTCCTCACCCGATAAATTATATGATATCTCTCCAACTTTACTGGTGGAACACTGGAAAGGTTTGATATTACTTCAGTGGTAAGTGTTACCAATCTTGGGGAATATTAATTTACGACGTGATTCTGTAAAAAAGGGTGTATGCAAATGCAATTCAAATTGTGCAGAACAATACTGACCATTTCCCAATCAATGCTTTTGAAGAAGGGATGGTTGATGATATCGAGGAAGCCGTTCTCGCCGCAGCCAAGCCGTTCGGCCGGGCTCTTGTTGAGGAAGCCCTTCAGCACAGATGCGGCCTTTACCGATAGAGAGCGCGGGATACGGATTGTTTTCTCTAAGATCACCTGCAATGTTGATCATGTTTTATAGATACAAGTGGTTTAAAATTTTATATTGAAAGCACCAAATAATTTCAAACAGTCTATATTTTCTATTTATATAAACATGCTAGTCTTACTGCGGCTGTACACATTCGTCGAGACACCCCGAGACAGGCCGAGAGCGAGTGTGTACATGGTAGCCTCATCTCGTCTCGGGGCTCTCGCTATGTCTCGGAAGTGTCGGTTTTGTGTGCTCGAGTCAAAGAGTCACAAAGCCTTTCGGTGAGTCTCGCGATATAACGAGACCGCGCCTGTACACACTCGTTTGCTTAGTTGCCCGCCAACTGCGTTCGCGTAAAGATGTGCTTTCTGCGTGCGACTACGATGTGTTCTAACGCTTTTTAGAAGCCTACCAAAGGCAATCACTATTATGGAATCCTAAGAATGTCAGGCACAAGGATAAGCAACTATTACACGACGCTTGGTTGCGGATAAGCAACGATTTTGATATCCCCGTGGAAGATTTAAAAAAAATATTCCTGTTGAATAGGTAATAAGTTCTTTTTCGCCATGGTTTAATATATTTTTTTATGGTAAATGATTAAAAATTACAATAACTAATAAAAAAAATAAACGCCGCAATTGTTTTTTCCACGTCCATCGCGACGGGCATCCGAAGTTCAATTGATATAACGAGTGTGTACATGGTGTGCTCTCGTGTTCTTCCACGAGACGAGAGTGAACGAAAGGTTCGCGAGACAAATACACGAGTGTGTACAGCCTACATCCTTACTTAAGCCCATCAAACACGTAGCTATAATATATATTAATATAAATCATAGCAAGGCATTTTACGATAAATGTTCTATATAAATATTCGCGTGACCGCACATGCAGCTATACTATATATTTCTATGACGTCACTAACTTGTACCGTAGTTTATATTATAGTATGGTATATTACAGCTACGTGTGTGACGGACTTAATGTTTTGAATGCAAAAGTGCGTTTGTTTGTTTCTTTGTTATTTTGATGTGTTTTAGCACTTGACATGCTCAGCTACTTTACATAAACAAATTATTTGTAACAGTGGAAAAAGAGAGCTTTATTGCGAGCAGGATTAGAACCTGCGTCCCAACCAATCCGGGGAAGTGCTCTGGACCGCTAAGCTATCGCAGTTCACATTGATGACACCAAATCTCCACTTCACATTTTGTTTTAGATTTCTGTTTCTTTGTTACTCTTTCACGCCAAACTACTAAACCGATCATCATAGCATGTTGGTTCTTGTGGGACAAAAATTTTTGCAAAGAGATCATTAGTGTGCCACAGTATGAAGTATTTATATGTATAGGTACTGAACGCCGACGAAATCGCAGGCAGAATTGAATACCGCACGAGATAATACAAATGTTGTTGCTAGAGTAATTATAAGTGGGTGGCAAGTGGTACCTGGAAGAGATAGTCCTCGGTGTTCTGGTCGGGATTCTCAGCGGCCTGCGCGATGTCGAAGGGTGAGCGTCCTGCCAACATCTCGTAGGTGAGCACGCCGAGCGCCCACCAGTCCACGCTGAAGCCGTACTCCTCGCCGCGCAGGATCTCCGGCGCGATGTAGTTGGGCGTGCCGCAGAACGTCGACGTCGTGTCGCCTGGCCTCACACCCTCCTGGAACAAGCGAATAAAAGTATTTTTTTAACTCATTCCCTGTCCGCTTATAGACAATAGAAATTTAATTGTTATGTATCGTATATGGTTCATAGGATAGGGAACCTGTTAATATAGCTAACGATATCAAGCTACTATCCAGGTAATAGAAGGTAATAACTCCTTTCGATTTGGAAATACTAGAATCAAAGCTTATGTGACCTTTATTATATAAACAAAGAAGATATAATTATAATTAAAAATATACTTTGGAAAATCCAAAAGTGCACACCTCATAATCTTCATTTTTTACAATAAAATTGATTATTTGATAAGTAACTAATAATGTATTGGTCTTACTAAGTAGTTTTCAATCAATCAAATAGATAGCGCTAATTTCATGATTTTCATATCTTATACGCCATCTAGCGCTAATTTTAAGAAGTACTTCTATATTGGTCTATAGACATAGTTCTCACACTTCTCACGATATAAGGATAGCGCTGGTTTTAGTATAGAATCCAGCGTAAATATTGACTATTTTTTTGTTTATTTAATAACAATTAAACCACATCGAATTAGACCGTGAAAAGTGATAGGGCTCTATTTGTAGTTGTACTGAATTGTAAAAGAAAAAAAATACTAGATTACTAAAGTGTTTCAGTCGTTATCGTGTTAACATACATTACCTACAACAAACGGATGTCCAAGACAGATTTTTTTTAAACAGTTTTATAACTAGTTTAAATAGGTATCAAAAATGACATCAAAAATATCATGAGTGTTAAAAATAGTGTTTGTTCTTTATATGTGTGTGTATATATTATTTTACAAGTGCAATATATGATAAATAGAGACATTTTAAGTTTGAAAAATCAGTTGTTCTGCATGAAACGAGAGCAGTACACACCTCAACGCTTCGCTTATGAGGCGTGCAATATAAATTATTTTAATTATAAAAATATCTTTGGGTATTGAATTAATTAAGTACAACTACATATTTTTTGTTCCTCGTTGTAAGTAGCTGTTATGTTTACTAAATTGACAAAATTAACGAAACAACTATAAAGGTTATTCCACACAACAGTTAAAAATTCGATAACTAATGTTGTCATAACATTTATTAACACGAAACTAACATGTTAGATATTGTTGTAGATATTTTAAAGCTTCCACTCCTAAACACTAATAAAAGATGTTCTGGAATATTTCCTGACATTTTGTAATCACCCCTTCGAATTACTTTGGTAATTTAGAAAACGCTAAACAATTCTCTGAAGAAAATGAAAAATTTGCTATTGGACGCGCAAAACTTAGTTACAATCTTTAAAATTTTGCTATGAATTGTTTTGTTAGCAACAGCAAAATCTCAACTAGGTTCTTGAGAAAGGTCAGGTCAGGAGTGCTCTTAACCGACGTCTCTCTCTCTCCCTCTAACTATATCCTCATACACGATGAAGAATATAATGAGAGTGAATGAAGCAAAAGAGGTGAGCTAGGATCATGTGCAAGTGGAAATCCGTTGTTTCTGCCTACCCCTCTGGGAATATCTCTCTATGTAAATAAAAGCATAACCGAGAAATAGTCCAAATCAGAATTAGTTTAACATTCGCATTAGGTCAACATTGTATGTACGTTACCTTGCACATGCCGTAGTCAGTGAGCTTGATGTGGCCCTCGTGGTCCAGTAAGACGTTGTCCAGCTTGAGGTCGCGGTAGATGACACCTCGCTGGTGCAAGAAGTTCAGCGCTAGCGAAATCTCGGCCGCGTAGAATCTCGCGTGCTCCTCCGGTAGTCTCCGCTGACGTTGCATATGGAACCTGGCATCCACACACACCTTTCATCAACCCATTAGCACGAAACGACAGTGTTAATATGTAGGTGGTTAGCGCAAAGTTATGATTTATAAATATATTTAGTAACTATAAAAATAGCGTCTTATACAATTTATTCTTGTCAAATTTTTACCTAGATCTTACTTAATAAGCGGTAATGAACATTTTTAATGTAAAACATCTAATGCGGAGGGAGGATAAAACCGGCTTGTGGCGACAATTTGTTTAATTGTTTTTTAACGCCATCTGTTGACAAAAGCATCTAACTAGGAAGTATAATGTCAATCAATAAACCAATAACAATTTTAATTCATCTATGGATAACGAGAGGGCGCTTACCGAGTGTTATATAAGACTCTAACAATATTTGGAGAAAGAAAGAAAATCGATGTTTTCACATTTGCGAGGCGTCATTAATTTATGTAGGTATCCCAGAAGGTTTAATATTCTAATACAAATAGCTAGCCTGTATTGTATCCAGTCTTGTATTGTATAAACTCACATAAGATCCCCGCCTCTGACGAATTCTATAACGAAGAACAGTCGGCTGGGCGTCTGGAAGCAGGAGTGCAGCCCCACAAGGAAGGGGTGGTTGGACGCGGTCTCGAACACGTGCTTCTCGGTTTGCACCCAGTCGATGTCCTCGTCGTCCGTCACTAACGCCTTCTTGATCACCTTCATCGCGTACACGCGTTTTGTGCGCTTCAGTTCCACCATCAACACCTGCGAAATAAAAGGTTAACGCAATGATCATCTTGTTTGGTTTAAGCACAGTTTGTTATTATGTCTTTAATAGAGTTAGGCCATGATTGCATAAGACACGCACCGCTGATTTTTCGAAATGATTTTATTTATCACTGTTCGGTGAAAGAAAACAATAGAGGGATAGTAACGGGTCCTCCTTACCTTGGCGTAGGAACCTCGGCCAATGACCCGAATGAGCTCGAAGTCGTCGAGCGAGTACTGCCGCTGCGAGCCCGGCTCCAGCTCCTCGGGCCGCGCGGGCGGCGCCGGCGCCGGCGGCTCCGGCAGCGGGGGCTCCTCCACGCGCGATCTGCTTATAAACGTCAAATCATGAGAAATGAAATACGAGTGTGTTGAAAGGAAAAAAATCTCTGTTAGTTCAAAAATTGTTGTATTGCCTGTTAGCCGGTGATAGTTAGTAACATCATGATATGACCCTTAAAAATGGATGCCGGAGCGTAGAAAGGAGCTGAACTATGATTGTAAAATAATACGGGATACTGCTTATCTTAAGGCTTTCCAAGTAGGGTACACCATAGAAAAGGATTGGACAGCATGAGTCATGAGACAGAATGAATATAAGTTGGTGGACTGATAGAGAATGCCTGAGGCATTAAGTCCAACAATGTATTGGTTGCAGGAGTTTTAATAAATAAAATAATAAATATATGTCAGGATGAATACAAAAGCAAGTAGTTAGAGATATGCGTTTTCATATATTCGCATTCAATGCGGTTGTTTAATTCAAGTACAGTATTGGATACGTACCTGACAGAGGACGCTCGTCCCAGAGTACTTTCTCCATTGGCGTCGTCCTTGACTTCGATGGGGTCGACATGTTCGTTAGAGCAGGGCTTCTGAACGAGCTTGTGGCACTTCTTGTGCACAAGCAACTTGCATTGAATGCACTTGAACCCTTGCCGCCCTAGGCCCCAAATGCGGTCTTGACAGAAGGCACAAAATGCGCGCTGCAAGAAGACAATAGTCATGTATGGAGCAATTGTCACGATGGCTGAATTGGAAAAGCATCTGGACGGTATCCAGGAGATGCAGGTTCAAATCCTGCTCGTGACTGTTATTTTCGATTTCACATTTTTCACTTTGTGTTTAATGTATAGTGCTAAGCATGTCAAATGCTAAAAATATATATAAATAAATAAGAATTTGTTTTGTTTTTACCAAAGCTACCAAAGTTTATCTATCTATCTAATCTAAGTTGTTATGACACGTGTAGTACTTTAAGCTGCGTTATTAATTTCTTATTTTAATAATATGTTTTCAAATAGTCACTATAAGGAGTAAAGAGAAAGACCTGCTTGTTTAAACTTTTAAAAATGAATGATTACCAATAGGTACTTACTTTTCCGTTCATAAGTAAAAGTAATCAATTCTGTATTAAGTGTGATTTCACTTTCTTTCATTTTTTCACTTGAGTGAGACTGATTATTGTTCATATAAGCCAGTTTGAAATAAATATTAACCTTGAATCATTCTTAGTAGTCTTTTTCCATTCATATATAGAAATGTTTCATAAAATACTTTAAAGGTTGCATTGCTAACACACGAATGCGATCGGGCCCGGCCGGGTTGAGAAACATACCGGGTTGCAATCTCTAATACTAGCTGACCCAGCAAACATTGTTTTGCCATATAAATTATTGCTACATCGGCAGTAGGAGGGTGAACATTTAGGGTTGTATGTATTTTTTAATGCCGAATCATAATAAAATAACAATAAAAATGTTGTCCAATAATAAAATATTTAGGGGTGGGTCACCCTTATCATTCAGGGGTATGAAAAACAGATGTTGGCCGATTCTCAGACCTACCCGATATGCACACAAAATTTCATACAAATCGGTCCAGCCGTTTCGGAGGAGTCTGGTAACAAACACCGCGACACTAGAATTTTATATATTAGATATAATTGTGTTCTATCTATATTAGTGTTTCTAGGGACACTACATATTAACGTATGTATACAAAACAACATTGTCTGCAAATGCATTATGTGGACGGCCGAAGAGCGAGGGCCAGCCGCGGTCAGTATACCGACGCTACAGAGAACGTACCGTGTCGTGTGTGATTCACTAGCAACACCGCGCCATTGCTAGTTAGAGCGGGCAGAACAAATGTCTCGAACATATAAATAGTAGCGATGTCCCCGCGGGTTTGTACGGACCCTAATCAAGTTAACGTATCGACACGGTCAGTACTAGTAGGTTTATAGTTTTTTTTTATTGCTAATGATGGCAGACGAGCCACGGCCCATCTGATAGTAAGTGGTAACCGTCGCTTATGGACTCATCTATACCGAGTATTGTCAAGCTGCTGCGCACCATTTCATTTCTCAGATATGAAATGAAAAAATAAACGGCATCTTCTGCTACAGCCAAAACATACTGACGTGCTTCATGACGGGTTAAACAGAAGCCGGTGGTACCAACCCGTTCGGGCCCGATAGCAAGTGAGTACTCTCACTTGGTACCCAACCCTACCACCAGTAATGCAATGGGTGTTAATTGCTTACTTCCCTTAGTCGCCTTGTACGACGCCCGCGGGAAAGGCTGGGTTGGTGACACTTGTATTCTTAGTCCGTCACCACACGGACGAGTAGTACCTTAGTGCTATCACTTATGATAACCATTGTGGAACAAAGAATATAAGTTACTTATATGAAGAGCCTATCTTTTATATAAAATAGACGTCGTCACATCTGTCCCTAAAGTGTTATTCCAAAATTCCAATTTGAATTCTATATAACGGTGTCCACCGTTAAGTTCTCCTTCTTTACGTTTCATAATATATTATGTACGTGCCCACCTGTTGTTGGGCGCGAGAAATTGGTCTACTATACCCAGGCTAGATAGTACTGTGAATGGCATGCGGTGGTGTTATTATGTATTTATTAAATTTTCACCACCGATGAACATTTTCTTAAACATAATTTAGCATTAAACAAACAAAAAAAAATACCCACTCTATTAAATCGCTTCGCTTGGAAAATATGTCCATTGACGCGATATAGTTTTCGCCACCGCCTCGCTCCTCTCCTGTATATGCTTCCTGAAATCATAAAAAGGAATATTTTAAGATCTGAAATACAGATTTTTCCGGGAATATTGTGACGGTAATACGACCACAAATCTTCTGTCTGACAAGTTTCTCACCGATGAGATTACGAGTCTACAATTCTTATTCTTATATGTTTAACTGAGCCGAAATTATTATTATTCAGTTTTGCTTTCCTTAAAGGAGAAATGTTACGAGTAGATACTCCATTAAGATAAAGACAAAAACGATACAATTTTATACATCAATACTTTGAGCAATCGAGAGCCCGTAGAATTCTATTAAGGTGAGTAGCATTTTCGTAAGTATCATGCGCACCTATGTCACTCCACAAGACCATTAATCTTGAGACATGCGATGTTAAAGCGAGAATCGATTAGAGAATTCCGTACATACTTTTTATTTTTTATTTTAACTTTGTTCCATTATAGATACACAATATGTACATCTCAAAAATAAAAAAATGTATGGCTTCGCCGTCAATTATTATTTGAGTTGATGAATGTCGCGTAGAGATTTCTTTCTGTTTGCACGCGCATCACGACTTCTCTTCACGACGAACTTTTCGGTTTGATAGCTTCTGTTTAGACTTAATACTGGTATAATTTACCTTACCTATCATTATCTCTTAAAAAAAGAGAGTCTAGTAAAAAAAAGAGAGATTATAGTCCAGAGTCTAGTAGCAACAGACTGCACAGATGGCGGAGTTGTTTAGATACCGCCCTTCCGCCCGAGTGTTGTGGTTCGATTCCCACACAGGATAACTCTTAGATCCACGAATGGTTGTTCTGATGAGTTTGGGTGTACTTTGTGTCCGTGATATTGTATGTTTGTGAAGTCCCCCGTGATACAATGATTATTCCTTAGTGCAACGTGTTGTCTTTAAAAAAAATACTTTAGTACATACTATTGTCCCATGCACGTCTGCATCCAATGGCTCAAACTATGTTATTCGACATATTATGTTCACGATAAGTACTCAGCCAAGCATAGCACAATATACTTAAACATACACACACAAACACACCTATATACACAACAAATAACAAAAAACGCATTTTATAAATCACACGTTTTAGAACAATACTATAAGATGCGTAGCTCAGTTATTGTCGACCATTACCTATAATAATTAACTAGTTTTCTATTAACTACCTGTTAAGTATTTGGCGATTTGCAAAGAACAAGACATTTGATTGTGAAAGCATATCGCATAGATACTGCCCGGTTTGTAGTCGATACGCTTCTGGTAGATATTGTCGTTATCTTATCGATATATGAATTATTCGAATCCGACCGACTCCAACGAATTATTAGTGCAATATGTTTAAATTGAATTTCGCGTGAGAGCCGTTTTATCGATTAAGCGTTTCTGGACAAATAGGTATATATATATATATATATATATATATACATATATATATATATATATATATATATATATATATATATATATATATATATATATATATATATATATATATATATATATATATATAAGGGGGTGGCAATACGCAGTATACGGCCCACCTGATAGTAAGTGGTTAGAGTAGGCTATAGACGCTAGCAACACCGGAGGAAAGGGATAGGAGGTGGATAGAAAGTAAAAATGAGGTAGTTGCTTACCATTTGGGAAGCCAACGAAGAACTTTTCGTCCAAAATTTTGCAGTCCGAAAGAAAAAAAAAAGTGAACTGCGACAGAACAGAGAGAGAGAGATTAATCCGTGTGGTGACCGACTAAAAATAAAAGTGTCACCACCCCATCCTTTCCCGCGGGTGTCGTACAAGGCGACTAAGGGAAGTAAGTAATGATCACCCATTGCATTACTGGTGGTAGGGCTGGATACCAATGATGCTATCGGGCCCGAACGGGTCGGTACCACCGTCTCCTGCGTGACCGGTCATGAAGCACGTCAGTGTGTTTTTGGACAGCCGTTTATTCTTTCATTTCATATCTGAGAAATGATATTGGTGCACAGCGGCTTGACAATACTCTCGGTATAGTTGAGTCCATGGGCGACAGTTGCCACATACCATCAGGTGGGCCGTGGCTCGTCTGCCATATATAGCAATAAAAAAAAAGTGAACAGAAACGTGGACCTAAACCCCCTCTTCGCCCTCTCCTTATTATCGTTCCCCTCCACCTCCTATTACTCCCCTTGACGATTGTATGCTCTGGTCATGCCGCTGGTGTTACTAACGTCTATAGGCTACGGTAACCGCTTACCATCAGATCGGCCGTATGCTTGTTTGCCACCCTCGTTATATGAAAAAAAATATTGGCAGACTTTTAATAAACGTTATTCAGTAGTAACGTTTGACTCAATGAGTCATATTGATGGATACCGTTAATACTTCTGTTTTTAATATAAGGCATATCAGTCGAAAACTGTGTTATGTAAACGTAATCCAATTTTACTGATAAATTGGGTATTGTAAGTGATACAGCTATTGATTCATGGTGACAGTTGTAACTTACCGTATTAACATAGTTACAGATTGAGGATTTAGTTATTATTTATTTCGACTGCCTCTGTGATGCAGCGGTAGTGTAAGCGACTGCTGATCATGAGGTCTCGGGTTCGATCCCCGGGTCGGGCAGTGTTATTGAGATTTTTCGTAAAAAAAAAGAAAAAATTCTCAGTAGCAGCCCGGAGTTTGGAAATGTGCCCGGTAGACGTCAATAGGCTCGCCACCTATTACGTGGAACTTAAACATAGCTGGCGAACCGCGGGTGTGTAATACACCTCTGCCTACCCCTTCGGGGAAAACAGGCGTGATGCTATGCTATGTATATTCAAAACTCCTTACCCTTTTTCTACGAAAAAAACTAACTAGCTTTCGCCTGCGGCCTTGTACTCATCAAATCAGTTTATTATTTAGAAGGAAAAATAGGTTCAAGATAGGATTTGCTACCACTGAAATAATGGCACTCAGTTCCAGTGGTCCGACAGTACAAGCGGAGAGACTACACCCGGCGGGTTTATTTTCCGTGTGAGGGCCCCACACTACCCTGTTCGTTGCCCTGAACGACGGGATGTGCGGTTAGTTACATTTTTTCCCGCCTTAGCAAAAACAGGGATAGGAATTGCTCTCTATCCGTCTTTAGCGCCTACGTAAATAAAAACCAACTACCTGTTACAAATATCAAGTAAAACTATACGCGCTATGCGTATAGTTTTGGAGATTTCATGATGAGTATGCAAATGAATGAAGTTAGGAATGAAGTTTAGGAGGGAGATGGAACTAGGCCATTTTACACAGTAAGTTTTCGTATTGAATGAACACGTATTCGTTAAAGTATTGCACGTTAGGGGTGTACTAGAGGGCAACGGTTACAATTGGCGATGGTCAATGCTACCGGACAACAGAACGGAGGGACCGTACGCGACCGCTAAAAGTAGAACGTTCTATTAGAGGAATAACGGATCGAATCGGACATCTGTTAAGACGAAGGTATGATATTTGAACGTTCTTTCGTGCCCCTGGTCAAATAAGACAGATGCTACGCTCACCAAAACACGAAGACCACCTCAGCGTACCAGGCGTGTACCGCATACCATGTGACTGGCAAGAGTTATGTGGGAGAAGCTCGACGCAATATCGCCACCAGACTATCCGAGCACATTAGGAGTATTAAGGACATGGACACAACCAAATCGGCTCCAGCAGAACACGCACTTTTCTCGGACACCAACCCTTACGTTCGGTTCGATAAAGCTTCCGTATTGTCACAAGAAAAATTCTTTGTCCCTCGCAAGATACGGGAAGCAATAGAGACCAACCGACATGCTACTTTTAACAGAGATGGTGGATGGAAGCTCTCGTCAGCCTGGAGACCAATCCTTAATACTACCTCGAGCAGTCACAAATCTGTGGCTATGGAAGGCGACACGGTCAGTGTGGTATGCTAACCTACGCCTGCCGATCAAAGAACCGACGAAGCAACAAAACCACCATCCACTCCTTATCGAAATCGGGCCTCTTTGGCTGATATCGGCAGCGAGGAATATGTAGCGTGTCCATGCAACGCCCCGCCGCCGCCCGCACATGTGTCAAGCCGAGCTGCGCGCTACGCTAGCCGCAGTGCCGGCCGGGAACTCATTGAAACCGCTGCGGACTCGCCCTGATGATGAGCATCGAATATGCTCGAAACCCGAGTCGACAAAATCGATCCACAACGTGAGTTATTTCCGGTGATATATTTCTAATAAGTTTTCTGTGTCATACATGTTGACTGTTGTTACCCATTCTCCCCGAAGATACCGTAGAAAGGTCAAGATTTTCGAAATGTTAGTTTCTAAAAACGCCCTTTTTTTCCTTATAAGAACGTTTTGAAGTAGCGGGTAATATAATATTTTTTTTTTCTCGGCTATTTAGGTACTGGAATAAAATATAATAAACATCTAACACATAGCATCACGCCTGTAGTCCCTGAAGGGGTAGGCAGAGGTGTATTACACACCCACGACTCGCCAGCTATGTTTAAGTCCCACGTAATAGGGGGCGAGCCTATTGACGTCCACCGGGCACATTTCAAAACTCCGGGCTGCTACTGAGATTTTCTCTTTTTAGGAAAAAGCTCAATAACATTTGCCCGACCCGAGGATCGAACCCGAGACCTCATGATTAGCAATCGCGTATACTACCGCTACACCACCGAGGCAGTTATAAACATCTAAATACTGTAATTTAAATCTGTAACACAGTGTGAAAATGTGAAATCGAAAATAACAGTCACGAGTCGATTTCACATTTTCACACTTTGTGTTTAATGTATGTTGCTAAGCATGTTAAATGCTAAAAATATATATAAAAATATCTAAATATTAAATCTATAACTTATTTAGCAATACTATTTCTAATTTGTCAGTATTGTCTATTTTAGAATCATTCTAAGTAAAGTTATGTATTATATGATTGATATAATTAGTCGCATATAAATAGCCTTTTAATAAAATAAAGTAAAAATTGGCTATAAGAACGAATTTTGAGAAGTTGCGGGTGATCCGCAGTAGTCACTTAATATTTTCACAAGTATTTATTCTAGTCACGTGATTTTGAGTTTTATACTGTTTTAGTATTAAGTTATACGAGTACATCCACAATTAATTAGGTAATGAACTGACCATATCTGCCGAAGCATCACTTTATCGGTAGATTATAAAGCTCACCTTAAATTATTAAACATAGAATCCGCCTCTAAACAATTGATTGATACTAAAAGCTTTGCTGCATTAATAAACACACAATTAATTACTAATTAATGCAAGAGTCGAGAGAGTCGAGCTTGTCCCAGCATGAATGGACACGTGGTTTTAAGTAACTATTGTTTCGTATGGCGAGTGAGAGCACTCCACCTCCAATCGTTTTCCTTGACATTGCTGACGCGCGAGTGATGGCTCTGGGTTTACCAGTGTAAATATAGGCTACGGTAGCAGCTTACCATCAGGTCGTATACTTGATTGGATGGCATCGTAGTATAAAAAGGTAGGCCGTCAACAATTACGGTAATGGGTGACCACTCAAGTAATTTCACACAGTTCCAGTGGTCCGGCACTACAAAGCACACGACAGTAGCGTCTTCGTTGCACAGCACAAAACGACGGGGTATATTATTAGATACATTAAACACAAAGTGAAAAATGTGAAATCGGTATAATGTATGAAAATACTTCCGACAGATGGTGCAGGCGTCACCCAAAGACGTTAAGTATGAATGTGTTATCGAAATTAGCAGTCAGGAGCAATTGTCAGGATGGCTGAATTGGTAAAGCATCTGGACGGTATCCAGGAGATGCAGGTTCAAATCCTGCTCCTGACTGTTATTTTCGATTTCACATTTTTCACTTTGTGTTTAATGTATAGTGCTAAGCATGTCAAATGCTAAAAATATATATAAATATTATTAGATACAGTTTTGCGCGCCTTAAAAAAGAAAAGGTAATGCTGAATACTAATGGATAGTAGTAAATAGATAACTTACTGTCTTCACCAGCGCAGGGCATGCCGGGCGCGGCCGGCACATTGGGGAACACTGCAACAATAGAATATTATCATTAGCACAACACTACGTTTTTGTGTTATATTTTGTCTACTGGGAGAGGCTTGCTTATCTCAGCACGAATGGGCAGGCTCGATCGGGGAAGTACCACCCTCTCACATAAGATCAGCGTGTAACAACGGTAGTTACGTCTACCGTTGTGTTTCGTGCGGTGAGTGAGAGCGCCGGAGGCCCAAACCTCCTCCATATTATTCTTCCTATGCTTTTCTTATTATCCTTTCTATCCCTTTCCTTGGAGATGGCGACGCGCAAGTGATGACTCTGGTGTTGATAGCGTCTACAGACTACGGTAACCGTTTACCATCAGGTGGGCCCGTATGCTTGTTCGCTACCCATTTAGTATTAAAAAAAATAAGTCTTGTTTGGTTAACGAGCCAGCGTCCGACTTGTTAGTACTAAAAAGTCGAATACAAGGCAAACGAATAAACGCTAAATGACTATATTTCAAGTAACTTTGCCGTGGTAGTAATTTAAAAATGCCGTTACAATAATAAAAATAGTGTAGTTTTTAGTGGTAGGTGGCCTTCTTTATCCCAGTAGGAATGACGATTAAAGCGCACTATGATGCTTCACTTTTCTCATACTGTATCAAACTTTGAAACGTAAATACAGTCATGGCGGCTTGCGTTTAAATAAAAATCTTATTTCTGAATCACATGCAAATGGAACACTAGTACAGAATGAAAGTGGCTGGTTCTTTTATTTTCTGGAAGTGAAATTGCATTGCGGTGAGCCAAAAAGGGGAATGGAGTAAGACGCTGTTGTACGTCAGTGGTGACGGTTTGTCGCAGACAGAATGCATGGCGTCTAAAAACATTTGATATAATGAGAGTTGAGGTAAGGGCGCCTTCAGATTGTAGGCTGGTTATTACTTATTACGCGAACACGATGAACAAACGAACGCGTGCTTAGACTTTACAAACTGTTGAAAATTTTAATTTTTTAATCCTTGTTTTATGTAAGCATAACCAAAATACCATTCATTTACACACTCATCATGAAATATCCAAAACTATAGACGCGATTAAATTTATCACTCGATTTTTAAAAGCTCCGACTTTTATAGGTTAACTGGTAGAGAACTCCTATTATATATATTCAAGAATGTAAACTTAACATTCTTGAATATATATATTTTTAATACTAGTTATATAATGTATTATCTATATACATATATATATTATATATAATTCCAGTGTCACGATGTTTGTCCGGGATGAACTCCAAAACTACTGAACCGATTTTAAGTTTTCTTTTTTAAAATGTGTGTTTTGTTCCAACTTAAGAGATAGGATACTTTATATCTCAATTTATAATTGCAATATTTAGTCATGAAAAATACATATATGGCGGTACGAAGTTCGCCGGGTCAGTTAGTCTATTATATATAATTCCAGTGTCACGATGTTTGTCCGGGATTAACTCTGAAACTACTGAACCGATTTTAACTTTTTTTTCTAAAGTATGTGTTTTGTTCCAACTTAAAGGATACTACTTTAATTTTTTTTTTGTAAATTTATTTACAATTAAATTTAGTTATTTTTTCAGTTATAATTTGTAAAATGACCCGGCTATTGCATTGGGTTTTTCATGTTTTTCATCCTGTAAGATAGCCATAAGGGATGTAGAGTAAAGAAATAAAGAAGAGTTTATAATTGCAATATTTATATATATACGGTACGGAGTTCGCCGGGTCAGCTAGTATATATCTAATATATAAAATTCCCGTGTCGCGGTGTTTGTGGTCGAACTCCTCCGAAACGGCTAAACCGATTCTCATGAAATTTTGTGTGCATATTGGGTAGGTCTGAGAATAGGACATCTATTTTTCATCCCTCTAAATGTTAAGGGTAGTCCATCCCTAATTTTTTTTTTAATTTTTAGATAACTTTTTATTTTTTTATGATACAGCATTAAAAATTTTCAATCTTCTACGATCAACCCCTATTTTTTATTCGTTAATTATAAACTAATTTTTTTGGAAAGATATTTGTTTTTATTTTGTCATGACTTAGAATAAAAAATATTATATTAAATTTTGTATTGCTCTAAATTTTCACCCCTCTACGATCAACCCCTATTTTTTATTCGTTAATTATAAACTTTAATTTTTTGGCAAGATATTTGTTTTTATTTTGTCATGACTTAGAATAAAAAATATTATATTAAATTTTGTATTGCTCTAAATTTTCACCCCTCTACGATCAACCCCTATTTTTTATTCGTTAATTATAAACTTTAATTTTTTGGCAAGATATTTGTTTTTATTTTGTCATGACAGAATAAAAAATATTATATTAAATTTTGTATTGCTCTAAATTTTCACCCCTCTACGATCAACCCCTATTTTTTATTCGTTAATTATAAACTTTAATTTTTTGGCAAGATATTTGTTTTTATTTTGTCATGACTTAGAATAAAAAATATTATATTAAATTTTGTATTGCTCTAAATTTTCACCCCTCTACGATCAACCCCTATTTTTTATTCGTTAATTATAAACTTTAATTTTTTGGCAAGATATTTGTTTTTATTTTGTCATGACTTAGAATAAAAAATATTATATTAAATTTTGTATTGCTCTAAATTTTCACCCCTCTACGATCAACCTCTATTGTTTATTTGTTAATTATAAACATAAATTTTTTTGGCACGATTTTTATTTTTATTTTGTCATGACTTAGAATAAAAAATATTATATTAAATTTTGTATTGCTCTAAATTTTCACCCCTCTACAATCAACCCCTATTTTTTATTTGTTAATTATAAACTAATTTTTTTGGCAAGATTTTTATTCTTATTTTGTCATGACTTAGAATATTTTTTTTATATTACTCTCGATTTTCCACCTCTCTACGATCGACGATTTTTTCATCGCGATTTTTTTTTATAAAGACAGTTTTAACTATTAGTTAATTAAGTGATCCCATGTAAATAAACACGTGTTGTGAGCTCCCGCCAACAACGGCCATTACCGTACCTGTATATATTGTACTTAACATTTTTTGGAAATAGTTTTAAATCAAAACGAAAACGTGTACCTATGTGTTAAATAAACATACCTGTTTTATTGTTGTGAAAAGTAAGTCAAATAATAAGCAAACGAATACAATATTTATTCACTGTTTTTCACCAATACACTGATAGAAGGAGGATTATTAATAATTTAATTTATTTGAAGACAATTTTAATAAATATTTTTTACATTCAGTATAAAATTATTTGGGAATAAAGTACATCCTAAATAAAGCATACTTTCATTGTCTACAACGCTTTCGATTATAAGTAAATCCCCGCACACTTATAGCAGATAGTTATTTTTATTGAACTAAAAATATGTTTCCTATAAATAATATACATGGCAAAACAACGTTTGCCGGGTCAGCTAGTATATATATATAAATAATAACATACAGCCGAATTGAGAACCTTCTTCTTTTCGAAGTCGGTTGAAAATCAATTGCTGTTCTTTAGTCTCGCGTAAACTCCGTCCGTGTGGTGACGGACTAAGAATACAAGTGTCACCACCCAATTCTTTCCCACGGGTGTCGTATGAGGCGACTAAGGGAAGTAAGCAATTATCATCCATTGCATGACTGGTGGTAGGGCTAGGTACCAAGTGGGAGTACTCACTTGGTATCGGGCCCGAGCGGGTTGGTACCACCATCTCCCGTGTGACCGGCCATGAAGCACACAGCATGGCTGTAGCAGGAGATAGCCGTTTATTCTTTCATTTCATATCGGTGAAATGAAATGGTGAGCAGCGGCTTGACAATACTTTCGGTATAGTTGAGTCCATGAGCGACGGTTACCATTTACCGTCAGATGGGCCGTGGCTCGTCTGCCACTACATGCAATAAAAAAAAAAAAAACTCCAAACTGGCTTGACCGATTTGAATAATTGTTTTTTAATTTGTTCATTACAAGCAAGTTTCATCCAAATGTTAGACGATGCAGATTAATTACGATTGATAATCTATTAATTAGAATAAAGTAAGTGATACAGGGTTCACCGGGTCATCAAGTGTACCTTAAAAGGGTTAAATAATTAAGCTGTTTTTTATCCACGTGGATGCTAATTAAAAACGCATACTGAGCAATTCCTATCCTGAAACTATATTTTGTTCTAAATAATACTCACTTTTGACGGGGACGAGGCCGCAGGCTAGTCAGTTTTTTCTTAGAAAATGGGTAAACAGTTTTAAATTTAAACATAGCATCACGCCTGTATCCCCGAAGGGGTAGGCAAAGGTGCGCGGTTCGCCAGCTATGTTTAGGTCCCATATAATAGGAGCGAGCCCATTGCCGTCTACCGGGCACATTTCCAAACTCCGGGCTGCTACTGAGAATTTTTCTTTTTAGGTAAAAGCTCAAGAAAACTGACTGCCAGGGATTAAACCCGATACCTCATGAGCAGCGGTCGCACACACTACCGCTGCACCACCGAGGCAGATAGTTAATTTAAATAATAACTGAATCCTATATCTGTAACTATGTTAATACGGTAAGTTACAACTGTCCCCATGAATCAATAGCTGTATCACTTACAATACCCAATTTATCAGTAAAATTGGATTACGTTTACATAACACAGTTTTCGACTGATATGCCTTATATTTAAAACAGAAGTATTAACGGTATCCATCAATATGACTCATTGAGTCAAACGTTACTAGTGAATAACGTTTATTAAAAGTGTCAATATTTTTTTTTATACAACGAGGGTGGCATACGAGCATACGGCCGATCTGATGGTAAGCGGTTACCGTAGCCTATAGACGTTAGTAACACCAGCGGCATGACTAGAGCATACAATGGTCAAGGGGAGTAATAGGAGGTGGAAGGGAACGATAATAAGGAGAGGGCGAAGTGGGGGTTTAGGTCCACGTCTCTGTTTTACGTCCACTTTTTGGGCACTGCGATATTTTGTACGATAAGATCTTCCTTAGCGTCCCAAAGAGTGAGGAACTAACCCATTCTATTCCATAGGTGTTGTAAAAGGCCAAAAGGAATATAAATTTAACTGGCCTCTATCCGCGGTTTCACCGAAGGAAAAATTATATTTCAAGTGCCTGATATAGTTGCAAGATAAAATGTATACCAGTTTTTAAGTGTCCTAGAGTAGCTTTGACAAAAAGCTTTAAGTTCAGTAGTTATTGCGTGATGCGCAAACATATAAAAAGACAAAAAATGAAAATAGTTTTAAGTTTAGACCGCCTAAATCTATACTATTATAAAGCTGTAGTCTGTACATTTAAGATATTTGTGAAAAAATTACTGATTTAGGCTATATAGGCGTGTCTTAAAACAAACGATTTTTTTAGATTTTTGTTTGTCTTTTTATCTGTTTGTTTATTCGCGCGTTACGCAAAAACTACAGAACGGATTTTGATGCAACTTTTTTGTTTGATAGCTCTTGATTAGATTTATCTACTGGTACCTATACATTTTACCCCGCTAGTAAATCGGGAACCTGAGATATTACCTAAAAACTAGCAGATGGCTGCAGCGGAGCCGCAGGCACAGGCTAGTTAGTAGTCTTATATACTAACTCTCAATATGTTAACAATAAAGACACAGCTCTGTTACATTTGTATATAGATAAGAATGTATCACTATTCACAATATAATCACTTTTTGTAAGCTACCAATTTCATAATTCACATAAAATTTTAGAGCATTTCCGAAACCCTGGATATGTTTGATATAATTCGTGCCGTAAAATATTTTCTTTAAATCTAAAAAATCCATTTCCTTATTTATCGTTCGGAGCCTTTTTTACCCACAAATGGCATTCGGCTTAAAGCAATAAGCCTAACGTATTGTTCCTAACCACAAAAAACTCACGAAAAAAACCGAATACGAAACGAATTCTATTCGATGCTCTATGATACTCGAAAATCGTTATTCGAATTTTGAAACACCTCAATACGGTTCGAAGTCTAATGTTTGCAGGACAGCGTTGTTGAGTGGTTCGTGTTTGTATTTCGAGTGTAGTACTCGGTGGCTTTGCTGCTGTAAATTCAATAGGATATTACGTGTACCGTGAACACCTTTAGTACAGCTTGGTTTGGTTAGGAGTACTTATTTAGAATGGAAGCTTGAGCGTTGTTTTTAATAAATATTGAGAGCTTTTTTTGACGTTTATTTTTAAACTAAGCGGGTGCCAAAAATCACTTTCACGTCGCCAAGAAAGAAAGGGATTGAAGATGGAGAAGAAGGAAGGTAGGTCAATAAGGAAAGGATAAGGGGTGGGTTTGTGCCTTCAAAACTCTCACTCACCATACGAAACAATGGTAGGATTGCCTACAGTTGTTTCACGCTGATCTGTGAGAGGATGGTACTTTCCCACCCATTCACGCTGGGACAAGCATGGCTCTATCACGAACGAAGGAGCATTCATTATTTTATTTATATTTCTGTTACTACATTTTAATTCTCTATAATTATATTTCCCATGATACACTGGCTCTGTGGTCAATCCATCAGCCTTTTAACGTCCACTGCTGGACATAGGCCTCCCTAAGAATGGGGGATAGTGCCGTAATCGCCACGATTGGCAGGCGGGTCGGCGATCGCAGTGGATGTTGTTAATACTCGAAGGAGTGCTGCTGCCCACTCCTCCGCTATTCCCTCAGTCGGCTCTTACGACTCCCATGGGTGGAGACGCGTGGGACAATTCTAAAGCCAGCTCCACACGGCAACAGTCAGTGGTCAAGCGGTAGTGTATATGTCTGCAGATCTGAGTTGTTGAGTTTTCCTTCAAGAAATTGTCATTTGCCCGGAGTTAGGGAGTTGGTGGTGTTTCACCTCCGTGCGTCGGAAAACACGTAAAGCCGGTCCTGCGTCTGACCTCGTCGTGTTGAAATACCGCCCCATCGGACTATGACAGTGAGGGAACAGAGAGTGCACTTGTGTATGCTCACACACTCGTGCAGTATAATATCTCCTGCGTACATGACTAGAGTCTGTTGGCCGTTGTGACTGAAATTACGGTCTCGAGATTATTATATTATTACTAGCCGACCCGGCAAACTTTGTTTTTTTCCCATATATATCATTTGTAGATATTGTTTAGGGAATTTCTAGCGTAGAAAAGAAAACTAACTTATATGCCAAATCATAATAATAAAAATATTTTTTTTTTATCAAAAAAAAACATGTTTAAGGTTGTTAAAAAAATGTTTAACCCTTGTCACTTAGGGGTATGAAAAATAGTTTACATCCTATTCTCAGACCTACTGAATATACACACAAAATTTCATAAGAATCGGTCAAGCCGTTTCGGAGGAGAATGGCGACAAACACTGTGACAAGAGAATTTTATACATTAGATTATTATGTATTGTATAGAATCCACACTAACTCAAAGGTTGACTGTCACAGAAAGCTTCTAGAGTTCCTAAGTTTGCAGGCAATACAGGCGGAGAGAGGCACACGGCGGGTCAATTTAATGGGTGAGGGCCCCAAATTACCCTGTTCGTTGCCCCGAACGACGGGGCGTGCGATTAGGTACATTTTTACTTGCCTTAACCAAAAAAAGGGTAGGCACGTATAAAAAAGACAAACTTCAGCTTAATTAATAATAAGTTACCACATTGTAATTCAGTTTGCGCACCAGTAAATAAGTCCAAGTTGTGTACAAAAGGAGAGAAACGCTGAACATTCAAACAAAGGAGTGTCCGAAGACAGTTTAGCCTCTGTTACTTTGCAACTAACCTCCAGTCTGTTTTATTATGTTTCCCACCCGTTCAACGCAACAGAGTACTATTTTGTGTTCTTGTTTTGGTAAGCAGATGGCGACTAGCCTTGTTTAAGTATTGCGGTGTGAAAATCCGAGTCGAGTGTCTTGTTGGACGGTTTAATAAGTTTTCTGCATTTCTTTTATATAATTACACTAGATACTGCCCGTGACTCCGTCCGCGTGGACTTCCTAATATAAATACATCTCTCTAATGCACACTAACTTTATCTCCATGTAAAAATTGCTAATCCACGGCAACCATTCATTTTTCCGGGATCAACATAGGTACATACATATTGTCACGCCTTTTTTCCGTAGAGGTAGGCAGAGCCCACTTCTCTCCAATTGCTACTATCCTGGCACACATCTTTCGCTTCATCTACTTTCATCAGCACTTTCATGCATGCTCGTCGGTTACGAGTACTCTTGACCTAGCATTCCTTAAGAAAGTCTCCGATCTGGTCAAAATATGTTCGCCTAGGTCGACCTCTACCAATTTTATATCTATTTTGTTCTTCTTTCATCCATCCTATCCGAAACACCTAAGAAAGGAATTCTCTATTTTTGTCACAACATCTTTCACACCACAGCATTCTCGTATCACACTATTTCTCATTTTGTCCATCAGAGTCACTCCGGCTATGCTTCTCAGACTTCTCATCTCCACAGCATACATTATTATATATTGTCGGGACCAGCATCCCCCCTTCCCGTTCCAGATTGTCAGTCTCATGGCATGAAAGCGTAATATAGAAACTCATTTTCGGATTTATAATTAGTAAGGATGTTCTGTTCTTGGTTGAGTATTATTATTAGATATTATTTTTTGGAAACAGGACAAAAATACCATAGATTATAAAGTGTTAATAGTGATGGTGTTTGATTAGCTGTGGACCTGTGATATCCGATGGCGCGGTTACTTTGTTGTGCGGTAAATGCGCGTAGATTGCGCACGTTTACAACCACAAGTCTGCAGTAATGAACATCAGTTTATTATTACAAGAACCCACTAACTAATGTCAGAAACCTGTACGATAACCTAATTCATACTTTTGTAGTTATTTAGCATATATATGTCAATGAAAATCAGTGCCTTTCATTAAGGTTCTATTATGTGAAATATTAGCTCTGGTATATCCGTCTTTGTCAGATTGATGGTTTAGTGTCACGACAACCACGCACACCGCCACCATGACACTGAAAATGAAAAAGTTTTGTGAAATAGTTTTAAGTCCGTAATCTCTTTTCAGCAAATTTATTATTAATTCAATAAAATTCTGTTAAAATTACTTAGATATTATTTTAATTACCTAGAAATAAAACCATACTTGTATTCCGAAAAAAAATTGGTTTTTATTTCGCACTCCTTTATTTTAAAACGTTTTTTCCCGCAAAGTTTTTTTTTTCTGTGCGGAACCCTAATTATTTTGCCAAAATAAAAGTAACTTAAGCTACTCCTAAAACATCAGCTACCTGTCAGTTAACATCCCGTTGCTTAAAAGATTAGCCGGAACAAATAAAAAGACAGACAGAAGATTTTTGTTACAAGTACCGTACTACATTCATATGCATTTAGTAAAAACCTATTAATTTAGATATTACAATGAGACACTTCAATTTTATTTATTTGTACAAAATAAATAAAGATAAATATAAAGTTTTATTAATATCATATATTATATGTATCTCGAGTAACAAGCGCGATGAAAGCGTGACAACTTGAAAGCACTCTACATTTTCAAGTAATCTCCATCCATCCATCCATCCATCCATCAGCCTTTCAACGTCCACTACTGGACATAGGCTTCTCCAAGAGAACGCCGCCACAACAAGCGGTCCTGCGCCGACCTCATCCAACGGCTCCCCGCGGCTTGGACCAGATCGTCGGTCCATCTGGTGGGTGCGGCCGTCCTACGCTCAAGTAATCTACTGATTCACAAAGTAAACACTGGACTGTATAATACGATATGGATGCAATATCACAACGCTCTGCAAGCAATGCTCAGCACGACTGCACTTATTTAATAAACTCAATGTTTATCATTAACAGCGTCAGTACTCTCCTCCCCAGTGAGAAAAGGACGCGTCGCTCTATGCCATGAGTAATATCTATATTTTTTGAGCACTAAATAAAAAATATCTTTTGTAATATAAAGGGGAGTATTATACTCATTGTAATATACTAGCTTAAAATTTCATACATTGTAAGTCTAAAAAATTGAAAGTAGATATCATAATTGTGTTTCTAAATGCATATTAGGCGTGTCCAGCTTGGAAGGAGGGGAGGCTGGTACTCCTGCCGAAGCCGGGACGAACGCCGGATTCGGTCGGGGCCTTCAGGCCCATCGTGCTGCTGGATGAGGTGGGTAAGCTGCTGGAGAGAATCCTCACTGCCCACATTGTCCAGCACGTGCGCGACGTCGGGCCCGACTTGTCGGACGCCCAGTTCGGTTTTCGAGCTGGTCGTTCGAGAGTCGGCGCGATCATGCGTCTGAGGGCCGCGGCCGCGGCGGTCGTTACCGGCGGGGAAATGCTGTTGGCGGTGTCGCTTGACATCGCCAACGCATTTGATAGTCTGCCATTCAGCTGCATCAGGGAGGCGCTCCGGTATCACGGGGTGCCTGTATAACTGAGGCGGCTGGTGGCGGACTATCTAGAGGGCCGCAGCGTCGTCTATGAGAGCCGCATGGGCGACGTTGTGAGGAGACCCATGTCGTGCGGTGTCCCACAGGGTTCAGTCCTGGGGCCGCTCCTGTGGGACATCGGTTACGACTGGGTGTTGCGCTGTCGGCTCCCCCCGGGCTGGCGGTCATCTGCTATGCGGATGACACGCTGGTCATGGCCCGGGGTGGAAACTTCGAGGAAGCGGCGTTCCTGGCCAGCTTAGGGACCTCGGAGTTGGTCTGGAGGATCGGGGCGCTGGGGCTTAGGGTGGCCCTGGACAAGTCGAAGGCCTTACTTTTCCATGGGCCCCGACGTCGACCACCTGCTGGCGCCTCGATCACAGTGGACGGGGTCCAGATTGGGGTGCAGGCCCAGATTAAGTATCTGGGCCCGGTGCTGGACGGGTGGTGGCGCTTTCGCGAGCACTTCCGCCAACTGTCGCCGAGGCTAGTCGGCGCAGCGTCCGCCCTTGCACGGCTCATGCCGAATATGGGCGGACCCAACAATGCGTGCCGACGGCTTTACGCGGGGGTGGTCCGGTCGATGGCGTTGTACGGCGCACCCGTGTGGGCGGGGTCCCTGGACGCACTGAACAGAGCTCTTCTGTGGAGACTACAGAGAGTCGTTGCGTCCAGGGTCATACGTGGATACCACACGGTATCGACGGAGGCGGCCTGCGCGTTGGCCGGAATCCCCCCGTGGGAGTTGGAGGCGGAGGTGCTCGCCGAGGTGTACCAGCGGGCGTCGCAAGTGCGGGAGGGGGGCGGTCGCCCCTTACCCAGGGAGGTGGCCGAACTCCCATGGCCAGATGGAGGGCACGGTTCGAGGCACCTCAGGCCGGTCTTTGGACCGTAGAGGTGCTCCAGCCGGTGCTGGATGAGTGGGCGGGGCGACGGCACGGAGTCCTTACCTTCCGACTGGTGCAGGTGCTGTCGGGGCACGGTTGCTTCGGCAGATATCTGCACATAGTCGCAAGGAGGGAAGCGACTCCGGGCTGTCACCACTGCGGCTGTGATGAGGACACGGCGCACCACACGCTCGAGTCGTGCCCGCCTTAGGTCGAGCAGCGCCGTGAACTCGTCGCGGAAATAGGGGGGGACCTCTCGCTGCCGAGCGTCGTCAGAGCGATGCTTGGCAGCGACAGGAATTGAGCCGCGGTCGCTGCCTTCTGCGAGGAGGTTATCTCGCGGAAGGAAGTGGCGGAGAGGGCTAGGGAGGAGGATTCATCCGCTGACCCAAACTGCCGCCAGCGACCGGGGCGGCGCAGGCGCAGGTACTTGCGCCTCATGCCGCCCTAGCTGAGGCTGCGGGTGGATGGACCGGGGAACGTCCACCACCCGCAAGGCCTCCCGCGAAGGTGCGGCGCTCCGTGTGCGGATGCGTCGCTCAGTAGAGGGTACCCGAAAGGGTAAGACGCCGGCGGACCACTGAAGGAATGTGACATAGCTCCAGTGGCCCGCCAAGAAATGCGGAGAGGCGGCACACGGCGGGTTTCTTTAGTGGGTGAAGGCCCCACACTACCCTGTTTAATGCCCCAAACGACGGGGTGTGCGGTTAGGAACATTTTTTCCCGACTTAACAAAAAAAAAAAGGCGTGCCCAGCTTGGGCCGAGCAGCGCCGTGAACTCGTCGCGGAAATAGGGGGGGACCTCTCGCTGCCGAGCGTGATCAGAGCGATGCTTGGCAGCGACAGGAATTGAGCCGCGGTCGCTGCCTTTTACGAGGAGGTTATCTAGCGGAAGGAAGCGGCGGAGAGGGCTTGGGAGGAGGATTCTTCCGCTGACCCAAACCGCCGCCAGCGACCGGGGCGGCACAAGCGCAGGTACGTGCGTATTTATTTTGTATGAATTTTATTACAAATTTTGTTCAGACATTTTATTATTTCGTATATATTAAAACTAATAATTTAAATCCGGAATCGCTTTTTTAATAATACTCTATTGTAAGCACGGTACACAGGAAGTATTTATATAAAGTACATAATATGGACTCGCACTTACTAAATTCGCTAAGTAAATTACGTAGCCGACGAATAAAAACCTCGGCTAAAAGGAAGTAAATAAAACAGAGAAAAGGGCGAGGAGTCGCCGTCAAATTGAATCTCGCGAAAAGAAAGCATTGGACCACTTGACAGTGGTGCCCCCACTATTGTGAGCTGCTCTCAAATAAATTTGATTCGTTTGTTGAGCGACAATTACTATTGTTTCTTGTGAAGAATAGCCTTGTAAATTTTTCTTTTTCCTTAAAGCACAGTCATGCTAATATTTTCTTATACCGCGTAATATTTTTTAAAACATTTTTTACCCGCGGTAGACAATCACAATCAATAAGCCGTGTGGGGCCGGCTTTAGACTTGCCCCACCCCTCTCCACCCATGGGAGTCGTAAGAGCCGACTGAGGGAATATCGGGGGAGTGGGCAGCAGCACTCTTTCGAGTATTAACAATATAGAAATAAAGAAAGAAATCAATTAATCAGGTAGTAACTCTTGTGTCATCAAACGGATAGTGTACGTTCGATAGCTCATAAAGTGTATGTGGGTATGTTATACATGTTTTAATGAAATTTTCAGGCAATCGCAGGCTAATCTAATTAGTCAGCGAGATCCCAGGAATTTTGGTAGCAAAGCAAAAATTGACTGCACAGATGACGGAGTGGCGTAGATACCGGTCTCCCGTCCGAGTGTTGTGGGTTCGATTCCCACACAGGACAACTCTTTGTGTGAGATCCACAAATGGTTGTTCGGAGTCTGGGTGTACTTTGTATCCGTGAAATTGTGTTTAAATAAATAAATATTCACGGATATTTTTCACACAACGTCCTCTGGTTTCAAACTAAGCTTAACGCTTGTGCTATGGGTACCAGATTACGGATATAATACATATATTACTTTTTTTTTGTAAATACATACATATAATAGATAGAAAACACCCAGACGCAGTACAAATATCTGTGTTCATCATACAAATAATTGTCCTGAGCGTGAATCGAATCCACGACCTCGTGCACGGAAGTCTGTTACACTACCGACCACGCCACGAGGCCCGTGTTTGTACAGACCCGGTAAGGTAGGATTATTCCTTAGTACAGGATTAAATAAAATGGATCAACAATTCAACAATTTTTTTTTGTAATTTTGTTTCCCATATTTATAGAGAATTAAAATTACGTAGTGACGTATTTTGTAATCCACGCGGACGAAGTTACGAGGAGAAATTAATTTAATTTAGAATTCAAATACAGTAACTAGTCTCTGAATCTCTAAACACTAAACAATTCAATAATGAATTGAGTTGCTTAACTTACCGTCGAGTACTCCATAACACTTGAATATATTTATCTGTGGAAGTTAACCTGCAAGTTCGGCAGCAACAAGTAATCTCAACTGTTAGCTCCATATTAATGTTAGGAATAAATAATTTGATGAATATTTCATGTTCGTTATTCAAGTAAGCCGACAGTAAACGAGATAGTAGACAGTTATTCATAATAGATTATCGGGTAGTTTCGTAATTTATTGATGATATCTACAATCACTAATAGTTTTATCATACCTATTCTATTTTCAACTAATATTATAAATGTAGACGTTTTTGAAGATATTTAAATGCTTGTCCGGGAATCACGCTTCAGCGATTAACAGATTTGTGTGAAATCTTATAAGATCCTATAGAATTTTATCAGATTTGTGTCAAATCTTATACGATCCTATAGGATTTTATCCCGAAAAATGAATAGTTACCGTTTATTAGGTACTAGTACATTCCCCGCGGCTTTACTAGCGTCATAGTATTATCGATGAAAAATCAATTTCGGATAGGATTCCTATTAATAGGTATAAGCGTCGCCACGCTAACAGCCAGTTTTACTATCACTCCGCATTAGATGTTTCACATCAAAAATATAGGTTCTGGATAAGTAATCACCAACATATCATATACTAAAACCTTCTCCGAAACACGCTGCATCTTATGGTATAAGTATAATTCCGATCGGTTCGGTAGTTTTCGCAGTATAACCGAACAAAAAAACCGGCTCTCCATTTATTAGTATAGATTATTGACATACAGATATCAAGACTAAAAGGATTTGAAATTTGATATAAAGATAAATTTTGGCTTGTGGATGAACAGATTTTTATCCCAATAAGAAGTTTTCGTGAGATACACGATTCAACGGACGAGTTAAAATTATTATTATATAGATTTCAATTTGACTTCCACGCAGTCAATCGCGGGAAAATACTAGTAGATCAATAAAAGTTAAGGACTTTATGTCTGATATCAACGTGCCCCGTTTGGAGGTTACATAGTTTAAAAAAACAAGCATAGAGCCAGTGGTATGAATACCAATAGGTAGCTAATAAGGGTTGATTTGTCATAATTTGTGCAAACTTATCTAGCAGATGATATGGGAGGTTTTAATACGGTAAATAATTTCTATAAAAACTTAAAACAGACACGAGCAGGATGTTATTTTCGATTTGACATTTTCCACTTTGTGTTTAATGTATATAGCTAAGCATGTCAAATGCTAAAAATATATACAAAAATATCTAAATACATACAGCTCTATTTTCTACTCGCAAACAACGTAACCATGCATGCGGATGGATGAATAAGTGAGCAAGTTATCCGCAAGACAGAGCTGCGCTTAAATATTTGAACTGCGTCCGTCACGTTGCGATTTAACCGTGGCTTGTCTTCACATGCAGAGAGAATTCCTTAAGGCTTTGTTATAACCGAGATTATTTTTTGGTTTTTCTACGAACAACCTAGCTAACTGTTAAATAAGAATTAAAAATATTAGTTTAGTACATTAATGTTCATTTCTAAACGACCGTAACTAAATATTTCATGATATTTTTATGACACTTTCTGACATTTACCTACGCGAATAATGTTGTTAGTTGTGGTTGCCTATAATTGAATGAGCACACATGTATTATAGACATCTATTTTTGTATAAGAATTGTGTATCATTTATAATAAAATAAAATAATACACACTAGCCAATGATGTAGTTATAGTAGTAGCAGATAGTTCTTAGGTGTTATCTCACGTTCTAGTACCGGGATAAAACATATACTAGTTTTTAAGTCTAATCAAGAGCTAAAGCATAATCAGACAAAAATCTTGAAAAAATGTGTTCAAAGAAGTTTAAGTATTAAGCATACAGTACTTTTTCTTAAATTTGAACAGATTGAAATAACTTTTACGGAAACTATTATTACGTTTACTTGATTTTTTAATATCCCAGGCCACCTGTGACCATAAATGGTGTAAACTTTCAGCATTTATGGTGGTTACAGTGTAAAGTATTCGAAACGTCGCGATAGAACTAGGTAGATAAATGTGCGCGTTTTTTTTTGGTATTACTTCAGACAACAAAGGTGGTCGGTCAAGTGGCAAGCAATCTATAATGAGAATTGTTAAGCACGTAGCCTATAGATGCTAGCAACGCCAGGGGCCTACCTAGTTGCCGATCTTAGGGAAAGGGATAGCAGGTGGAGAGGAAATCTAGGGGATGAGAAGTTATCAGTTTCCAATGATCGAAGTTACCGCACAAAATGCAACAGTAACAATAACTATGTGGGCCGTGCTGGCATCATAAGCAGTAACAGAAAAGAAGATGGAACCGTCTCGGTGGATTCAAATTGGTAATCGTATTACAAACTGACGTATTCCACCGAAAATGTATGATGAATGAGTAGTGACTAAAACTCACGAATCTTTAATGAAGCCTGGCTCCGGAATCGACGAACTGATACCAAAAAAATGTGGTTCACCAAAGTATCTAGTTAATTAAGTTGCGTAGAATTGTGCAAAATATGTAAATATTGTTAATGCAGAATTAGGTGATGCATACAGGAAGTTAGTACTTTAGCAAATAAGACTCATTGTCACTTATAGTTAAGTGGAACACTGTCAAGTACCAACTCCTTTATATTACAAATGGCGCAAATATTATGTTTAAACTCGATAAACTGCTAGTATAAACATTTAATTTGTTAATCCGCTGACACTGAGGCAAAGCCTTTACTCATGAATAATTAAACGGCAAGTGTATGTACGTCCCCAAACATTTCCGTGAAGTGGTACCTGGGTACCTGGGTTGTTCATTTTCATGTTTCCTCCCAAATCTAGTTACATAGGAAAATATTAGAGACACTGTCTCACTTATAGATATAGTATACGCCAGTATATACTATATCTTTGATTATCAATAGTGAAGGTAAGCAAATTCAATGAGACAATAAATGGGATTCTCGGACTTTTGCATGTGACTTATTGAAGAACGTTTCGTGTCAGATTTATAACAAAGACACTTTTTTTGGTAAGGCCATCGTTTGGGGCAACGAAAAGGTTAGCATGGTGCCCTCACCCACTAAATAAACCCGCCATGTGCCGTCTCTCCGCCTATATTGGCGGGCCACTGGAATTATGTTACATTACTTCAGTGGTCCGCCGGCGGCTTACCCTTTCGGGTACCTTCTAATAACACAGGCCCTGCTTGTACAAATGTAGCAAGTTATCAAAATAATGTTTAGGTTATCAATTTGAACACTGTCTGCTTCTGCCCGCGTGTAAGTCATGTTTACAACATGTTTAACTTAACAACTTTAAAACTCAGAAGAAAATTACATGAATTAATAGTATTTTTGTATGAAATCTGTAGAGGAAAATTCGATTGCAATAAACTAACTAACCAACTTTACATATGCATACCAAGTAAATCAAAACGCATTCGTAATAATTATGTACGTAAATTATTTTGCCCTAAGTCTTGTAAAACAAACTCAGGTGAGAGAGCGGCACTTTGGCGCGTGATGTCTTGTTATAATGATTTTTTTTAGAGTAATCGACATATTTGTTGTAAGCAAAACGCAACTAAAACAAGCAGCCGTGTCTAGACTGATAGAACACTAGTTGATATCATCTTCGGGTCTTCATTACTTCCATCCATCCATCCATCAGCCTTTTAACGTCCACTGCTGGACATAGGCCTTCCCAAGAATGGCCGATGCCGTAATCGCCACGCTTGGAAGGCGGGTTGGCGATCGCAGTGGATGTTGTTAATACTAGAAGGAGTGCCCACTCCCCCGGTATTCCCTCAGTCGGCTCTTACGACTCCCATGGGTGGAGAGGGGTGGGACAATTCTAAAGCCGGCCCCACACGGCATTATTTACTGTTTTATTATATCTTGTTTGGCATTTTTCTATCAATCGCATATACTGTAAGTACTATACATTAAACACAAAGTGAAAAATGTGAAATCGAAAATAACAGTCACGAGCAGGATTTGAACCTGCATCTCCTGGATACCGTCCAGATGCTTTGCCAATTCATTGTGTGTAAAAGAATGGATAAAGTGTGCTCTTGTACTTATAGTCGGGATAATTACTTGTGGTTATGACAGTTTAGTTAATTATACTATGTACTCCACTGCTACAAAGTGAAATGTAATCAAGTACTTAAGAGTAGAAATCAAGATCAACAAAATTATCTTGAATGTTGTGCTTGCGATATCAAAACATACAAAATTCGAACATAAACTGTTTATCTTTGCATCAAATCTTCGTTATCACAGTGCTTATCAACACTAAGGTCAGATTATCTCAAGAATAAAGCCTTACAGTATTTAGTACGTTCTTTTTTATTTATATAAACGTACTCATTAGCTAATTAAAGAAGAAACAAATTTTTTTGTCTGTGATAACATGGTCTTATTTTACAAAGGATATTTATGGAGAAAACAACTCGTTATTTTTCGGAACTCTGAACTATTTCATTTGCTGTCTGATGAAGAAATCGTAAGAAACTACAAATACTTGAGATTTTCTCCATTACTTTAGAACATGGTAGCTTACGCCTGCCTTGCAATGGGCTTGCTTCGTGTTCTATGACAGTGGGTAAATAATATACAGTTAGTAATGTATTAAACTCACAATACGGGACTTTCCATCTCATTAAGCTTTTTCGTAAAAAAAGCAAGCCGGTGTTTGGAAAAGTGCCCGGTAGACGGCAATAGGCTCGCCCCCTATTAATTGGGACTCAAACATAGCTGGCGAGTCGTGGGTGTGTAATACACCTCTGCCTACCCCTTGTGGGAATACAGGCGTGATGCTATTTATTTTTTTCTCTCTCATCAAACTTAGAATAACATGCCGAAATGAATCAAAATTAAACAACCATAAAACTCTAAGTCTACCGTTACGCTAAAACGTCAACATAACTTTTCAATAAAAATAAAAAAGGTTTCGTGTGTGGTTACACTTAGACGCGGTTTCTTAAACACTTTTCTACTAATAGATAAACTTATTATAAGTTTCACTCGCAACTTGTGTGTGCTATCGGGAACTGGCAAATATTTTAATGTAACTAGCGATTGCCCATGGCTTCACCACAGCCAGCTACTTGTTAGGTTATATCTCTGGTTCCCGATATAGTAGCGGGATAAAATGTATACCAGTTTTTAAGTCTAATCAAGAGCTATCAAATAAAAAGTTGCATCAAAATCCGATCAGTAGTTTTTGCGTGTTAAACAGACAAATAAAAAAATCTAAAAAATATAGTTTTGTGTTCAGAAACGCCTATATAGCCTAATACAGAAACTTTTTCTCGAATAACTTAAATGTACAGACACAGCTCTGTTACAGCTTTATAAGTTAGGATTAGAAATGTAGTCAGTATTATACTTAACATTATTACAGGAGTGAAAGAAGAAGGTGGTAGAGTGCATGCTGGACCATGAATTCCATCATTGGGTGGCAAGGTTTTATAAAATGGGTACAAATTAATCTGTGCTATTTACACTACTACTTACTGTCTACTAATAGAACCTTGTTTGTTCCAAGAATGGGCCAGCTCGATAGGGAAACTACCACCCTCTTTGGTTACTGGTACTGTTACTAGCGTTTATAGGCTACGGTTACCACTCACCTTCAAGTTGGCCGGTTCACCGTTAATCTACTACTTGTTTAGGCGTATCACACACGAACTTTTTGTAGGTGTGAGTAAGTTTACCACTGAAGGAATGTAATATGGTTCCGGTGGCCCGCCAATAAAGGCGGCGAGACGGCACACGGCGGGTTTCATTAGTGGGTGAGGGCCGCACACTAGCCTGTTCGTTGCCCCGAACGACGGGGTGTGCGGTTAGGAACATTTTTTCCCGCCTTAACATAAAAAAAAGGGTGAGTAAGTTATCTTTGTGTATTATCCAGATCATAATTCATATATACCAAATGCATTTAATCGTTATAACCATGTGCCAAAAAGAGCTATCTTATGGAACTATTATTTTAATAAGAAGTCCTATTCGTTAAACCAGTGTTTGAACTATCTACCTACCAAATTTCCTCCAAATCCCTTCAGGCTTTTAAACATGATTAACGGACAAACAAACGCTTCTATATACACATTTATAATATTAAGTAATATAGTGTCAATAAGTATGGTTCTCTAGGAATTGAATTATTATTAGAACTACCAAAGTATCAATATAAAAATGTTGTATATATTTAATAAAAAAACGAGTCTCTAAAACATTATAAAACATAAAAGCCTGAGATAAAATAAAGTTAACGAAGTCAGCAACTAAACGCACCAGTTGAAATCGTATTATTGGCAAAGTTGTTTCGTGGGCGGGGGCCGACTTGCCAATATGGCTGCCTGTGATCTATAGTATTCTAGCTCTCCAGAAAGAAATAAAAAGAAAATAGTGAAGAAAAAGTTGTAAAGAACTTTGGCAGAGGTTCGACAATACTAAAAGATATTGTATGTATCGATGGTACCTACCTCTCTATCCGAATGGATTTCATGCCGAATTCCGTTCTCTCCAGATTGAGCCCTGACTAAAAAATATGGGTCTTTCAATTCCCAATAGTAGGCCGGTTGTACAAGCGTGTACTAATTTTTATACATTTAACTTTTAGACATTATTGACATAAAAACAGTTATATGGTACCAAAGCTTTAATGTGCATCATAATAATTGGTTTAATTCATATATATTATAAACGACTTGATTGTTCGTAGAGTTTGCTACGAAGCACGTACGCGTAGTATTCGTAGACGGCTAAGGAATTTGTGTTCAGACATGTCTATGTAGCCTAATACAGAATTTTTTTCTCAAATATCTTAAATGTACAGAAAAAGCCTTTCAAATAAAAACAAAGTTGCATCAAAACCCGTTCTGTAGTTTTTGTGTGATGCGCGATCAAAAAAATTTTTTGTGCCTATTACAGTATTTTTTTTCTCAAATATCTTAAAAGTACAGACACAGCTCTTGTTACAGCTTTATAATAGTATGGATTATATGGATAATAACCTTGATTTTTATTTTATCGGCGGCGTAATCTTTAGACGGTAAGTAAGATTTAAAGTTAATGTTTTTAATTATTGAGGAAGGCTATATTTCACATGAGACAGTTAAATATTTAAGTCTGCAATATTGAAGACGCAGAAAGGAAACCACAGCACATCCAAAAAATATTGATTTCAATAATTTATTCATTTCCATATAGTGTGAAGAGTTAGTTTAGTTGAAAATAAAGCTGTAAAATTTAAGTAAGCTTGTTTTAGCATATGCCACGATCAACTGTAATTCACTTATTATATCATCCTAATAAATTTTTTATACGAGATATTTTAGGAACAAGAGGCAGTTTTAAAAATAACCTAATGCTTTAGGGGAACTCGAGGGACTTTATAAACATATAGTTAACGATCGCAAAGTAAACGCAGATTCAGAATAATAGCTATCTGTGGAACACACAAATAATTAATTTGTTTGGAAATCGCCTGTTCGGCGCACTACCGCCATCTATGCAAATTTTGTCCTAAAATAGCTAATCACTTAAGGATTATTATTATATCATATCATATTGTTATAATGAGTCAATCATGCGAAAGAGATTTTTTAAAATTTTGTTATGTTTATTTCACACCGGCTTGACTGGGGAAGACTCTAATATCGACGGAGGAATTCCTACTGTTGTGCTTTGTTTCTTACTTTACTTCCTCCTTATCTCCTTTATCATACTTCTTCTCCACCTGCGCATCCTTTCTTTCTGAGGAGAAACCTATTAACAGCTATTTTTATAAATAAAGTCAAAAGCCACTATATGTTGTCCGTGTGGTGACGGACTAAGAATACAAGTGTCACCACCCCATTCTTTCCTACGGGTGTCGTATGAGGCGACTAAGGGAAGTAAGCAATTATCATCCATTGCATGACTGGTGGTAGGGCTGGGCACCAAGTGGGAGTACTCACTTGGTATCGGGCCCGATCGGGTTGGTACCACCATCTCCCGTGTGACCGGTCATGAAGCACATCGTTGCGTTTTGGCTGTAGCAGGAGATTGCCGTTTATTCTTTCATTTCATATCGGTGAAATGAAATGGTAAGCAGCGGCTTGAAAATACTCTCGGTATTGTTGAGTCCATGGGCGACGGTTACCATTTACCATCAACGGGCCGTGGCTCGCCTGCCACTAAATGAAAAAAAATATATATTTGACGTATATGTATTTATTTATTTATTTATTAGGGACATATAACAGTTACACGCTAAATCTTACATTGTATAAAGTATAAAATTAATAGTACTAAACGAGTAACCCACACAAATGTCCACGAATTGATATTTAAAAATAGTAAAACGTGCGCGATTTATAAGAGCAAAGTTACAATAGTCATCAAATTTGTCTTATTTATTAATTAATGCACTAATAGACATTATTTTAAATGTTGCTTGTGGCAATGCAAAAATATCAATATCCACAAAGTGTGTGTTATATTCATCCAGGAGCGAACGCAGAGGAGCCCGCGCACCGGCTTGAGACCTACACCTAGCGGTGAGGAATAGGCGCGGTGCCGCCCTAGCCGAGGCTGCGGACGGTGGGGTCGGGGAGTACCCTGCCGTCCGCGGAAGCCTACCGCGAAGGTGCGACGCCCAAGTGCGCGAGGCGTCGCTCAAGAGAGGGTGCCCGTAGGGGCTGCCGCCTGCGGATCGCGGTCGTAACGACGCGGTACCCGTGATCCGCCGTAGTAAGGGCGGGTGGAGGCGCACGGTGGGTGCGCGCACCCCACGCCGTAATACATTTCTAGGGACAACATAACATATCTGATTAGTTATCTCTGAGCAGTCGAACCTATTGTTACATATACCGGAAAGCATCATAACCTTGAGTAATGCACGTCTGGACTCCAAGCTTAAAAGTTTATACTGATGCAGTAGTTGGTTATATAATATTCGGCAATTATGGTATTTATAATGCAATGAACGTAACATTTTTTCTGGACTTGAACCAAGTTTTTAATGTATTTATCATACATAGGAGACCACATTGGGGCTGCGAATTCAAGTTGGGAACGTATTATAATTTTATATAATAGCAGTAAAGTTGAGGGTCTTTTAAAATCCTTTGATGATCTGATGACGAAACCATACATTTGGTAAGCTTTATTAATTATATTGTCAATATGTAGATCAAAATGTAAGTTCGAGTCTAGTGTCACACCTAGATCTCGAATATAATCTACTTTATTTAAGAGAATGCCGTCTAAAGTGTAGGGGAACATGATTACATTCTCGTTTTTAGTATATGATATTACATTACATTTGGGTATGCTGAGCTGAAGCTTATTAGTAATACAATACAAAGAAAGTCTGTTAAGGTCGTCTTGTAGAAGTATACAATCTTGTAAACCTTTACACGACCTGTAAATTTTAACGTCGTCAGCGTACATTAAGAAATGAGAATTAATGAAGCATGACTTTATATCATTAACGAAGAGAATAAAGAGTAAAGGTCCCAAAATGGATCCTTGAGTGATGTATAAATATAAAATAGATTGCTGTATACTAATCGACGCTCGATTAAAAATATCTATTAGTACTGTTATAACAAGCAATATCTTACTCTCAAGCGAGTGCTCCTCGTTTTTGATGGCCAAGTGGGACTCGGAGACGGCCTCGAGCGGTCACTTGAAGTATGCTGCTAATAAACTAATTGGACGAGGTATTGTATACTTGTATACTGGTTTTTTATTACAGTTTTAAAATTATGTTAATATTTAAGCAGAAATATATTTTTTAAAGTTGTATTTGATTTATGTTGAATAAGATATAAATATGATATTATGTGAGTAATTAAGTTATTAATACATATTGAACAGTAATGTTATGGAGGTTCATTCCTTTTGCACTGGAGCGATCGTACCGAAGAAAAATTGCAATAATTATCACAGCAAATTGAATAGAAAATATGACTAAAATAGTAAAAAAAACCTTACTCAAACCGCAACCACCTAACAATAACTCTTTAATCTATACTACTCGAATTATAAAGCTGTAACAGAGTTGTGTCTGTACATTTAAGATATTTGAGAAAAAAATACTGAATTAGGCTATATAGGCGTTTGAATACAAACAATTTGTTTTAGATTTTTTTGTCTGTTTGTTGGTTCGCACATCACGCTAAAACTACTGAACAGCTTTTCATGCAACTTTTTTTTATTTGATAGCTCTTGATTAGACTTAAAAAGTGGTATACATTTTACCCCGCTACTATATCGGGAACCTGAAATATGACCTAAAAACTAGCTTTTGGCTGCGTTAAAGGTTTAAGGCTAGTTAGACATAAAGAGGCTTTATAGCTGTGCCCAAATGTCTTCAACAAGAACATGTAATTAAGCCTATGATTGAAAATATTTGAATTAATATTTATTTTGGACATTCAACTTTTATTCGAATAATGCAAAAATAAGAAAATGGTCGCTACGGATGAGATTTGGATCCAATTCTTTATAAAATGTGTTTGGAACACCTTAACAGCTAAGCTACCGCAGATCCTACGCGCAGTAATCAATTCCTGCTTCATTACCAATCCGTCTATTGACACGCCCATGCCACATTACTCGGATGGGTATTTTATGCAATGGATTGAGAAGTTCTTTGTAGATGTTTATATTTGCATTTACTGTTATTATATTCAGGAGGTTACGTGGTTTGCCATCCATCATGTCTCGTTTGTGCGATTTTATGACAATGTCTCTAAGGAAAAGTGCCTATCCATCTGGGAAATAGGTGTGAGTCTATGTAAGTACCTATGGATTTCCAGGAAAATCATAGATTCAATCATCATACAGGGTCACCTTTTTCTATTAACACAATAATTTAAGAATGTTCATAACCTTAACACAAGTACTAGAACAAAAATGGCTGCCGTCATCAGCGTAGTAATGTATATCATACTGTTTATTTTAATAAAGTTGCAAGCCGTGCGGAGTTTTCGATTTAATTACCGAAGTTAGCATGGGTTGGTACACGCTTTAATTGTTCACACGCGGTGATATTCATTACTCGAAAACCTGGATTATTCCTGTATGAATTATGTGAGAAAAGTACTGTTCGTTATTTTTTGTGACGAATGAAATAAGACACTTTTCGATTTTTCTTATGGCAAATTAATAAACACGTGATTTTTCGATTTTCTCGTCACAAGAAAATCGAAAAATCGGCTGTTTTGGATTTTTGTTGTTTGACAAATGAAATAAACTAGGCACTCTGTCTTACCACGAATTAAAGCTTAGTCTTGTTATTTTTTTTTCCAATGTTTGACACAGTGTATATCTACATGATTTTTGTATTACAATGCCAAATTTTATATGTTTTATCAAATCTTGTATGTTATTTAATACCAAAGTAACATTGTCATATTAAATCAATTTTCCATTAAAAAAATGCCTTTAAATTTAAAATTTTGGTAGCACTAAAATAATATACAAAATCACTAGTGATGTAAAAATACCAGGTTTTACAACTGGACTAAAATAAAAGACATTAGTCATGTAGTATCATCGAAGTGAAATAATAAGTCACACAGCGTTGCGTCAGTGTCCACCGACACCGCCATATAACGTGTCAATAACGGACATTCATATTCACAGTTCTGTGGTCAAACCCATTTGTGACACTGATGCTGTGACGTTTAGTGTCAATAAATCATCTACGTGCACCAAATTACCCACCCCAACATAGTTTGAATAAATCAATCAATTCTCAATAAAAACACCGACTCCATCCCCGTTTAGTCATAAGTTTCATATCGTGTTAAAAAGCTTACAGTCTTTCTAGAGATTGGGCAATCAAATGCTAAAATATGTTTTGAAATCAGATTGGTAGTTCCTAAGGACAGCTCTTTTTTTTTATTAAGGCGGGAAAAAATGTCCCTAACCGCGCCGTCGTTCGGGGCAACGAACAGGGTAGTGTGGGGCCTTCACCCACTAAAGAAACCCGCCGTGTGCCGTCTCTCCGCCTTTATTGGCCCGCCAATTGCTATTGGAACTATGTTACATTCCTTCGGTGGTTCCTGAGGTCAGCCCTGTCAAACATAAAAACATATTTTTTCTAGTTGTCTATGCTAAAGAGGTAAAAAAACCTATTTAACATAGACTACTGAACTTAATATAAAATAACTGTTCTATTAAAATTTGCTATAGAATATTAGCATTGTATAGAATACCTGTAGTATCTCCCGACTTAACTATCAAAAATAAATGACGGAGATAACGTTCTGCATTCTTTTGTGTTTGTAATAATAATTTTATGATTTCCACTGTTAAAGATTAATTAATTATCTTTAAGAAAGCAGTTAAATACTAACGTCGTGAGGCAAACGTTGGAGCTGCAATGACTACATCCAAAGTCGGGTAGGGATGAGCTAATAGTGCATGTGCAACAGCCATTCTCTCACACGCGTCGAGGCTGCAATAAAACGTCTGCCAAGCACATTCACGGAAACACTCCACTGTCTGCGACCAAAATACAACCGGCACTCTCATATCGTTCACTATGGGACTTTGATAACACTACTTAAATAGGTCACTATATTACTACACGGCTTCAAAACAAAAATCATTTTCACATAATAAAAAAATATTAAAATATTTTCACATAATTAATATGGAACACACGTTCGATTCGGTCCGATAGTATAACTAACTACACATTGATAAGATAGGGTACATCACTATTCAATATAGTGTTCACTGACGCGCGTGATTTCACAGAGTTGTCGATATTCCATATATCGATAAGATAAAACAGATGGTGCGAGGCGAGAGTGTTCATCTATGTGGAAAACGGCACTGATGGATGGGGTTTTTCTTTTGTGAAGATCAGGTGAGTTGCGTAGGCGTCGCACCGTCTGTTATCTCGCATTCAATGATAAAAGGTAATCGGAATGATAACGCTGACGATAACTCATTGAGTTTGCGCAACAGTGAATATATTTAATGCCAATATTTCATAGAGGAACACACCTGTTATAACAGATTAATACAATTAATGAAAATAGTCTTCACGATCTTTTATGTCGGACTATGATGCTACAGCCGTATTTTTTTCTACCACGAACACTCTATTCTTAAGAAGTTAATATCGAAAAATGTTTAGGTAAAGGTAGGAATTAGTTTTCCAGTATTCCTGACATAAACAATCACTATGTTCGATGATTATAATCAATTAAATAAGGCGTGTCTTGCTCGTCGGCCTCCAGAGGCAATAAAACATTCGTCTCTTACAAGGTCACGTTCCTTTATCAGAACAATAAAAACAATGAACTCTATCGTGTATGCCAATTTAATTTATAAACTCGAATTTGTTTTTCAAAAATACTGATTTAATTAAGAAATTTAAAGGATGGGCGATCAAAGAGAAATATCGATTGAAGAAATCAAATAACTGATTTTTTAGCTTCAAACAAAATAGAAAATGATTTACCGACTTAATTTTATTCATAATAGAACGAGACTGTTACGGCAATAAAACCTGTTTTTCAAGGCCTTTGTTGAATAACGTGGATTTTTTATGCGGAATGGCTTTTCATGAATTCAAAACTCTTGTTGGGTTGCTACAACGTAAAATAAATATATACATGCCAGAGACGTCTCGGGAGTTTTGAATGTTATGTATACGTACATTTCAAACTAAAAAATATAATTTGATAGATATTCCTTTTTACTTTTTGTTCAATCATTACATACCCTTATCATTACCAGACTAGAGATTATGATATGAACTATCACACACCCGCAAGGATAAGCTGCAAATGGATAGTTTTTTCCCAACTTATCAAAAAGAGGTCTGTCCGTATGGTGACAGACTAAGAATACAAGTATCACCACCCCATCCTTTCCCACGGATGTCGTACAAGGCGAATAAGGGAAGTAAGGAATTATCACCTATTGTATTACTGTTGGTAGGGCTGGGTACCAAGTGAGATTACTCACTTGATGTCGGGCCCGAACTGGTCGGTACCACTGTTTCCTGTGTGGCCGGTCATGAAGCACGTCAGTGTGTTTTGTAGCAAAAGATCCGACCGTTTGTTCTTTCATTTCATATCTGTGAAATGAAATGGTGCGCAACGGCTTGACAATAGTCCATGAACGACGGTTACTACTTACCATCAGGTGGGCCGTGGCTCGTATGCCATCATTAGCAATAAAAAAAAGAGGCTTATGGATTATAACACCTTACAAATAGACCATAGTAGTCCTCTGCAAATAGTAATGTATGTTCCTTTATTGGAGGCACATTACAAATAAAATAAAACGCCTTATAAACAAAAGAAACAAAGCACATTGCAACTTCTCAAACCACGAACAAACCTTTATATTAAAAGCCCAAATTAATTCAGAACGTCGCAGGACCGTCTAATTAGCGTTCTCTAGAACATCCCTGTTGCGGACTGACACCAATTTGTTTAGGACAGTTGTTTTTCTTCACATACTGGCCGAAAGATATACAAAAGCAATCTAGATTAAAGTAAAGTTCTCCAGCTTACATTTATTAATAAAAAGAATTTAGTTGTACGGCTTATCTTGATAAAGACCCTTTACGTCATTATTGTTTATTGTTAATAGTCGAAACTATCGCCTGTATGTGTCTCAATGATGGAACGAGGCTCATACACACTGTCCCGTTGAGTTTTTCAACTTTTATAGTCTACACCCTTGGTGATGATATATGAGTGATCTATAGGTATCTAACTTTAAGAAAGTGTAAATAAAGTTGCTTGTTATTACAGAGAAGAAGCCACCAAGACAAGGATTTGATCAATAACTTTCATATCTCTATTTAGTCTGTATAAAGGTTGTGCTTGATATTGAATTTCAATACAATGTAAGATTTTCTTTAATAAGATCATAAATCGAACCCTAGAGTATATTACGAGTAGGTATAACACAGACGCGCACAGCACTGTAGCCATTAAGTATTTAGTACCCATATGTTTATTGCAACAAAAAACAATTAAACATAAGATAGAACAATGAACAGCTTATAAATGTAAATGATACGGTACGATACGATTTGCGTCATATGACTGATGAGCTGGATTAGTTTAAAATAATTGAATCAATTACTCATTCACTCACGAATGTCAAAGATATCTTAGTCTAATAAATAGATCTCATTTTCTTACTATAATATTACATTTTTTTTTTTTGCCAAGATTACGTTTTAAAATTTTCTGCTATGTAATTGGCTTTGCTGAGATATAGTTTTTTTAGGTAAAGAATGGTGACCCCAATTCTGAGTATCAGTAATCACACAGACCGTCTTATGTCTAAGCAAAATTATTATAAAAAACAATAATACTGACCGATTTCATTCCTGTTCAAATCGAAAGGCGAGAGTAAGTCAATTGGCATCGACGGGAACGGATGATTCGCAGCTATGTTCAGGAATTCACTCCAAAAAGTGCTCATTGTAATTCGTAAAACTATCGATTAAAAAAGGGCATGATCACATCACTAGAGTCATTGCTTTCCAAATATGAAATTCAACAAATACATTTTTTCAACAAACTAATTCAAATTTAGTAAATTCGAAATTTATAATAAGCGGTATTTAACCATTTCAGACTTGAAAGTTATTAAGTTAATATTGTTTGCTTTAAGTTATTTAGTAGTGTAAATATTATTTTTAACAGAAACTATTTTTTTTTTTTAGCACCGGCGTGTAAATTTACTCACGAACGCGCGGCCGGCGACTGTTTTGCTGTTATCATTGTAGCGTTGTCTCGCCTATCGCGTTGATAAGCCTCACCCACAACAATTGTTTGAAGCACAGTGCATCTTTATACGGCTTGCCAAAAATGGTTTTTATACAGGTACCCTTTGGTAGAATACTCTTTGGTATAATAATGTGATCTTAACCCTTAAGAAACACGTTCGAGTGGCGCGCGCTTTGTTAACTACAATTCTTCTATTTCTACATATTGATAAGCAACGCTCTGCTTTACCGAGCCAATGTAGAATATCGTGAATTGTCGCTAATATACCGACAGTATGATTGTGTTGTGAAGTAGCTAACGAGCTTAATTGAATGTGTGTTGGAGCATCATTAATTCGAAAATTTATTATTGCCACTCAAAATTGAGCGTTTGTAATTGAATAAACATCTTTATTAGTATCGTACATCAACAAAAATTTACCAATTTTTTACATGAGCGTTTAATTGAAGTTCATTACAAAATTTCGCATTGGAATTAAACGGACTGACCGTTCCAGGATTAATAATAATTAATATACGCGGCAGTATCGTTAACGATGTACCATTACTGAAATCTCAGAGCGACAAATTTCTAAATTACATAGGACACGTTCAAGGGAATATATAAAATCACTATGACATTTGGCTGACATTCCATAAACATTTACTAATTTTCTAAGTTAGTTATTTTGTAGTCATCACCAGTATGAAAATTATTGTTAAGTTTTCTTGTCAAATCAATTTTAGAATCAGTCGAATATTTAGGGTTCAATTTTCGAACAATACGAGTATTTATGAATAGAGTATTACTTATTGTTTCGAGTATAATGTAATTGTATATATAGAGCATTGATTGTTTATAAATGAATCTCTACACATAAGTTTGTTTTGACTAAAGAACATAAATTATGAAAAGTAGTACATGTTTTCAGTGCTTTGCAAATTAAAAAAGGAATGTCTATATACGTACATAATAAAAGTACCTACCTACTGTATAGTTGTACATGTACATAAACTGGGTCACATTGGCGCTTATGTCGAGTTTAATATCGTAGTATTTATAATACGAACGTTATTAATTTAATATGTTATCTGACACTGAAAGATAACGATGTGTTGATTGTTAATACGTAGTAGAAACGAAAACCATAATACCGAACTAGGCCAAGCGTTTTATACGCACTTTTCACTCAAATGCAGGGTGCACGTGGCATTTTACCTAGCTGCTTGAGAATAGATTGGCTCATTTGAGATAAGATTTCGAGGAATTCTTAATTAAAATATGCGATTGTGTTAAACTTAAATAGTAATTTTAAAAGTTAAATATAGGTGCCCAAGAAACTACACTTCTAACTACAGAGTTACAAACTTACGTGTTTATCTTTATAAATGGACGAAATTAATATTGTTTTTAAATAAAACTACGTTTACGAAATCCGTCGCGTTTACTTGATTTTCTGCTATGAAAAGGACCGCTATTGCTGGTTTTTTTACAATTGGATTCTGCAGTGGCCGTCGAAAGGCTGATGGATGGATTCTGTAGGTGGCGCTGCGATAGTGTTTCAGGATTTTATTTTCGTTATTGATGGAAATTCTTTTATGATTTTTCTTATATCATAATACTAGCTGACCCGGCAAACGTTGTTTTGCCATATAAATTATTATTTCTAGGTAATTTCTAGTGTAGACAATAATAACTGACTCATTGTAAGTGTGTAAGGATGTGGTATATGCGTGAAATAGGCATGGAGCGCTGTGAACGATGAGAGAATATAAAAATAACAAACGCCAAACATTATTATTTTTAAGTTATTGTAGGTTATTTCTTAAAATTACATATCACTAATTAATTACGACAGTAACACTAACAAACAATATCAGTCTCTTAATGCTATAGCGTGAACAATATTTTTTGTTAGCCCATCTTTAGCTAACATAGCGGTCGCCCGCGGCTCCGCCCGCGTGGATGTCGGTTACCGCTGCAAAAAGCCTTCCCAGGAAAGACACGGTCAGCAAAATGATTCCCAGGTCAATTCACAGACACCGACACTAACATCGACGACGCAGTCATTATCCGCAGGCTGCATAGATTGTCTTTATGAGGATGTTAAAGTTGTTAATGATGAAAATATTTAAATGTAATTAATACTAAGTTTTCACTTCTGCCGGCAATCCCGGAGTGAAACCCGTTGTTTTAGGATAGATAACTAAAGCGATTATTGTAGAGCTTCTCTATAAACAACATTTGAAGTTAAATTATTTTCAGGTAACAAAATATACTGATGGTCGGGAGCCCCGACCCGTGATAGGGCAACGTAAAGTTGCCCATGCGTAAAACATTATTTTCGTAAATCAATTCCTACTAATTTTAATGTTTGGCCCTGGGATTTGTTTATCGTTAGTGCGAAAGAAATTTTTACTGGAAATTGGAGCCTTTTGAAGGGTAGATATAGGCAAATCAGTAGGAATCATGGGTATTCTTGGTATATAAGCTAATTCACCAGCTGCAGGGCCGGTGATAATCTTCGCTACTATTAAATTATCTTTTAGCTTCTTTATAAGAAGTCTCGTGCCATTACACATGTTGGGGGGGCTTAAATTTCTGAGAAGCATTATCGGCGTGCCAACTTGTAATGACAGTTCATGAGGTGGTAGCCCAGCGGGGTTCAGAGAATTTAAAAATTCCTGGGGGTAGTGCACTGCGTCCTCGATGTTAGTGACGGTGTCTATGGATTTATAGCACTTTACTTCACCCGGTACTTTCTGCATAATTCAATTGTTTATTTCGTTGACTGTTTCATTCCTGGGAGAAACTATTGCTCTACAACACAGCCAAGGAAAATCATTTTGATGTAAGTTTTCGATGTCAGGATATATAGCATCTATCAGACTATCTAAATTATGGACTATTTGGCCTAGAGACTCATCCAAAGTAACTGCATAATCGGTGCCCAAATTTAAAGATGGAAAAATTCCTTCTCCATGTTTCAGCAGCTGTTGTGGAAAATTGCTATGCGTATTTCCATGTAGATGAGCTCTCATATTGGTGCGCAAATACAAATGTTGAACAGATGTCCAAAGTTGAGACAATTTTAAACATGCCTTCATAATATCTGCTCGCGTACCTCTGTTGACGACTGGAAGCGTTTGTCGGAAATCTCCAGCAAATACAAAAGTGATACCACCCATGACATTAGCACAGCTTCGGAGGTCTTTTAAAGTACGGTCTACGGCCTCCACATGAGCTCCATGACTCATGGTGCATTCATCCCATATTACCAACGACGCGTCTTGCAGTAACTTACCAAGAGGCCCATTTTTCCGAATAGAGCACGTAGACCGTTGATCTAAAGATACGGATAGCGGGAGTTTAAACGTAGAGTGAGCAGTTTTTCCTTCGTTCAAGAGAGTTGCAGCAGTTCCTGACGAAGCAACTGCAATCGCTATCTTCCCTGATTGCCGTATCTTAGCAAGTATCAAATTTGCGAGAAAAGTCTTTCCGGTGCCTCCTGGTGCGTCCAAAAAAAATAATCTCCCCATGTTATTGTTCACGCTAACCACAATAGTCTCATAAGCATGTCTTTGATCTGGTACTAATTTTGGCACATTGTCATTTACAAACGCTGTTAAATCATTTCTGTTATACTGTTGTACCATTGTGTTAATAGTATTATTCTGGGTACGAACGGGAGAGGGTAATCCAAAATCACTTAAATTTTTGTCGTTTAATTCTAGTAGTTTGTTTTCTATTTCAATTAATCCTTCATTATAAATGACTTCAGTGAAGGGTAAAGTGTTATCCTGATTTTGTTGTCTGATACGATGTCTAATATCTTCACAGAATTGATCTTTGAAAGTATCCCATAACTTCAATGGTTCCGATGGTTGACAAAATAAAAGTATGACTACAAACAACTCCCTTAGTTTTTTTGGACAATGTGATAACGAAGCTTCGCTTAAAGTGTTACCCCAATGGTAATTCATCTTCATTACAGAGAGCAAAAAATGCCAGTAATGTGGTATTGCGTGGGTTTTGGACAACTTGATGAGCTGTCCCTGGTGTAAAATACACCCTTTGACCGTTCTTTAGATAAACGGCCAAATGCACTACAGTAGGATGCCGGTCGTGAATGGGAAATTCAAATAAGCGCCAGACAGCTTCAGATGTGCTTATGTACCTGCCATTTAAATAGTTTTCGACCTCATCGTGTGAGTTTCTAAGGCTAAAAGTTGCCTGATCTGAACCTTTATTTGTATACTTATATATATATTTAATGGCTTGGACAGAGTGGCAATACTCCAAGTTTATATGAGCGTTAAAAGTCTTACATAGTAGCGGGGAGTATGGAACAATCCACCTATTATCTACCGTCACCATGTTGCCCCTGGTTTGTAGCGTAGTGCTCCGACCGCCATTTCCTGTATCGCGCCTACGATAAACTGGATACCCATCCTCTCCGGTCTGGGTATCGTTCATGAAACGGCGAGGGTATTTTTTGTGTGTGCAGACACCGTTCTTCATGCATGGTGCAGCTAAATTATGTTCTCCGCAGGGTCCATGTACTATATTTTTAGTTATAATGTCGTGTAGTACCGGATCAATTTCTTGATCGGGTAGCTCCGCAACTATGACACTGTCGATCTTATCTGGTTGTATTTTAGTTTCTAGCCAGAACAGCAAATGACAATGAGGTAAACCGCGCTTTTGCCACTACAAACTTGCCATATAACATTTTACTTTACCGAATATCTGTTCTTTGACAAATAAATTGATGAATTTCTTCATCTTTAAATGAAATACACGTGAAATTATGTCATGACGGTCGGAAGACCGTTGTCTTGGTAGCAGCTCCGCCTTAATTTCAGGCCATTCAGGGTTACATGTAAAAGTGACAAATAAGTCAGGTCTACCATAATTTCGGACGTACGTCATCGCGTCCTGCGTTTTCTCGTGCATGAAACGCGGAGAACCCGTAAATGACGATGGCAATATGACATGTTGACCGATATTTGATGGATCAACATTTGCGTCATGATTTAAGGCATCTCTGAGATGAATGTAGTCATCAGCCCTCAGTCTTTGTTGATTCCGAGAAATATAATTTAATCTTTCCGATATCATTTTCGCCATCATGTCAACACAATATTGACTAAATATGTCTCTGTAATAATGTAACGGATTAAAAGAGTTAGTTCTAAATATTAATCTAAATGCATAAAATTGCATACACAAAACAGTTTTATTACGCGCAGAACCCTGCTGAGGGATAGTCAAATAATAACCGTCTTCTCCTGTCACAAACATTATAGGATACTGTAGTGGATCATAGGACCGATGTAGCTCAGAAACTCATTTGAGCTGTCCGTCTCTACCGTGTAAGACTATATCCCTGGGACCTTTGTCTTCATCGACCAAGAGAACGGCTATCTCGTTTACAGTATGAGCATTATATCTGCCTCTGTGTGCTGTCTGTGGAGTGCGATCTGAATGAATAATTAACTTTAAATTTTTGAGTTGAGTTCTAAGTTTTATTTAAAACTTCGTATATACACGTTATGATTATTCAGAGCGCTCTGTAATTCGCGAATTAAATCCATTTTTAAGGTTGGTGCGATGCTTGATCGCAACGATAACTGGTCTGCATCCGAAATAAAATATATTTGAAAGAACTGTGGGTTTTGGCCTGATGGTGGTAAAAGGCTACCAATGAGATGATACACCTGTCCTTCAATTTTAAAAGTGGGCATAAAATTACCTTCCCTGATTTCTCTTGCGCCAAAAGAAGTCATTTGAAAAAGATATTGTATTTACGTATATTTGTTAAAAAATGACCCGATAATGGATGGTTATTAGTTAAAATATTTTTTATTGGTTGTGGCGGCTCCTGAAGGTTAGGAAGACAAACTTTACCTGAAGCACAGCACATACCATTAGGTTCGTCCGCCCATTTCTTGGCAGAGCAGTTAGAGCAGATCTTATTCATGACTCCGATTTGGACGGACGCTTGTTGTGCATCAACCTGCGGATCATATCTGAAAGCCAGTCTGTTGCTGCTAGCTAAAATTCGATTGCGAACTATATTTGTGGACTCTCTCTGCCTGAGCTCTAAGTCGCTGCAAACGCTCGACACTCGACTCTCTTTCGCGCAACTTAGAGGTCCTTATATTTTGTTCATGAAGACGTTGGGAACGCTCCAGCCTCGACTCTCGTGCACGTAACTCATAGGTTCTCAGATTTTGTTGTGCAAGGCGTTGCGAACGTTCGACACTCGACTCTCGTGCGCGTACCTGAGAGTATCTCTGATTTTGTTCAGCAAGGCGTTGTGAACGTTCAGGTGAAGATTCTCCCATACGACGTATTCTTGCTGCCCGTGCTTGAGAACTATGTTTAGAAAGTTGAGACCTGGCTCTCTGAGGCATTTTCAAATATTTAAGAAAATGCTAATAGCGTGTAATATTCTAGCTCTGAAAAGAACTGTTGTTTAGCCCTGAAAAGAACTGTTGTTTAGCCCTGAAAAGAACTGTTGGTTAGCCCTGAAAAGAACTGTTGGTTACCCCTGAAAAAAACTGTTGGTTAGCCCTGAAAAGAACTGTTGATTAGCTCTGAGAAGAACTGTTGTTTAGCTCTGAGAAGAACTTTTGCGTAGGTGTAGTTTTAAGAAAGAAATCTAAAAAAAATCGCACGAAAATTATTAGACTGCGCGCACGACCGCTGCGTAGGGAGCCGACCTCGCGTCTGAGCCGCGCGGGTACCTTACTCATAGATCTAAACTCCCCTCCCGCATGCGCACCCACGCCTTGGTGACGCTCACTTCGCAACGGGCCGTGCAGCAGAAATCGTAATATTTTAATTTCGCCATAACTTCAAAACCAAATGTCCAATTTTAATCATACAAAGACCAAATATTACCTACATAAACTGTATTTAATGATGAAATAATTTATTTTGATAAGGATTGATAGCATGAGTAAAATAAATGCGTTTAAATGTAGTCCAAAAAAAATTCAAGATTTTTAAATAATAAAATGGTTTTAGGGCCTCACTCGACATAGATAGTGTGCCGCGGACTTTTTGTAGATATTTATAAGATCTACAATTAATTAGAACATTTTATGGTTCTATCTTTTATAGTTTAGGCAGCGTACGCAAAATAAGTAACTTTTCTGGTTGATTTTTTACACCTTGTGTCCGAAAAAATCCAAATATCTTACGGAACCCTATTTTTTTCCAAAATAACATTTAGCCTATGTTACTCGTGGATAATGTAGCTTTCTAATAGTGAAAGAATTTTTAAAAACGGTCCAGTAGTTTTTGGGCCTATTCATTACAACCAAACAAACAAAGTTTTCCTCTTTATAATATTAGTGTAGATATACATACATCCACCCCAAAACCACCATTGACGATAAACCATCCATCCATCCATCCATCAGCCTTTCAACGTCCACTGCTGGACATAGGCCTCTCCAAGAAATGGGGGATAGTGCCGTAATCGCCACGCCTGGCAGGCGGGTTGGCGATCGCAGTGGATGTTGTTATTACTCAAGAGAGTGCTGCTGCCCACTCCCCCGGTATTCCCTCAGTCGGCTCTTACGACTCCCGTGGGTAGAGGGGTGGGACAATTCTAAAGCCGGCCCCACACGGCTGACGATAAACCAAATATTTATAAAAAGTTCTCGAGCTGCTGTATTCAAGACAACGCCTGCCATATCGACTAGTGTATATAATGTATCGACTATCGATACAATTGTATAAAACTTAAATATATAATATAAAACACAAGTATTATGAACAAATTATTTGGGAATGTGGAAAAAGATAACTTTACTGCGAGCGGGATTCGAACTTGCTTCCGAGTGCTCTAGACCGCTAAGCCATCGCAGTAACCGAAGGCGACTGACGGAGGATTTCCCCGGATTGGAAGGGACGTAGGTTCGAATTCCGCTTGCCCGCCAATAAAGGCGGAGAGACGGCACAGGGCGGTTTATTTAGTGGGTGAGGGTTCACCTGTTCCTTGTTCGTTGCCCCGAACAACGGGGTGTGCGGATAGGATTTTTTTTCCCTCCTTAACAAAAAAAAGTTCGAATCCCGCTCGCAGTAAAGTTTTCTTTTTCCACATTCACAAATAATTTGTTCTTTTAAAGTAGCTGAGCATGTCAACTGCTAAAATACAGACCAAAACAAGTATTATGATCTAAAAGCATTATTATATTATATTCAAAATTCAAAATACCTTACCCTTTATACTTTTCTTTCGTTGAACTGATTTTCTTTTTCTTTGATCGCATATAATACTAAAGAGTTCTAATAAGCAGTCTTTTTCATTCGTATGCACCATTCTGATATCCGTAACGTTGAATAATTCAGTTTTGTTTTCTTTAAATGCTGTTTACATAGAAATACAAAGGAAAACTATAGTTAGAGAATTTGCTACTAATGAACACAGCGTACGGATGGGACACAGTTCCGGTCCGGTACATCCTGAAGATAAGTTTCCAGGTGTTGTACGTTGATAATGGTTTAATATGGTGTGATATGGTTGTAAGCAGGAAGAAAAGTCTTGTTGGATAAATGAAACAAAGAACGCTTAAATTTAATTAAATTTTCAGTAAAAATGATGAACAACAAAGTCCATCCAGGTATTACGTGTCCAAGTACGCGTAAAACAATACTGGTATATTAGTTTATTAATTAAAGGATTTTTAGAAAAATGTAAATAATGTTTTGGGGAAGAGTGACTGAGTGAATGAGTGAGATAGCATAAGCAATTAAATATGACTACTAATTTTGTAAAACAACACTTCACAAAAACTCAACACAACAGCAAATTCAATTCCGTACACAAACACATGAACCACAGGGTAAACAAAACAGTATACTTCGCAGAGTAGAAATAAAACGTGAAATGAACGTACATCACAAAATATTGGGACACATTTGGGCCTGCATATGTACGTATCAATGCCCTAGTTTTGCGACGATATCTCGCCAAGGCCACGGAGGTGGGGGCGAGGAGGAAGGGGCCTTCTTCGATGTGTGTTTATCAATGATCGGACACCTGCAATCTGATTTGTGGAGTTCCGCACGAACAGCTTTAGAATATCAGTATGCCAGCTCAATGGGCCGGAAGGATGCGAAGCGAGGATTATATGCAAAATTGTGAGTTAAAAAAATAATTGCTTTTATGAACGCGTTCAAACTATTCTATGTATATCGACGACTTAAGACTAGACATTTAACTTAGAATGAATAATTTTAATGTCTGAGTTATGGTGCAAGTTGAATTCTTTTTAATTGGTTCTAATAGACTTTTTACATATTTTGATCTGTATTTTAGCACTTGCCATGCTCAGCTACTTTAAGGAACAAATTTATTTTTGAAAATGTCAAAAAAGGGATTTTTAATGCAAGCGAGATTAGAACCTGCGTCCCTTCCAATCCGAATGCATGCGTTGTGATTAAGATTGTTGTAATCATAAGCTTTTAGCCAAAGTCTACGCCTAAAGCTTTGATTTATTATATTTTAAATGATCATTATCGTATTCTCAAATAGCTTATATGAAGAATTTACGAGCGTTGTCTACTATTTTTATGTTCTTTTTAAAAAATGAATATCTAACTATTTCAATTAAAAAATAATGCATTTCAGTTATCTACCATCAGTTTCTAGGGAACATAAAGCTCAACAGCCTATCCATCCGCACATTAACAACACATTAAAGTATTTTCTTTTACCAAAACAACCAGTTTATTTACCACCAAAATTGTGTTCTGACACAAAATAGGCAAGTCTGACATGTTTTTATGCGTCTTGGCCACTCAGAAACACCTTACCTTCAGGTAAAACGTTGTATGCAGTGTTCAAATTAAAGAATATTAATTGCAACAGGAGTACTATTTTTTTATAGCTTCACATTGTCCTAAATCGTAAAATAGTAACAACAGTGTCTCCTTAATGATAAATGATTATTTATTGTTACGTTCAAACAATTTTACAGTGCTTAATTAGTAATATCCTAATAATGTTGTCATTCTTGCCATACATAAAATATGAATTTTGATTAAATATAATTTGTTTTTATTAAAAAAAAATCAAATTGAGGTTGTATATTTTTGTATGTATTTGTTATGAGATTATAGAAAAGAAACCGTACAAAACCAAGTTAGAGGTCCTGTTCGATTTGCTAACAAGGTGTGGAGTTAAATCGCCCGTGTAATCTTATCATTGCGTCCGCAGTAGAGTCGTTACCTGCTTCAGGCTGTGTTCATTTCGAATCAATGAGTTCGTTTAATACTAATATGTGATGAGCTTAGCTTGGTTAAAGCAATTGAAACGGATTGCAGAAAAGATTGCAAGTTCACAACCTGTGTTTTTTAAATAATACTTTCTAACATTTACGCGAATTTTACACATTTTGAAATAAAACTATGTTTATGGAATCTATCGCGTTTACTTGATTTTTATACTATCCCGACGTTTCGAAAACTTTACAGCATTCATGATCACGGGTGGACTTAGATGGTATATATCAGCTTTGGGCGCCTAGTATAAAAATCAAGTAAACGCGATAGATTCCATAAACGAAGTTTTATTTCAAAATGTGCTTTATAATTTTTAAAATTCAATTTAGCATTTGAGTGATTAAAAAAAATCTCTATTGAACTACACCTCTATTTCTTACTATATAGGTTGTAATGTCCTTTATGGCACCTTTCATAATAATTAGATAATGGAATATACATTGCAGGTGGCAAAAAAACACACGGCCCACTTTTTTTTTTGTTTGTTTAGGCGGGAAAAAATGTACCTAACCGCACACCCCGTCGTTCGGGGCAACGAATAGGGTAGTGTAGGGCCCTCACCCACTAAATAAATCGGTCATGTGCCGTCTCTCCGCCTTAATTAGCAGGCCACCAGAGGACGAGGAGTTTTGGACCCTCGGCACTCTCACTGACAAACACGCTGATCTTTTGTGAGAGGTTGGTACTTCCCTGAGTTGGCCCATTCATGCTGGGACAAGCAAGGCTCTTCCACTAGTAATCGTGAAAATAGTTCTACAAAACCATTAAAAGTCCACTTCCACGTTATTGGCAGCTCTATCGCAGCGAAGATTATTGTCGTGGGATAAAACTTGTCGTTTCTTTATTTGCCGTTTTGTTAGAATTTCACGGCCGACATTTAGTGCAAATCGATAAGTTGGACTTTATGCGGCAATTTTTAAAGAGCTGTTTTGTCAGTAATATACAAATAAATGCATTATTACTTAGTCCGTCTGTGTCAAATTTATGTTATTTTAATAGCTTTAAATAAAGAACTTATTTTGTTCACATATGATTTTAATCAAAAAGGATATATTCTGCTCCAAGCCAAGTTCTATCTACAAATCCGACCAAACAAACTGACCGATATATACAGGTATACCATAATATATTACATCAAATCGAACTAGATCGAATAAACAGCGTAATACATGTCAATGTTTTGATATAGAATAATGATTTGAATTTAAGCCACCCCATGCAGGGTATTACGCAAATGTGGTTGAAAATGCTGATGATACGAAGCTGTTAATTATTGTACCGACTAAGTATCTTCGTTTGCTTGTTTATTTGTAAGAAGCTTAGGAATGTTTATTTATGAAGTGATATGATTTTAGCGTTAAATTCCAGTTTAGATATACACTCTAGTTACAGTTTCTATTAGTGTGATTTTGAACCATTACGTTGCACGAGAAGCTAATGCTTTGTAATTAAATCGATATTGTTGATGTAACATTTTCCCACAGTTTAATAGTTATTCACCACACTTACCCTTGGCTGATTTTAATAGCTATAAAGAACGCAAAACTACAAAGGAGATAATAACTCTTTATTTTCTATTACTTAATTCATCCATCCATCCATCAGCCTTTCAAGGTCAACTGCTGGTTTTAGGCCTCACCAAGAGAGCGTTACAAAGAGCGGCCTTGTGGTGACTGCATCCAACGGCTCCCTGCAGCTTTGACCAGATCGTCGGTCCAGGTCTCGTGGGATGCCGTTCTATGCTGCGCCATCTGATACGTGGTCGCCACTCGAGAACCTTTTTTCCCCAACGGTTGTCGGTCCGTCGAGCGATGTGGCCTGCCTATTGCCACTTCAGCATGCCAATTCGACGGGCTATGTCAGTCACTCCCGTTCTCCTATGGATCTCCGTATAATGGATTCGATCACGTAGAGAAATACTGAGCATAGCCCGCTCCATGGCAGACGAGAAGATCTTCCTTAGCTTAGCCAGAATGCTACTCAGCCGAGTTCTATATACTTCATTAGTCTAAATATATTTGTTCTAGAAATCTGTTTATAAAATTCTTCAGAATACATTTTCCTTTATAAATATATAATTAAATTGCGTCTGGAGTAACCATTATACGACTCGGAGCACGGTAGAAAGTCTCGTGAACTAATGCAAATAACCTTCAACTTACTTGAATCTAATATTATATCGAAATCTGTCGTTGTGACTTCAATAGCGTATACAATTTGTGCTCAATAAAAATGCTCGTTAGCGTATCTACAATTGCGCGACTCAATAAATACGATATTCTATGCTTCTCCCGTTCCATACCGGAGAATTGAAAGCAAGCTAAAGAAATATATTGAAGTATTTCTTAAGAATTGTAATAAATTGAACGTTGTGGATAAGCTATTGTTAGGTTATTTTATTCAGTAAGTTGGCCGTGAATCTATATAAATAACGAAACAATTGTGTGGACATGAACGGAATAAAACATCGTATTTTTTACTAGTTTTCGAGAATAATAGCGTGGAGTCATCATCATCATCATCATCATCTCCATAGCTGTATCGTAAACTTTGTTGGGCTCAGCCTCGGAATTAGATTTTTAGCTTTTAGATGATTACCAGTATTTACACGGAGCGACTGGCTGTCTGACATCCACGATACCTAAAAAAAAAAGAAATCCTCGAGCGTCAAATTTTACAAATATGTACGTCATTGATAGCTGTTTATAAGTTTTTTCTAACTATAAAAGTATGTTTTTGTAGTTTTCTAAGCTATACCGGCTGTACATGACATCACACCGATAGCTCCAGGCAAATATATCACCAAATAACTGTATTAATATATATCGACAACGACGGGTTACAAAGTTAGCAATTTTTGAGCCGACACTGAATCATTAACAACGCGACTAAAAAACATGACGAAGGTCAAGCCATTGTAGTTTTTGGAGTAAACCGGTGATTAATGAGTTTATTACCTAAAATCGAATTTAGATAAAACAATATAACGATTTTATATAACATTCAATTTTAAAAATGAAATAGAAATTACTATTTTCATAAAAAGACCGATGCGCCACTACCTGGGTGTTCAGAATTGAGTACTGACCCATGGTATCAACTCTTGGTACGATGTCATTAACTCCCCAATTAGTTACTATTCCCCTGTTGGGCATGAGTCTTCTGTCAGAGGAAGAGGGATTCGCCAATAAGTTATAACTAGTTTAATTAAAATATATTTCAAAGTAAATATTTCAATTGATAAATCAATAAAGCACCAAACAACTGCTTATTATTCATGTTTGAACGCACAGTAATAACAATAAATTATGGGACAGCAGGGAGCCAGATATGAACTACTCGTACACCCATGGGGCACCTCGTTCATTTGACTTGAGTTCAATAATAGTAGATAGCTTAAAGCATATTTATCTATAGTTTGGTTTGCATTGGATTTAATTTGAATTATTACAAACTAGTAGATAACGGTAATAACTAATCCCTTCACATTCTACACATTCTAACCTTGACAGAGGTTTCTTTTTCGTGCTGTTTGGGGTAGAGACAATGGGCTCCTAGGGAACCTGGCACTTTTAAAATCTATAAAGATTTAGCGGAAAAGCTCGTAGAGTCTACACGTGACTAAAATGCTTTTTACCTTACCAAGGATTAGCCTCGCTATCCAGCGAGATAATGCTGCCAGTATTTTGAGCACGTTGTCGATAGTAGAATGTATTAAGGTATTTGTACGTTAGAATTATAAAAGCAACTGGTGAAACCAAATGAAAGCATATAGGTAGATACCACCATGTTTTTTTTGCAACAGACTTGAAGCATCTTGATATCTTTTAATTACAGAAAAAGATTATCTATCTTATTCCCACTCGTGTCACGTAGGTAGTGGTTGATATTGATGGTACGCAGCAGCTTGGCTTCTAGTATTACTGAGACCATGGCCGAGGGTGTTAACACTTACTACCATATGACCCAGGGCTTTTCCGTCCGTAAGCAATAAAAAAAACAAATCGTATGAAAAGTTGTGAGTACCAACAAACCTTATAAGGTAATACACACGGCTTAATCAGTCATCCAACTTATTCGCTCCGGAACATCCATCAAACTACGAACTTACTAACAACATCTTCCTTGGCATTAATTTGAGCGATGGCCTTCCAATATTGTGACACACTACACACTAAAATATAATCCAAATCACGAAAACTTCATAGGGTCATAGGAAATTGCTTCATATAGGGTGAATCATAAAATCATTTATTGCTACAAAGCGATAGCATTTGAGAAACAAATCAGTTTTTGTTTATAAAAAAGTTTTATATACGAGTATGAACTTAACATCCAAAGTAAAATGAAACGTTTACAGAAAAAAAGGCCACAAATTGTTTATGGAATAAATACAAAAATATAGAGGGAGAAACATTCGAAATTTAAAAATATAAATGCAACATGCCTTTATATTTTTAATGTAGTAATAATTAAGCAAATATAGATGGACCAACATTCTCAAGTGACGACAATGCGACGGACACGCAGAGGCCTCTACTAGGACTAATTACTGTTGGATGTAAGCGGCATAAGACCGGTCTTTGTAGTGATGTCTTAAAGGCCCCTCAATAGAAGATACGCTTATAGATGGGTGGATTGTACAATAGTACAACGACGATTTCACTACATAATCAGTTTTAATGCAAAGAGACTCAGTATAATTGAAGTAAATTTTATTCTTATTTAAATTTTATAAGATAACTATTGTATGAAGTTTTTGTCAGCGATTGACCAACTTATATTACTGTGTGTCCAAATGGCAGGACAACTTTAACTTGCGAGTTAATGGATCACTCCCGCGGCGTTGAATACAGAAACTCATTGGAGCGAGACATCACCGTCTGTGCTTTGAACATTAAGTGTACAATTATATCGATCTTTTTCTCACTCGCTAGCTCTTAGGCTCTTAGTCTTCTTCAAAACGGTTGAACAAACATGGACGAAATTACACACGGAATACTTTTTATTACGAAAAAATTTTAGGTTTCTGTAGGATTACCAGAAAAATAATTACAAGACGCAACGAATTGAAACCTGGCATGGGTTTGTCATAGACCGCTAGCTTTTACACGCTAGTCAAACATGAACACTATATTTGAGTATTCTAAAGCTTAAAATAGATTTAGTTTTGTTTATAAATGACTGATTGCTCATACCTTAAATACCTATATTATTCCTTCACACTAAAACGTTCGCATCAAACGACCTATTCAAATTAAACGCACCGAAAACTAGAACACGGATGAAAACTCCGGAACATCGCAACGTACGGCTAATGAGCAAATAAAGCAGGCTGGGGGCTGGGTGATTAGCCACGGCTGATGGATGGCCGGTGGTATCAAAAACGACCTTTCGATTGTTGAGACCTAATTTGCTGGCAGAACGCGGAACATACGCCCTTAATGTGCTGATTTATACTCACTACTAGGTTTGGAGAGGAATTTGATTCTCTATTGTATACATTTTATTTATAGCAAAATTGAAACTGCGTCTCAATATTATGATAGAAAACTTTTATCACTTATTATATAAATTTCAATCGATTTCCACTGTACCGACCCTTTGAATATATTACGAAATTCATTAAAGTTACGAGCGAATTTATAGACGAGAGAAAAAACAACAGATTAAGATAATGAATCAATACCTAATTAAACGATAAATGAGACAAATTCTGAAAAAGGAGATTCATTTCATAAAATCAGGTAGTCGTATTTACATGAGGAAGTTTGAAGTGAATGAAGGTTACGGGAATACTTAAAGCTATTACAGATCAGTGATGCATAAATATTGCGTAATGTTTCAGTATACTGACGTTGGTCGCGAAATTTCTATTAAATAAAAGGCCTCCCTTTAACTTACTCACTGTATCACAATGGCTCGATTATCTAAGGATTTCGTTTTTAGTGTACTTTTTCACGGAGGGGCATTGTTTGCTTAAATTTTTAATTTCATAATCAGCTCATACCACCTATGGAATACCCTCTTTCATTGTGTAAATAACACCGTGGAGTCTTATACCTATATACGACTGCGAATCAAAAGGTCATGGGTTAGCAGCCGTTGGCTAGGCGTGTGATCTCTCTTCGGTCGTTTCACAAATCCATCCCATCGGACTATGAGAGAGAGGGAACAGATTCCACTTCTTCTTGCCTTTGAGCACATGCTCGTACACTATAAAATATCTCCTGTATACATAGCTCATGTTAGTTGACACTGGAGATCATTATTATTAATAATATTTACAATACGACCTAGCGCTCCATAAACTTTACGAGACGTTGTAAATGTTAACTAGGACGAAGATGGTCGAGGACACGATGGCTGCTCTAAGGGTTGGCCTAAACTTTGGGGTAAACAAATCGTAACTATTTAATGCATTATAGAAATATTAACCGACTGCATCAGCTAAATGAAGCGTAATGATGATTCATGGTGATTTGTTGATGTTCTTTAGTACTTTAACGTTTATAGTTCTTTTAGAGTAAAGCTTTTAGTAAGAATGTTAAATTTCAAGTAATAGAACTCTTGGGGTTAACGGGTACTTACTTAGCTAATGGCGTTCACCACGAGTTAATCTCAGTTACTGGATGTAAGTCAGTGAACGCAGTTTCTTTGCTGTTACTAGGCACAAAGAGATTGATGATGTGCAGGAAGAAAGTTGCACTGAATCTTGAGAAACCAAGTACAAAAATTTACCCAGACGATAAATGGCTGCATATGTATGTTCACCTAAAACTCGAGAACCGTTAGCCCAATTTGATATGAAACTGCACACATGTATAGGGCGACATGACCATTCCGACGAACATAGTTACGTTAGTGCCGGATAGGTAGCGCTGGTAGCAGTGACTATAGTTTTTTTTAGGTGAATCGAAGGGCACCAGGCACCAGCTAGATAATAAATAAATCAAACAGACGATAACAAGATTGACATGGCACATGAAACCAGTCGGCACGATTACACTCGAAGAGTTTCTAGAGCCTGTAGACTAAAATCGTAAGCCTTCCACACTATTCTAACATAAATAACAAATTGGCAACAAACAAACACAGCTGCTGTCACCAACTTTGAGTTTATTCCATCATTGATGAATAGTTCTGTGTCAAACTATCTCTGACAAACAAGTAACATGATTAATTTGTAAGGTTTTGTCCGCGAAATAATTTGTTTTATAATTAGTATTATAAATAAGTAACTGTTAAATTAAGCTTAAATGAATATATTTTATTTAGTTTTGTTTTAAAAACAAACCCTCTTTTAAATTCCAATGAATCCAAAAAAATACAACCAAACATATTAATCTGTATTAAAAACTATCTATTATAAAAGTCACATTACGGTTTTTGAATAAATATTTATCTCTCTAACTACAAGTAAATAAAAAACAGTTTACTGTAAAATATTTACATAATTCGTTGCCGTCAAAACTAATTTTGTTTTAAACAAAGAATAGTAAATAGTTTCGAGAGTAGTTCCCGAACAACTCTCAGTATATACTATAAATTATGTAAAATATTTAAAGGAACGATGTAAAACTAGTTGTTGATTAGGTAGAAATATATTAAAGTTGCATGTTTTTGAGTGCTCTGCTCTAATACAGGATAAATTTAATTAAATATAAAGCTCTCTACACTGGAGAAATATCACCTAAATTAATAATCACCCAAACCTAATTTTTATGTGTACACACGTGAAACTTTTAAAGAGTTAAAAAGATTTGATCGGCGAAGTGGGTTGTAATGAGTATTAAATATACAATATAAGCCGATGCAAATGTCTCTCTTTGAACTGTATAAAATTGATAGATTAAAAAAATAGAGCAGGTGCATTTTTTTTTAAAACGAAAAGAATATGCTAGGTAATATGTTACAATTCTCGGAAAATTTTAGACGGGCGTCCTCTAAGTAAGTACATATAAAAAGTCTAAGCGAAAGCCAGACAGAGAGAAGTATGATGGATGGCACAGGCGCGCCGCTTACAGCCTCGTCCTATTACATCTCTATTTGTTACATTTACATATACCACAGACTATAAATCCACATTTTGGGTCAGCGAATATCGAATTAATATAAATATGTATTATAACTGAATCGAGCGGTATAGGTAAAAGCACTGGCTTGTTTTGAATAGGTTATAGTGGCAGAACTAATAATCCACCTGACTCTAAGTAGTAACTGCCGCCCATGGACATAAACAACTCAAAACGCAAATCGTATGGCATCCTGATCAAAATTCTATTTTTATATCACAAAAAAGTATTTGAAAATGTTTTTATATAACGTAAAACAAAAAGTCAATGCTTCAAATCACAAGCCAATATACACATTTGTGTTGTTTTTTGATGTTGCAGCTACGGGTTCATTGTGTACCTGTTTCTTTTTAATGAGACGGGAAAATGTACTTATCGTTCACCTCACATAGTCCGGGAAATATGTGTGGGGGCTCTCATCCATTAACAAATCCCGCCGTGAACTTATACCGAACCCAACGTCTAATCAAGAGCTATCAAACAAAAAAGTTGCATGAAAAACCGTTCAGTGGTTTTTGCGTGATGCGCGAACAAACAAACAGACAAACATACAAGAAATCTAAAAAAAATCGTTTTGTGTTTAGACACGCATATAAGTCTAATTCAGTATTTTTTTCTTAAATATCTTCAATGTACAGACACAGCTCAGTTACAGCTTTATAATAGTATAGACTAGCCTTTGCCCGCGGCACCGCCGCAGCCAAAAGTTAGTTTTTGAGGTATATCTCAGGTTCCCGATATAGTAGCGGCATAAAATGTATACCAGTTTTTAAGTCTAATCGAGAGCTTTCTTGCATAAAAATCCGTTCAGTAGATTTTGCGTGATGCGCGAACAAACAAACAGACAAAAAAACTCAAAAAAATCGTGTTGTATTTTTTCTCAAATATCTTGAATGAATAGACATATCTCTGTTACAGTGTTATAATAGTAATAGTATAGATAATAACTTTTTGTATTCTTCATGATAATAATATAATCATTTATTTATTTATTTATTTGGAACAACAAACAGTTATACATTAAAATTTTACATGCATTTATAAATTTTCTTAACCTAAATTTATAAATGTATAACCCACGACATTGTTCACGACTTAACATCAAAATCAAGATAAAGTAGATCAGACTAAAATGTTGAAGGAGAGAGAAAAGAAAAAAACGTAACTAAAAACAAAATCAAATTAATATTGATATGTCTGCCAGGGACATATTATTATATTAAGTATCTGTGGATAGTAGCTCAATTACTTGTTTTTTAAATTGTTGGTTTGAGAGTGCAAAAATGTCAATATCATTAAAATGTGTGTTATACGAATCAACAAGGCGACGAAGAGGTGCGCGAACTCCGGCATTAGTCCTACTAGTACCAGTGTGGAACAATCGAGGCACGCGCGCCCCTCGCCGATATATTGTTCTGGGTACACTATAACATAATTGGTTTGTGAGTACGGTACAATCAAATCTATTCTTACATAAACCATGAAGCATAATGACACCTAGCATTAAGCGTCTAGATTCTAAGCTTAAAATGTTAAACTTAATTAATGAAGATGTGTAAGAAAGTTTGGTCCGATTACATTTATAATTTATGGTACGTAAGAACTTCTTCTGAACCATTTCCATTAAATTGTTGTACTTAGCATAAAGAGGATTCCATATTGATACTGCATATTCTAATTGTGAACGTATTAGGGTTTTATATAATGTCGGAAGAGTTGAGGGTCGCACAAAGTCACGAGAGGATCTTAAGACAAAGCCAAACATCTGATAAGCTTTGTTAATAATTGCATCAATGTGTTGGTCAAAATGTAAAGAAGAATCTATCAGTATTCCTAGATCACGAACTAAGTTTACTTTATTAAGCACCACGCCATTAATTGAGTAATTAAAGTGAATTTTATTTTTATTTTTAGTAAAGGAAATTGTGTGACATTTAGGGAGACTTAGGAAGAGTTTATTTTTCTCGCAGTAATTAGAGAGTCCATTAAGATCTTCTTGAAGGAGAATACAGTCTTCTATTGTTTTAAAAGCCTTATAAATTTTGCAATCATCTGCATATACTAAAAAATTAGAGTTTATAAAACAATGCTGTATGTTATTAATAAATATGATAAAAAGCAGGGGCCCCAAAATGGATCCCTGAGGAACACCAGAATTGACAATTATTGACTCAGATTTGTACCCGTTAAGAACGACTCAAAAATATATGAGACAGACCAGCGAAGCAAATTGCCTCTGATACCATTAAAGGCAATCTTGCCCAAAAGCAGCACGTGATCCACCTTGTCGAATGCCTTTTGAAAATCACTATACACGGCGTCAACTTGTACTTGGTGGTCCATGTTTACGAATAGATGCTCAACAAAAGTCATAAGGTTTGTGGCAGCCGATCTACATTTAACAAAACCGTGTTTTTAGGGGACTATAATTCTGTGAAGAAGTGGATACAGTGCATTGTGCACCAATCTCTCAAAAAGCTTCGACAAGGTGGAGAGAATCGATATAGGACGGTAGTTTTCGATGTTACGTTTGTCACCATTCTTATAAACAGGTATAATATGTGCCTGTTTCCAAATTGAGGGGAATACTCTGTCATGTAAACATTTATTAAATACGATATGAAGTAGTATGAAGATGGTATCAAATGTTTTAACAAAAAAATACGGTGGAAGACCAGGTCCAGCTCCTTTAGACGTATCAAGCGCTTTAATCGCACTACGTATGCAGTGATCAGATAAATATAGATCGGGAACACTAATAGATGTATCCGAATATTGACCAGAAGGATGCCAAGTATCTGGGTCGAGTGAAGAGGGTTCATATACTGAGCGGAAGTAATTGGAAAATAGATTAAATATGTCTGTGGGATTATCAGAAGAGGTGTCTTTAAAGTACATGGTACTCGGAAACTTGCCCCTGCCTTTCCTAATTGATATGTACGTCCAAAAGTACTTAACATTCATGGGTATGCTATCTTCAACAGAACCTATATAGCTGCGGAAGCAGGAGACTAATTATTTGTGTATTATCTTACGGTATCTGGAAAAGTGATCATAGTCCGATTGGTTTCTATAAATTTTCCATTTTAGCCAAGCTCTTTATTTCTAAAACTACGGAGAACTTTTCGAGCGAGAAAGTGGTACATCCTTTCTTATTAAACCGCATTGAATATCATAGAAAACATTGACCGATTGTTCAGCAGAGAGGTGTGTGAGTCTCACATCCCAGTCTATATTGCCAATTTCCTCATTAATAGACTTATATAGTTGGCTTTACGGTAATTGTAAGTTAGCTCTGAGTGGCGTCTCATAGGTATAAAGGGGGTATTTAAGCATGAAAATATAGTAAAAGGGGATGACTGTCAGGGTCTAGAAGAGGGCTACAGGAAAGTAAGTCGCAGTCATTGTTAGAAATAAACAAATCTAAAATTCTATCAAGGGTGTTTTTATAAGTATTAAATTGGCATAGCCATTTGTTATAGCAATAAAATTAAGCAGAAGTCGACTTAAAGGCTTAATCACAGGCATATTTAAACTGTCAGGAGTGCGACTCTCCTGAGCCAGCCAGTCTATATCAGGTATGTTAAAGTCACCAGCAATGAAGAAAGAATCAGTTGTGCGATCATCAATTATATCACGTAAAGTGTTAAAATATTGTGAATATATTTCCTCAGAAGTGCGTGGTGGAAAGTACGCAGCACAAACGATATGACATTTATTGGTCTGGGACGCGGGCAACTGAATCGTTACTTGTTCGAAAACTGCATGATTAAATAGCATCACCACTTTGGCCGGTTGCAGTTCACGACGCCACAAGAACACCCCCTCCCTCATTTTTTTGCGTGGCTAACCTGTCGCGGTCGCACCTAAACACTTGGTAACGATTATCAATGAATTCGCTATCATTGATACCCGGAATAAACCAGGTTTCCGTTAATATTAATATGTCGTATGAAGCTGCCAAAATGTTGACATATAATGTATGCAACTTCGTGCGAAGCCCCCTACAATTCTGATATTATATCACTACACTTTTGGGAGACATGGTAATAATTGATCAATAAATACATTTTAGTTATATGTAATATTATAACAAAAAATACGGTACGTACGATCTTGAATTCTATCAATTTATAAATGTATAATATATTCGTAACAACATATAAATGAACATTTAATTTATTGAGATGGTATCCTGATATAACAAAATTATTAGCTAACATAATGCAAGGTGTAAACAATATGAAAGATCTCGTTAAACTATGAAAATAAAAATAATAGAAGTTATGACAATGTAAATGTAAAGAGATATTAATTATAGAACTATTATTCCACAGGTCCATACATGCATATATGGACGCGTGTATTAAAAATAGCACGAATAATTAGTAATATCAAAACCATTATAATTAATTGTATTAACAGAATAAATATGACAGCACCAGAAGGCACAGTGAATATACAATTATTTTTCAGACGGACCGGCTTTTTCGTAGAACTTTCCAAGGTCCTTGTCAGAACGGATAGCAAAAGCCAACGACCCATCACGTTCCCGTGCCAGTATTGTCCCATTTTTAATCCAAACAAATTTAAAAACCACATTTGCGGGCAGTTTCACGACTCTTACGAAATAATGTTTTATTTTTTAGTGTAAGATGCTCGTTTAAGTAGATGGGTACCGAAGCGCCTGATATTCCTAATTGGTCCGAGTTCACACTCTTTGTTTTTCGGTAGGCGCTAATCAGATTATCTCGTAGAATACTTGATTTCAATTTCACAATAATATTCTTCGGCTTACCATCGCGTTCAAGAGCGTGAGGAACCCTGCGTATTGATATGATGTCACTTGAGGGAACAGAGAAGTTTACTGTTTTGCAGATAGATTCCATTAAAGTGAGCAGATTCTCGTTCTTTTTCTCAGGTAGGTTGCAAATCTCAACATTGGACTGGCGTGCATGTTGCTCCATAGCGTCTATTTTAGCTTCCAGTTCCAATATTGTTTCATTCGAATCACAACATGTTTTTTCACAAAATCGCTTCTCATAGTCATTTTGAGATTTCTCAACCGCTTCAAGCCGACCCCTCATATCTTCATACCCTTTATTTATAAACATTATCGATTTTTGAATTTCAAGGTTGGTTTTTTGATTTATAATATTTTGATGTTTTAATTCCGATACTTCTGTGACTATTTCGTTAAGTATAGTGTTCTGTTCCGCTTTCCAAGACTACAACATAATCTTCAACTCCTCGAATTTGTCGTTCTCTGAGTAAGCATCGGCTCCCCGAGAGCGTTTACTCGGTCTGGTAGTCATACACAAGCAATTTCGCGACGGCGGCCACTTCTTACCGTGGCGCAATGCACAAGCCACCGGTGTCGAACTCCCGATGCCGCCGGTTCGCGTCCCACCAACAGTGTTCGTTTTTGGAATTATATAAAGTAGTTTAAGTTTATTAGTTTATTAAAAGTTCAAATTTAGTTTAAATTTAATTAGTTACAACGATTTTATATAATTGAAACACAAGCTCACTTAAGATTTGATGTCCCTCTCTAGCTCCTCCAACTGGGCGTGCACATCAGGTAAAAGCACTACAAGAGCAACAAGGATTTGAAAAACAGAACGACAGCCAATCACAAATAATCAGTATACTGTACAAATCGCGAAGAACAACACGTCTGTCCACTTCAAAACATAGAGACAAAACTGATCATGATATTGTTTTGGGTATATTTTTAATATTCAGTAACAAAACGTTATACCACACGACTTGCCCGCTTAAAATCCTTACGTTCCCATCGTAAATAGTGCGGCAACATTACTCACAACACCATAAGTAATGAGCAAATATCAACCCCTTGTTCTTATATGGAACATTTGACATATGGCATACTTAAGGATGCCGATATATCGATGTTTGTTATCGATATTTATTGAACTAGGAAATATTTGTCGATGCTTTTTAAGCGATGTTTACATTGTTGTTTTTGATTTGTAGTGGTAATAACGGTAGAGCCTTACTTATCCCAGCACGAATAGGCCGGCTCGATCGGGGTAAGTACCACCCCCTCACAAAAGATCAGTGTGAAACACGGTAGGTACTCCTTTTTTTATTTTTTATTTAGGCGGGAAATAATGTTCCTTACCGCACAACCCGTCGTTCGGGGCAACAAACAGGGTAGTGTGGGGCCTGCACCCACTAAAGAAACCCGCCGTGTGCCGTCTCTCCGCCTTTATTGGCGGGCCACCGGAACTATGTTACATTCCTTCTGTGGTCCGCCGGCGGCTTACCCTTTCGGGTACCCTCTACTGAGCGACGGTAGGTACTCCTACCGTTGTATTTTGTATGATGAGTGAGAGTGCCGGAAAGATAGACCTTTGTTAAGATAGATATACAATTAATATCAGTTTAGTTAACTTAAGTAAACTTAGTCCCGACTCGTCGCCGGCGCGCGGGGCGGCGCGGACGCAACTATTTGCGTCTAATGCCGCCCTAGCCGAGGCTGCGGGCGGTTCGATCGGGGTTTGTCCGCCGCCCGCATTGAGCCTACCACGAAGGTGTGACGTTCCAGGTGCGCGGGGACGTCACTCAGAGACGGAGTCCGATAGGGGTAGCCGCTGCGCGGACCACTGAAGAGAATATACGCAGTACCAGTGGTCCGCCGAGTATGGGCGGATGAGGGCGCACGGCCGGTTTTAGCGGGTGAGAGCCCCACACTACCCCGTTGTCTCCCCGGACGGCGGGGTGTGCGGTAGGTACATTTTACCCCGCCTAAAAAAGAAAAGTAAACTTAGTTCCGAAATTCTGTAATGGGTTAGTATTCGACACGAAGCAGTAAAATACATGTATATTTCGACATCGATATTTGTGTTTTAAGGCGTAGCCCTAGGTAGTTACCGTAGCGTAACGCGCACATATATTTATCTTCCGTATAATTAACTAGAGGGAGGGTTACTATGAATAATTGTCACAATATCTTTAGGCGGTTAAGGGCGGGTTGTTTCAAACCATTGATTATCGTAACATACGTACGTCAAAAAGTAACGATTACGAACGATATTTAACGCACGTTAAATACAAAGCGTTGTTCCATTCCATAAAACAGCAGTCGTCAAAGTTATTAGGGATGCCAGCAGATAGCAACGTATATTCGTAATAAAAATAGATGGGAGAATTTTCTAGTATGCGAACATTTGCCCGTATACGTCAGTTTATCTTTTTTTATCATAGACAGAGGATGTTATAGTCTATGGTTTTTCGGTTTTTGTCATGGAAGTAATATGTAATGTATATAAGTATGTACTATATATACATATTACTTATTTATTTTGTTATTTACGACGCAAATGACAAAACTGCGAATTATTCCTTTATTATTAGATGTGAATAGTGACAATATTATTAATATAAAGAAAAATAAGCTATTCATGTAGAATTCAATGCGTACGTCTGTTAAAGTTTGATTTGAAATCTATCTATGTTGTAGAAGTCAGTTGCAACAGCCAATTTTTCTTCGTGGCTAGATGGATTTCTTAGCCGTGTGGGGCCGGCTTTAGAATTGTCCCACCCCTCTCCACCCATAGGAGTCGTAAGAGCCGAATGAGGGAGTACCGGGGGATTGGGCAGCAGCCCTCCTTCGAGTATTAACAACATCCACTGCAATCGCCAACCCGCCTGCCAAGCGTGGCGATCACGGCACTATCCCCCATTCTTGGGGAGGCCTATGTCCAGCAGTGGACGTTAAAAGGCTGATGGTTGGTTGGTTTTGGTTGGTAGATGGTTTTTTTATGTAATAAGGACGTAATTTAGCGATAGCCGAGTCACGCGATGAATAATATGGCATACTATTGACTTCTGCAAACCAGACATATCTCCAACACATCTCATAAGCGATCCTGAGCCATAACATTGTAGAGTAGCAAGTAACTAATCTATAGGTAGGCTAGGTTTTACTGCCAAATTTCTGAAATATTGTAAACGAATAAATTTTTAATCTAAGTATTCTTATGAGAGACTCTACTTTCCTGTAACAATTTTATATCGTCTTCGATAAGACGTGTTAGCAATAGAGCCACTTCCTTTATTAGGTAGGTACACGATACCTTGCAATGAATTCCTGCTCACACCAAAAGTTTAGGTTGTTAACACATATTTTAAATACTTTTTCTTCTTGAAACAAGTATTACTTTTTCTTCCTTTCTACATTGTCTGTATTATCGCCAGATGAACAAATATCGTCGAATACAGACGAATACAAAAGAGAGTCCATAATGTTATAGGTACCTACTCTTTGCTAGACGCATCCATATAGTACATAATTATATCCTCTGTCTACGATGGTTAGACGCAACGAAAGTGACGTTAACCAGTGGGTGGGACATCTGTTACCGTAATCGTTATTATTTAACGTACGTTAAGGACCTCATTTCGTGAAACAATGCTTTTTTTGTTTTGGCGATGGTTAACTCCAATTGACGTTTACGTGTGCGTCAAGTATAGCTGAAACAACCGGCCCTTAATGTATTACTCCATGAAAATGAAAATAGCAGTATATACCTATAGGTACTGAGAAAATACAATGTTATATACATAATTATGAAACTGCCTCGGTGGTGCAGCGGTAGTGTATGCGCCTGCCGATCATGAGGTCTCAGGTTCGATTCCCGGGTCGGGCAATGATATTAAGTTTTTTATAAAAAGAAAAATTCTCAGTAGCAGCCCGGAGTTTGTAAATGTGCCCGGTAGACGGCAATAGACTCGCCCCCTATTACGTGGAACTTAAATATAGCTGGCGAACCGTGGGTGTGTAATACACCTCTGCTACCTCTTCCGGAATACAGGCGTGATGTTAGGTCTATGTCTATAAATAATTATAGTGATGTCGCGATAGAAACAATTTGTAGCAAACGTTTGCCTAGTGAAATTTTGAGATGGGTTATAATTTTAAAGAAAATCAATTACTTAAATTCTTAACCCGGTGACCAACGTTGATACAGCAAAGGGTTGAGAAAAAAAATAAAGCTCTTAATGGAAAGTATGTTTTAAGATGTAAAACTGTATTCATCCTCACCCGGAGTTTCATTTCCATTGCCTATGAAGACTTACCTGAAAAACAAAAAAATATATATTTAGTTATTTTTTTTTCACTTGATATTTTAAATATTTGCTAGTACAAATTACTGAGAAAATAGAAAATGATTAATACGGTAATGTATTTCTGTATTCACAACAAATTCTGCCCGCGACTTCGCAGCAGGATAAACTAACTTTTTTATTATATAACATGTTGCCCAACATAGTCGCGAAATACGACGTATATCAGTTTTTAAGTTTAAACAAGAGCTGAATAAAAAAGATTCAATGAAAATAAATTTAGTACCTTTTGCACAATGTGCGAATAAAAAGACCAAAAATTAAAAAAATATTTTTTGTTTCTATGTTAATGCACATCTGAAATTGTTTAGCATATTTTAAAGTGGCATTCTGCGAACAAAGTCGCGGGCGGCAGCTAATAGTCAAACAGGGTATCCTCTCAATATGTTCGATATTGAATGACGGTTCAACGCTTACTGACCAAACTTGGCTCGTTTCATATTAAAAGAGTCATCTTTCAGTGATCCCGATGGCTTGTTCGATGTCCATAAATAACGTAGCCAATTTGTCGATACAAAGGCCATGCGAAATTGTTTTCATGTCATCGAGCCAATTAAAAAAAACGAGCTAATTTACTGGCAGTGTGTTTATTTAGGCCGTACGGTATCTAGTATATTACAGCAATATTACGTAAGATTTTTGGTTGCCAAGAGTCTCCATTACGATTAGTGCTCCAGCAAATAAGCACAAATTTTGGTTGAACAACTATTTACTTAATGATGTATTCAAAATATATAGGAATATATAAAGGGGCGTATCAAATCAACTTGATTGTAAATCAAATCGATAAGTAAAAACAACAAAAGCTTTTTTATTTTTTTTTATTGCATATAGTGGCAGACGAGCCACGGCCCATCTGATGGACTCAACTATACCGAGACTATAGTCAAGCCGCTGCTCACCATTTCATTTCACCGATATGAAATGAAATAATAAACGGCTATCTCTTGCTACAGCTAAAACGCAACGATGTGCTTCGTGGCCGGTCACACGGGAGATGGTGGTACCAACCCATTCGGGCCCGCCACAATGTGAGTACTCCCACTTGGTACCCAGCCCTACCACTAGTCATGCCATCCATCCATCCATCCATCAGCCTTTCAACGTCCACTGCTGGACATAGGCCTCCCCAAGAGAACGCCACAACGAGCGGTCCCGTCATGGGGGATAATGCCGTAATCGCCACGCTTGGCAGGCGGGTTGGCGATCGCAGTGGATGTTGTTAATACTCGAGGGAGTGCTGCTGCCCACTCCCCCGGTATTCCCTCAGTCGGCTCTTACGACTCCCGTGGGTAGAGGGGTGGGACAATTCTAAAGCCGGCCCACACGGCCAACTAGTCATGTAATGGATGATAATTGCTTACTTCCCTTGGTCGCCTCATACGACACCCGTGAGAAAGAATGGGGTGGTGACACTTGTATTCTTAGTTCGTCACCACACGGAAGTTCACATCGAGTCATCAACACGTGGGTTAAAAAAAATAAGAACTGAGGATTAACTGCTTAACAGCGACTACAACAGTATTGAGAGATTTTATCTGCTGTTTCTGAACTCTGCAGTGGGCCAATGTGGTGGCTTATAGCCAAAATCCTTTTCGATTTTATATGAGAGCCGTTAATGGAACTGCAATCTGTTTATTACAGTACGAACTGTTTCGAGATAGAATGCCAAAAAAGTATTTATATACTTTTAAAAGCTTCACGGATAATAAATGACTGTCTATGGTCCTATATTGACCACTGAAGTAATGTCTTGCAGTTCCAGCGATGGCACACGGCGGGTTTATTTAGTGGGTGAGGGCCCCACACTGTCCTATTTGTTGCCCTGACCGACGGGGTGTGCGTTTAGGTACATTTTTTCCGACTTACCTTTTACTTCTAAAAGGTTCCTATATTTAGTCATAAACACAACATAGTAAGTCTTGTGCTCTCATATTGTAGTATTTGATCAAACAAAATAACTTGTCCTTAACTTAGATAGTTGAAGCTTCTCAAGTCCCTTATCTAACAGTAATAAGTTAGCGAGCTAAGTCGATACTATACAAGCTACATGTTGAGGAGGTAATCCGAGTAAGGGGATAGTTCCCTGGCTTACTAACCGAGACAGTGCTACAGCTCTAGTCAATTGGCTGGTGTGAGGGTCACGTGCAGTGAATACTGAATAGTGTTTCTAGGACATTTAGAATTAGAGATAAAGGGGTAATTTAGTTTAGAATACTAGGATATTAGTTAATACCGTCTGTGCTTATGATTTACGATGGTAATATATGAAATCGTATCGTAGATAAGTTTTTTTGATATGAAATTCTAAGTCATTGCTTTCTCACAGTTAAATATATGGGTGTCCTCTTAATGTATTCGATATAATTATATCGAAATTGATTAACTGGTATACCCACGAACATCATTTTGAAAATCCCAACGTGTATGCCTAGCGAAGTCTCAAGCTCACACTGCATTAATAGCTATCACACATATGCAAATTTTAATGATGGTTGGTCCAAAATAGTTACGGCGTCAAGCGCAACAAACAAATAAACAACCAAACAATCTTACTTTCTCTTTTATAATATTAGTAAGGATTAATGAGCACCTGTGGGATATAATCATATCGCTTAAACTACACAATGTACTTGAAGTATACACAGACGAAGTCACGGTTATAAATGTATTAAATACTAGCCTTTGCCCGCGGCTTCGCCGCAGCCAAAAGCTAGTTTTACGATTATATCTCAGGTCTCTGATATAGTAGCGGGATAAAATATATACCAGTTTTTAAGTCCAATCAAGACCTTTCAAATAAAAAGAGTTGCCTCAAATTCCGTTCAGTAGTTTTTGTGTGATGCGCGAACAAGCAAACACACAAAAATTCTAAAAAAAATTGTTTTATGTTTAGACACGCCTATATATTACAGTCATTTTTTCTCAAATATCTTGAATGTACAGACATAGCTATGTTACAGCTATATAATAATATAGATAAGCAAAATAAAAGATGAAAATTGATATTATTAATCAGTACAATTACAAGGATTTATTTTGAATCATTTGGCACTCAAAGTCAAATAGCAATAGCATTTGAAATCTACAAACAATTTACTAACAATGTACTACTACGTAATATTATTTTCACTTCTTTATTTTCAGTTCCCCGTGCATTGGCCCGGAAGCTTGGACAACTTATTAATTTATGTTTCATTTCAAGATATAACTTTTCACTGACACGGCAAATCGAGTCTCCGCTTCGTCAAAATCGATATTTCGTTTTATTCAAATCAAATTTGTTATAAAGCAAATAACGTTGTATTTATAATATTCAAGAAGCTGAAGTCTTGGCCGCAGAGGTCGTGAGAGCACAATCAAATAGCTTGAACTTGCTTGTTGTGGAAATCAAAGTTTACCGAACTATACATTTACTAGAATCGATTATAGATTTCTAGAATTGGTACCGTAAATACTAAGTATGTAATATCATAAATGCGAACTTTTGTGAAGATTTTTTGTCAATGTTTGTCGTGATAGGTAGATAAGTATTTGTCACATAAATCGACTACAAAAAAACCTTCAACACCAATCATCAGACCTTGCTGTGGACCATGGAGGAGTGTGGAAGGTATAAGAGGACTGATAAAAGGTTAGTTTAAACAATAACTACATCAATGTTTTTGTTTTTTTTAAGACAGAAACCCTTACTAAGGAATAATCCTTGTATCGCGGGGGACTTCACAAACATACAATTTCAAGGACACAAAGTATACGCAGACTCAGAAAAACCATTTGTGGATCACACAAAGAGTTGTCCTGTGTGGTAATCGAACCTACAACGCTCGGACGGGAGGCCGGTATCTAAACCACGCCCCCATCTGTGCAGTCAATTGTTTTTTTTTTGGTAAATGGAGTATACCGTTGACTGGGAAGTAAAACATGGCGCGCGGACTGGCTTGGTTTATGGACCGATGGGGTGGGTTATGCACGTCAACACTCACGATAAGTAAATTCTTATTCAACTAACATTACCGTAAATTTAAACGTACTGTCAAATCAAATTGAGTTTCCGAAACATTGATGAAAAATAATTTAACATTTCTGTTAACTGACGTGATGATCAAATCAAATAGCTAACAGTGCTTTCAGCAACTCAAATGTCGCTTAACAAGAGATTTGACAGAATGTCAGTTGATTTATCTATTGATCAGCCTTTCAGAAACCGGGCGTAAAAAAAAACAGCATCACGCCTGTATTCCCCGAAGGGGTAGGCAGAGGTGTATTAACACCCACGATACGCCAAATTCAAGTCCCACGTAATAGGGGGCGAGCCTATTGCCGTCTACCGAGCACATTTCTAAACTCCGGGCTGTAACTGAGAATTTTTCTGTTTATGAAAAAGCTCAATAACATTGCCCGACCCGAGGATCAAACCCGAGACCTCATGATCAGCAGTCAAATACACTACCGCTGCACCACCAAGGCAGTTAATGTTGTTAAATATTGTAAAAACTATCTATGCTGACAAAACACATGTGCCTGTTACACAGTGACCAGTTTGAACAGATACAGTATGTAATGCAAGGGGATTTAGATAATATAGTCAAATGGCCGCACGATAATGGACATTATTATTAATATGACCAAACCTTTGTAGATTAATCTCGTCTCACTACAACCAAGTAACTAAGGGTAGTTGTGTCTCGTTAATAGGACATATATAACAATACTGCCGCGGCGACAGTATCAAGCTACTGCGATGGCTTAGCGGTCTGGAGCACTTTCCGGGTTCTCGTACCTGGGCCTGCGAATACTCCTTTACCATTAATAAGGTCCTTGAGTGTCTATTGACTTTCTTTACTTGTGGCCACTTGCCCGGATTGGAAGGACGCAGGTTCGAATCCCGCTCGAAGTAAATCTCTCTTTTTCCACTTTCACAATAATTTGTTCTTTAAAGTATCAAGCGTGTTACAAATAACAACTAGGTACTTAGAATTAATAACCGACTGTCGATATTTTTTGTTAAGGCGGGAGACAATGTACCTAACCGCACACCCTGTCGTTCGGGGCAGCTAACAGGGTAATCCCACTAAATAGACCCGCCGTGTACCGTTACTCCGCCAGTATCGGCGGATCACTGGAACTGTGTGATATTACTTCAGTGGTATATAGTACAATATAAGCCTAGAAAATTAAAATTAGACATTATATTATTATGTTTCTGAATGAATATTAGGTAGCTTAAATTGATCATACAAACGGTAAGATTACTAATATCTAGTAGTTTTTTGTATAGTAATATGCACGTACTCACACATTACTGGCTTTAATGACAGTTTTGATATTAGTTTAATTATCATCATAATACAATGTCACGCATATGCGTGTATAAATATACGTTTTTTTTATAGATAATGAACAACAATTACCTACCTCAGATTACTTAATTTAAGCTTTTATTATATTTAGGCACAAAATATTTCAGGTTGTATAACCAATAATCCGACCGTAGGTAGTTACACTCCCGTGCCTGGCGTCCGGACGGTTCCCTGACTGCTGGAAGGAGGGGAGGCTGGTATTCCTGCCGAAGCCAGGGCGAACGCCGGATTCGGTCGGGGCCTTCAGGCCCATCGTGCTGCTGGACGAGGCGGGTAAGCTGTTGGAGAGAATCCTTGCTGCCCGCATCGTCCAGCACTTGCGCGACGTCGAGCTCGACTTGTCGGACGCCCAGTTTGGTTTTCGAGCTGGTCGTTCGACGGTCGATGCGATTATGCGCCTGAGGGCCGCGGCCGCGGCAGTCGTCGCCGGCGGTGGAGTGCTGTTGGCGGTGTCGATTGACATCGCCAACGCATTCAACAGTCTGCCATTCAGCTGCATCAGGGAGGCGTTCCAGTATCACGGGGTGCCTGCATACCTGAGGCGGCTAGTGGCAGACTATCTTGAGGGTCGCAGCGTTCTTTATGAGAGCCGTATAGGGGACGTTGTGAGGAGACCCATGTCGTGCGGTGTCCCGCAGGGTTCGGTTCTTGGGCCGCTCATGTGGGACACGACTGGGTGCTACGCTGTCGGCTCCCCCCCGGGCTTGCGGTCATCTGCTATGCGGATGACACGCTGGTCGTGGCCCGGGGTGGAAACTTCAAGGAAGCGGCGTTCCTGGCCACCTTAGGGACCTCAGAGGTTGTCAGGAGGATCGGGGCACTGGAGCTTAGGGTGGCCCTGGACAAGTCAGAGGCCCTGCTTTTCCATGGGCCCCGACGTCGGCCACCTGCTGGCGCCTCGATCACTGTGGACGGAGTCCAAATTAAGGTGCAGGCCCAGATTAAGTATCTGGGCCTGGTGCTGGACGGGAGGTGGCGCTTTCGCGAGTACTTCCGTCAACTGTCCCCGAGGCCTACTAAGGGAGGTGGCCAGGTGGCAGGGCGACGCCCGCCGAGCTGCCATGGCCAGATGGAAGGCACGGTTGGAGGCGCCCCGGGCCGGTCTTTGGACTGTAGGGGCGCTCCAGCCGGTGCTGGAGGAGTGGGCGGGTCGACTGAGTCCTTACCTTCCGACTGGTGCAGGTGCTGTCGGGGCACGGTTGCCTCGGCAGATATCTGCACATAGTCGCAAGGAGGGAAGCGACTCCGGGCTGTCACCACTGCGGTTGTGACGAGGACACGGCGCGCCACACGCTCGAGTCGTGCCCGGCTTGGGCCGAGCAGCGCCGTGAACTCGTCGCGGAAATAGGGGAGGACCTCTCGCTGCCGAGCGTCGTCAGAGCGATGCTTGGCAGCGACAGGAATTGGGCCGCGGTCGCTGCCTTCTGCGAGGAGGTTATCTCGCGGATGGAAGCGGCGGAGAGGGCTAGGGAGGAGGATTCTTCTGCTGACCCAAGCCGCCGCCAGCGACCGGAGCGGCACAGGCGCAGGTACTTGCGCCTCATGCCGCCCTAGCTGAGGCTGCGGGTGGATGGACCGGGGAACGTCCGCCACCTGCAAGGCCCCCCGCGAAGGTGCGACGCTCCTCTGCGGATGCGTCGCTCAGTAGAGGGTACCCGAAAGGGTAAGCCGCCGGCGGACCACCGAAGGAATGTAACACAGTTCCAGTGGCCCGCCAATAAAGGCGGAGAGACGGCACACGGCGGGTTTCTTTAGTGGATGCAGGCCCCACACCACCCTGTTCGTTGCCCCGAACGACGGGGTGTGCGGTTAGGAACATTTTTTCCCGCCTTAACAAAACAGAAAAAAGGTACCTCCACTCACCTTTTTTTGTTAAGACGGGAAAAAATGTACCTAACCCCACACCCCGTCGTTTGAGGGCAACGAACAGGGTAGTGTGGGGTCCTCACCACTATGAGACATTACTTCAGTGGTAGTTGCACTCCCCCCTAAAGCAGAAAAAGAAGCGAAATCAATGCACTCTATAAGATTTTACAACATTTTTAGCTTTAATAATTATATCGAAAATCGCGGGTAATATACTAGCCTTAATGCGAATATTCACTTAATACAAACACAGTAATGAAAGTGAGAAATTTTAATTGGCAACACAGAAGATCCTATTGCAACAATAATTCAAGAAATGAAAATGAAATAATAAAGTATGGCACAAAGAACAAACAGTGAAAAGCCAAAGGAAATCCAGTGAGGCGAGCCTGCAGATGTACATATTGATATAAACGAGCAGTGACGGTGCGATGAGGTGCGGTGCTCCTGCCGGCGATGAGCGACTAGCGAAAGCAGCTAAAGTAGTTACGTCGGTAACGCAAATAGTACGGGATGGTATTTTTAATTCTCAGGAAAAACTCTAGATAATACATAAATAAATAATTATTCACAGACATTTTTCACACAACGTCCTCTGGTCCCAAACTAAGCTTGTGCTATGGGTACCAGATTACGGATATAATACATATATTACTTTTTTTTTGTAAATACATACATATAATAGATAGAACACACCCAGACGCAGTATAATCTGTATTCATCACACAAATATTTGTCCTGAATGGGAATCGAACCCACGACCTCGTGCACGGAAGTCGGTTACACTGTCGACTATACCACGAGGCTTTTCCTGTTCCAGCACCAAAATGGTATAAAAAATAATACATTTTTTTTTTTATATTTGATACCCCATGTGTACAAACAACGCTCAAAAAAGACTTTTCAGACAAATTTAATGAAATATTAATAAAATGTTAATATTATTGTTTTAATTTTACTTGATCGCCCAATACAAAAATAATTGTGGAATTAAAGTAATAGGTACTACTACGGGAATATTTTGGGAAGTAACTCATAAGATAAATTCTTTAAATGTTATAGCTTTTCAATTTCAAAATTTCATACAGTTATAATACGCCAGTGGGTCTAAACTAAACTAAACATAAACTTAATAGAATATGATTTTATCATAATAAATATTAAGTTTTGAATAGACATCCTTTTAAATTTATTAAAGTATACTGTTGCTAGGTCTACGAATAAACTATTGTACAATCCAATTTTTAATCATGAAATTCGATCTTGGAACTAAAAACAAAGCCTAAATACTAAGTCGCTTGTATTTTTAATGTTAAACGGAATACTATACAAAATCCAAAAAAAGCTATTTGACATTTATATCTTGAAAAATAGCGACTGTATCTACAACCGGCACCGTTACGCCAGCGGCTTGCAGCGTCGCGACATTTGCATAATAATGCACTATGGAAGCGAGGGTATTTAATGAAAATCGCTACACTCGCTACCTACAATAAGCCGCTGCATCAAACAACTTAAGCGATTCACTCGTTCTTTTTACAATAAATAGCTACATTTTACTTTGCTTTAAGTTGATTTGAGAAATAGCAAAGAAGAAAGTTCTACATAATGCAATGATTTGACATCCTATTTCTTTTATGTATTATTTAAATTAACTATTGGTATTTCTAAAAGTCCGCCTTTGCAAATTATGTTTTATGCATAAAGTATAAATAAATAATCTGGAAACATAATAAGCGTTTAGCTTAGTTTGGGACCAGAGGACGTTGTGTGAAATGTCCGTGAACATTTCTTTATTTATTTATTATTTATATGTTATATTTAGATTTTTTTTTCACACTGTGTTTATAAACATGTTATAGTCAAAACAATTTTGAGGTTATATTTACAGTGTGTATCTTTGACGAACATACAGTTGTTACACCCAAACTCTGTTCAATATTCGTTCAGTCTGGCAATACTAGCTTCTAGCGATTAAATACACGACTACTAGGAGTTATTTATTAGATAATATGCATCAAACCATTTGCCGAACTTCTATAATGGATACAGATTAATAGGGAGTCTCTTAGTTAAATTTTTTAAAGTGCGGTAGTATAAACGCGGTAGTGAAGAACTACACAACAATCTTTTTACCAACATTCAAACTAGAATGGCAATAGCGTCATCTATTATAAAGCTTTAACAGAGCTGTGTCTGTACATTTAAGATATTTGAGAAAAAAATACTGTAATAGCCTATATAAGCGTGTCACATAACTATTTTTTTTAGATTTTTGTCTGTTTATCTGTTTGTTTGTTTGCACATCACGCAAAAACTATTAGACGGATTATGATGCAACTTTTATTTGATAGCTCTAGATTAGTCTTAAAAACTGGTATACAATTTATCCCGCTATTGTATCGGGAACCTGAGATATAACCCAAAACTAGATTTTGGCTGCGGCGGAGCCGCAGGCAAAGGCTAGTTATACCTAAAATTGTAATATCACAGGCATTTGTAAGCGATCTCAGCTCTCGATTTATGGGCTCATTAGTATTATCCCACACCTGACCTCAATTAAAACAGCCGAGTAATTACACACATTCTTTGTTCTCTAATATTAATTATTAAAGGGTATACAACTGTGTGTTAACGAAAACAAAGTTTAATTACGATGTTCATGGGCGGGGAGATTATCATTTTTAAAGATTAACGCTGAGCTCGGGCTGATTGATAGGGATCTTCCTTTTAATCTAATTTTCTGCTTTAATGAAGAGTGTTTTTCGTTATATTGTGTCTTAAAAGTCAAATATAGCCTCGGCTTAGTCTTAACGATAATAAGTCCAAAATTTACTCTTTACTTTTTCTTTTTTTTACTCTTATTCTAGTAACACTAAAAGTATAATTATTATTTTATATTTATTTAGGACACCAATAATCTGCGTGTGTATATGTTTTATTTATATTTCTACATTGATGTCTATCGTTAAGAATATTTTAATTTCGTAACAAATAACACCGGTAATTTTCATCAAAAACTTGAAATAAACTTTGGAGCGGCATTAAATTGCTTTTTGATTGGTTTCCATCCCAGTCCGCTTGTTTATAGCCACAAGAAATAAGATGTTATCACTAAATAAAATTTTCTGTTGTATTAGAATTTTTCATATTCGAAAGTTATTTTTCTAAGTCAGATCAATTCTGGCTTTTGCATAATTTGGCGCACCTACCTCGAGAGCGTGTTCTTTTAGTTGTGTTATATAAATATAGGTACAGTACATTACATTATCCGTGTAGGGCCGGCAACAAGAGTAGCTCCACCCCGTCTCTTCCTATGGGAGTCGTAAAAGCCGACTAAGGGATTATGTATAAGGCGAGAAAGCTGTATTTAACCGTACACCCTGTCGTTCAGGATAATGAATAGGGTAGTGTGGGGGGTCTTTATTATAGGAGTATATGCGCGCAGGCAGATAAAGGCCGAAACATGAATGAATGCATGTTTATTATCATTAACCTATCACGGATATAGTCTAGCATCTATACCTATATAGTACATAAAAAATGAAACGAAGATCTAAAAAAGCTATCGCAAATGAACTTGTCAATACACTAAAGGAGACAGCGATAGGTATTAGATGCGATAAATAAGAGTTTGTTCGTGTACGCACTCGGTATAATCGTAAATCACGACACGTTTTATCGATCCACATAAGAGGCTCTCGTACGCCGCGTACAGATTTATTCGGAATACTTTTTCTTCGTTTGAATATCGTCAGATGTATTTGTATTATCCTGAGGATTTAGTTAGACGTATAACTTAACCTTCATGTTAAAACCAAATGTTAGTAATCGATTTATCATTTATGTTGTCTAACTGATAGTTTTTGAAGAAGAATACCATCACTATAAAAATACAATTTCACCTCCCCCCTCAGGCAACTATAATAATCTAAGAATATAATATATATATAAAACAAAGTTGGGGTAATTATAGCAATTATTACTCAACAACGGCTGGACAGATTTTTATGATCTTTGATTTGTGCAATTTGTCTCATCCGGACTAGCAGAATAACTATTAAAATAATTAAAATCTTCACGAAAAAAAATTATTTTCTCATAAATTTCAGCTAATAAGATTTTTTCTATTTTCATTTTCGTACTATGTGTTATAGAAAATATAATTACATTTTTAATGTAACGTAACGTGATGTGACCTTCTAGTCACGTTAATGTGAGGTAAAGTCAAGTTAAATCAAATCCTTAGTCGACTCTTTAAGGTATTATTGGAAGGCAATGGACTACCCTACTGACAAAATGTATTATATGTTAGCTGTAAATAGTTATAGACAGACACATCATTAATTCTGTGACGAAGTAGCAATACGTAGAGCACGTCTACGACGTAGCTGTATATTATAATATTGGCTACGAGCTCATTTATATTTTTATATATACCAAATGTTTTTTCTATTGTCACCAGATATTAAAATTTATGAAAAAAAAGGAATTTCTAATAGTTCTTACTAAGTTGATAATCAAAAATAATATATCCATACATTTTAAAATATTTTGTTCTATTAGGCTTATTAAGATATTTTTATATATATTTAGCATTTGACATGCTTAGCACTATAAATTAAACACATAGTGAAAAATGTGAAATCGAAAATAAGTCACGAGCAGGATTTGAACCTGCATCTCCTGGATACCGTCCAGATGCTTTGCCAATTCAGCCATCGTGACAATTGCTCCTGACTGCTAATTTCGATAACACATTCATACTAAGACGTCTTTGGGTGACGCCTGCGCCATCTGTCGGTAGTATTTTCATACATTATACCGACCAGGTAAACACATTTTTCACTTTGTGTTTAATGCATGTCAAATGCTAAAAATATATATAAAAATATCTTAATATTTATAGGGACCACCCAATGACGTTAAGTATGAATGTGTTATCGAAATTAGCAGTCAGGAGCAATTGTTACGATGGCGGAATTGGCAAAGCATCTGGAGGGTATGCAGGAGATGCAGGTTCAAATCCTGCTTGTGACTGTTATTTTCGATTTCACATTTTTCACTTTTTGTTTAATTCTATTAGGCTGTTTTTTTAGGTTATATCTCAGGTTCCCGACATTGTATAGAAAAAAAAGGAACCAATTTCTAAGTATACATTTTTTTTCTTATAAATCGATTTAGTAATTTCGCAAATCTCAAAAGTACAAAAATAGCTCTGTTACAGCTTTATAATAGTATTCTACTATACATGTTATACAGGCTAACATTTGTTGGTTGTATTCGATAAACTCTAAAATTACTGAATCAAAGGAGAATGGGATTTCTGGGCCTGAAGATAACAAGTTGAAATATTCTTAAAAAAATTTGCCATATTTTTCTGATGTAAAATACAAAAAGCTAGTTTATTTTTCATTCTGGAATGCCAAATATCCATTAAAAAAGGAAATAATCATAGAAATCGATTACTTTAATCAATACAATCGAATTAGTGATCATTTGTATTAAAAAATGAAAATAAAACTAAATGTTTACTTTCATTATTAATAATTTCTTCGAAAGAATAAATTAATATAAAGATATTATTCCCGGAAAAATAATAAAGAAACTTTTTTTATGTTAACATATCGATTGACATAATATATCGATGCATTAGTGAAACCTCCTTTCTGAACGCTATACTGCAACACTACAATCTATGACTATGACTACACTTGACAGTTCAACTTCTATCTATTGATTGCTTATTGTGGCTTATTTTTTGACCCTAGCTTTGTTACTGCTGGATACTGATAATTTTGCCTACACGATGGACCTGGCCTTAATATTTTGGAAAACTATACTACGCCTGTAGATTGGATATTGACAATATGGATCGTTGTATAAATTGTAATATAGCGACTGCTCGCTCTAATACAATAGGAAAACGAGTTTTACATGACCAAGTAATACTTACTGTCTGTGATCCATGAATGATGTGCATCTCAACCTGTAAATACTAAATGTTTATTTATTTATCAATTTTATTAAATAAAGCCGTCAAATCTCAGTGTTCTTCTCTTGGCACATCACAACTCCTAGACCTGACTTGTTATCTTTTTATTATTGATTTATAAAATATTTCTTGTGTTTTAGGTAAACAGCAATGACCATTTATGTCAGGCCTGCAGGGACTTGCAAGAAGTAGTCTTAGGAACGCATAGAGCAGCAGGTCACTCCAGTGTTTGTATCCGGTGTGGACGTTCATTGGCTTCACAACATATCACTCACCGACTGTAAAATAATTCGTCATGGGAAATAAGAATTTTTAAGTTGCTTGAAGTTGTGCCTCAACATGTGTCTACACCTCAACGTGTGCCTACAACTACACCTCAACTCAATAATCGAAGAGGATTAAAATATACCTGTATAAAAAAATGTGTTTTCTTTGAAATAACCAAATATAACCTCATAGTTCCACCATATAGAATGGTACCTATTATAATTATGCTCTAATCAATCGAGTACTTGTATTGTTTATTTACCTGCTTACCTTTATTTTCTAATGAGTACGTAAGTATTATGTATCTATACTACCTATGTAGTCATATACTTGTCATTTTTATTTCATTTCATTAGAAACGCACACAAACGGTGAACCTGCTTGACTGCTGCTGTACATCTATATATGTAAGGTCTATAAATATGTATATGTAAAGTACCTATAGGTAGCTACATATTTGTTATTGTATTGGTGTTACACACATACTACATATTTGTTATTTAAATAAATAAAATAAAATAAAAATTGGTTCTTTACTTCAATTTCAAAGCTTGTGTCCAGCAGTGGGAAAAATTTATTATATAAGACGCTTAAAGTTATTTGAGTAAATAACGATATCTTAAATACCTACCTAATTATTTGGCAAATGTACCTTAGAAGGTACCATTTTTATACTACGTGGGTAGCAAACGAGCATACGGCCCATCTGATGGTAAGTGGTTACGGAAGCCTATAGACGTTCGCAACACCAGAGGCATCGTCCGCGCGTCGCCATCTCGATGGAAAGGGGTAGGAGGTCTCCCGAGGTAGGAGGCTCTGGCGCTCTCACTCACCATACGATATACAACTGTAGGATTACCTACCGTTGTTTCACGCTGATCTGTGAGAGGTTGCTACTTGCCCGATCAAGCCATTCATGCTGGGATAAGCAAGATTCTAGCACTAGAACCTAAGTACCTATCAAATGCGAAGTAGATCTATTTACTAATCTATTTAAGTTATCTCATCTATCATCTCTATAGTATTATACATCCTGCGAGTTTATAAAATAACGTGTTTCTGGGCTTTTAAATGTTATGATAACACTTAGTGGGTGTACTTTGATACTTAACCTCACTTTTATATAATCTTCCATATCTCGGCTCCTAGAATGCCAAATCTCACAAAATTTTAGATTATGAAATGTTTAGATGTAAGCTTTCAAATGGTGCATCTTTCATCTTGTTAACACTCGAGCCCAAAAATGTATGGAAGCGTTTCTATCTCCTTTAGTAATTGTTTTACCATTAGAATGCTTACCTCAAAAATTAACATAGAGCTATATAAATTACCATCAGACAGGCTTTGTATGCTACAAAGGGTTTTAAAAGGATACGGGGGTCCGAACTTTATATAAACATAGTTTCCTATTTTTCATTGCTTATGCAGATGGCCCCGGCCTACCTGATGGTAAGTAGTAACCACTGCTCGTGGATTCAACAATACTAATAACCAAGCTGCTGCTCACCATTCCATTTCACGGATGGGAAATGAATCAATGCAGCTAAAATTTTGTTTTTGTTTAATATTAAACCTATATAGGCTATGTAGTCCTAATTGAAATTACTAGTCAACTCGTGCAGAATTCCGCATCTATTAAAGGAACTTTTTGACTTTAAATCTCAAATTTAAGAGAAGCTGTACCTACATTTTTAGACCTTGGGTCCTTGGAACCTTGGTATTTTTCGTCGTTAGCCGACACGATAAGCTTTAAAATGAGGGCAAATCATGGAATTTAATAAAGGAATAAGGAAGATCTCGCAGACCAAGAGAAAAACAGGCTACAGAAATAATATATAAGATTTAGGTTTGTCTAATCGTAATAATGTGTGCATACACATCCGATTCATGACCTGGGCGTCTCTCAATAATTTAGTATTAATTTTTTTTAGTACTACGTGGGTGGCAGCCGCGTGGGGCCGGCTTTAGAATTGTCCCACCCCTATCCACCCATGGGGTTCGTAAGAGCCGACAGAGAATTCCGAGGGAGTGGGCAGCAGCACTCCTTCGAGTATTAACAACATCCACTGCGATCGCCAACCCGTCTGTCAAGCATGGCGATTACGGCACTATCCCCCATTCTTGGGGAGGCCTATGTCCAGCAGTGGACTTTAAAAGGCTGATGGATGGATGGGTGGCAAAATAGCATATGGCCCCCAACTGTTGGTTAGTGGTTACCGTAGCCTAGACACTAGTGACACTAGAGGCATCACTCACACGTCGCCATCATGGAAACGGAGGGGCTTTGCGCGTCCCGCGCTCTCACTCACCATATGAAACGCAACGGTAGGAATTCCTAGCTGGTCCATTGATGCTAGGATAAGCAGAGCTCTAACACTATAAGTGGAAATGGATTACTACAAGTATAAGCTACAGTAGATTAGAGATTAAAATATGGGCCGGCTCGATCGGCGAAGTACAACCCCCTCACAGAAGATCAGGGTAAAATAACAGCAGTTGTGTTTCGTACGGTGAGTGAGAGTACCGGAAGCAAAAAAAACACCTCCCTATCTTCTTCTTATTATCCTTCCAAGCCTCTATTTACTATCCTTTCTATCTTCTCCTTATTATCCTCTCATCTCTCTATCTTCTTAGCATCTTTCCTATCTTCTCCATATTATACTTCCTCTCCACCTCTTGTTCCTTTGTTTGGAAATGGCATCGAGCTAATGATGCCTTTGGTGTTGGTAGCATCTATAGGTAAGCGCTTACCATCAGCTAAGAACGTATGCTAGCTCATCTATAGGGTATGAAAAAAAAAAGCTTGTGATGTCACCTTATTTGCCACGTTATTAATTACTTTCATAGACGATCCACATGCCCAACGATAGCTGTATATTATTAATAAATAATTAATGTTTCTTATAACAATTGATTTAGTCCAAATATAAATAGTTACACCATTAATACACAAAGAAACAAAACTAGCTACTGAAAGCGTTTTACATAAATCATGCGTTTCTGTTCGAACGGTAGTTCGCTAAACGCTCGCCAGTAAGTGAGCTAAAACGAGAAGCACATCGGATGTATTAGTAAAACTATGTTTAGTTTACCTTTATATATGTATACTATAACAAACCTGAATAGTTTGTTTGTTTAAATGCGCTAATCTATGCATGCAATGTACCAATCGGATTTTAATATCTTTTTGCATTGAAGGAAGGCTATTTAATTTAACTACAACGCTACAATCAACATAACAACAACAACCGCAATCTGACATTTAAATTAAACCTGGACAGCGATATGTTATACCATCCATCCATCCATCAGCCTTTCATCGCCACCACCACATCAGCCACTGCTGGACAAAGGCCTCCCCAAAATGGGGGTTTTATTATAATCGCCACGCTTGGCAGGCGGGTTGGCGATCGCAGTGGATGTTTTTAGTACACAGGGGAATGCTGCTGCCCGGTCCCCCGGTAATCCCTTAGTCGGCTTATAGGACTCCCTTAGGAAGAGACGGGGTGGAGCTATTCTTGGTGCTGGGCCCACACGGCAACATACAGCGTATATCTAAAAAAATACCACAAGTCACGTTTGCAAAATATTATTTACAAATCAAAAATAAAGCCATTTTATTTTTGATTAAAAGGCTGATGACCTCGGAGAACAGCTAATTAGCTAGCTAGCTAGTTATTCGTTATAAGTAAAGGGAATGCAATCTCAAGTGTTGCCAATGCCAGGAGAAGGCATAGGAGCTAGGAAAGAAATATGATAGAGAGAGTGAGGTTTGGATCTCCGGCGCTTTTATTCACCAATATTCTGTGAGAAGGTAGTTACTTTCTCTATCTAGCCGAACGTATCATGGAATTAACGTAAATCGGTTGGCTGTATACGTGTATACAGCATTCTATATATTATGTAGTATTTTTGTAAACTGTGGCAGCTGTGAAGTAAGTTTGCAAACCATTGAAGTAACGACATAATGTTAAATGTATATTAGATTCAATGTTATTATTACTTATGAATTTGTAAAAATACATTTAGTACATAGCATCACGCCTGTATTCCCCGAAGGGGTAAGCAGAAGTGTATTACACATTTTACTAAATGTATTTTTTTATTATATTGTTACTAGCTAGAAAGGTTTTTAAAACTTTATACCAGTTATAATAACGGAAAGGCCGCTAGGGCCTCTGTCATATACCACTGAAGGAATATAACAAAGTTCCAGTATCCGCCAAAAAATGCGGAGAGACGGCACATGGCAGGTTTATTTACTGGGTGAGGGCCCCACACTACCCTGTTCATTGCCCCGAATGACAGGGAGTGCAGTTAAGAACATTTCTTCCCACCTTAACAAAAAAAAATAATAAAAACGGGTCTCTGTCATATAAAGCAATTAGCCTTTGCCTGCGGCATCACCGCAGCCAAAAGCTAGTTTTTGGGTTATAACCCAGATAGATATATCTCAGGACCCCGATATAGTAGCGGGATAAAATTTATACCAGTTGTTAAGTCTAATCAAGAGCTATCAAATAAAAAAAATGCATCAAAATCAGTTCAGTAGTTTTTGCGTTATGCGCAAACAAACAAACAGACAAAATCTAAAAAAAAACCGTTTTGTGTTTAGACACGGGTATATAGCCTAATACAGTAATTTTTTCTTAAATATCTTAAATGTACAGACACAGCTCTGTTACAACTTTATAATAGTATAGATAGGTACCTATAGATAAAACAGGATAGAAATATCATAACTACTAATAGTAACCCTTTTAAAGCTACCTCGGGCCGAGGTAACTTTCATGAAAATTTCAGTAACTTAATTGGCCCGAGTTTACTTTAATTAAGCCTGAAATATTGTTTCGTAAAGCAAGCATACTTGAACTATCTGATTTAATCGAGCCCGTTTGGTTTATAAGAGTTCATTATTGATGTTAATAGGGTTATATCGAAGTTAAATCCTTTTGATCTGTATTTTAGCACTTGACATGCTTAGCTACTTTAAAGTCCATCAAGTAGCTGAGCATGCCAGCCATCAAATAATATTAATTTGAATTGCAAAATTAAACTTACTATATTGGATTAATGCATGTGATAGGTGGCGTGGATCGTAAAGACAAAAATGTGATGTGGAGATTGGGTATGGCCGGAGGTCAGTGCGATAGCTCAGCGGCTTAGAGCACTTCCCCGAATTGGAAGGGACGCAGGTTCGATTCCCACTCGCACTAAAGTTTTCTTTTTCCACGTTCAGAAATAATGTGTACTTTGAAGTTAAATTCCTTTAAAAGATATTACGTTCATTAAAGTTAAACATTGGTAGTCTGCTAAGCGCTCTACTGCTTTTCTTTAAAATAAGTATAACATTGGTATTTAAAAAAATAAAATAGGTATAAAAAGGTATTTGTTATACTGAAGTAAAAAACAAAACCCCAAAAAGACTTGAGCGGTTAGAATGTATCTCACTAAATCGTATCGACATCGCATCGTGTCATTGTGATTGGCTGAGAGATCACCGTGCTTGGCGGAGGGATTATTGCGACATCACGAGTCAGTTTCTCTACGCATCACAAACGAGACGATACGATGTTGATACGATTTAGTGAGCTACATTCTACGGGCCCCTACCAGATGTCTGCTGATTACCTGTTAAATAGTTATTTAACAAATCAACAGAGAGATGGATACCGGAAGGTTAAGTAAATTACTTAACGAGTTACTACTGATGACTTTACTTAAATAATGTAAAATAGACCCTTACTAAAATAACTTAGTAAATTAAGTTATCTTCAAACTATATTCTTATCATCACTATATTAAAGATTACTCAATATAGCTATATTTAAGTGACTATCAAAACTCTATCGTCAATCGATCACTCACAAAAATTGTAGACCACGAAAATTATCGACCTAGACTGAATCGAATCATTTAAAACACTGATGTGTGTGTGTATTTGGAATTAACCTTGTATGAATAAAAACGTATAACATAAAAATGAATATAACATAAATATATGTGGGCATAAAAAGCTTTCATGCTTTCATTTTCATTTTTTCATGTTGGTTTAATACAACAAGGGTTGTTGTTACAGGAAGGCTGATCTTAAATTACGATAATGAAACAAATTGCGATATATCTTTTATTGTGTATCAAAACCGTATATTGCAATTTATATTGTGTAAAATATTGCGTACAGGATAAATATAAATATCGTGTTTCGTTACTCTGTGCACGATATTATATCGCACACTTTTAAAAATACACATATTGGTACATTGTAATTTGATCTATAAATTAACAATTGATATACTCGTATATTATAATGGAAGAAAAGCTTTATTTTTTCAGTTTTAATTGTAAATATAAATCGTACGATATCAAGGACGAATGTAACTTTTTTAGCTGAACCTTGCTTGTCTCAGCATGACGGGACCGGCTCGATCGGGGAAGTACCACCCTCTCAAAGAAGATGCGTGAAACAATGATAGGTACTACAACTGTTGTATTTCCTATGGTGAGTGCCCTTCCCGAAGGAGCTGATATCTCCTTGACGGGCCTCGTGGCGTAGTCGGTAGTGTAACCGACTTCCGTGCACGAGGCCGTGGGTTCGATTCCCACTCAGGACAATTATTTGTGTGATGAACACAGATATTTGTACTGCGTCTGGGTATTTTCTATTTATTATACGTAGGTGTTTACAAAAAAAAAGTAATATATGTATTATATCCGTAATTTGGTACCCGAAGGAGGGTGGAGTCAGGAGTCTCCGAAACCGGCGAGCGTGTATGAAGAGAGTTATGAATGTTGAGGAAGCGAGAGATGTATGCAAGAATAGAGCCTCTTGGCACTCTGTTCTCTCTGCCTACCCCGCAAGGGAAATGGCGTGATGATAACTAAGTAAGTAAGTGGTACCCATAGCACAAGCGTTAAGCTTAGTTTTCTTTCCTTCTTTATTCTTCTTTCTCTTCTTTCTGGTTTGGGACCAGAGGACGTTGTGTGAAATGTCCGTGAATATTTATTTATCTCCTTATCATCCTTTGTCTTCCAACTCCTATCCCTTTCCTTGGAGATGGTGAAGCGCAAGTGATGCCTCTGGTGTTGCTGTCGTTTGGCTATGATACCCGGTTACGGTCAGGTGGGCCGTATGCTTGTTTGTCATGTATAAAAATCGCACACCATCAAAATTAATTCGTCCGAGATCGCAGTGTAACATCCGCATATAGTGCGTCAAGTCCGCTACTCAAGCAAAATATAGGGCGATGTAAATAGCCGCCTAAATATGAAATATCTTGAGACTTTTTCGTAAGATTGATTTAGCTAAAGTTTAGGGCGCGCCACGGCAGTACATCAATCGTCATATTCATAACATAATATGTACTTGTACTTATGTAACAAAGCTGAAGTTTTTTGTGTTTGTTTGTTATATGAAGACTATTTATACAGGAAGACTTTAGACTCTTAAGGTATCTAATATCATGCTATAGGAATGAAACAAGAAACGAATAAGTGCAAGCGGGTACAGACAGACCGAAATACTACAAAAATTTACTCTACGAGAGGGTTACCACCGATGGTAAGCGGCTACCACAACTGTTAACAATATCACAGGCATAGCTCACGAGTTGACGATCGCAGGGAAAGATATGGAAGGTGGAGAGGGGATGATATCGAGACTTTATACTTTCAGCGCTCCCAATACAATAAGCCGTTATTCTTCTCTTGGCATTTCCTCGTCCGAATCGTCTATCACCATATACATTCTTCATATTAAGTAGCCGTTGCGCTCTTGAAGTTCGAATGATCCGCAAGTTTAAGCAACTATCGTTCCGCTTCACACTGGGGACCAAACAGTAACACCTATTGGTGGACACCTAACCTCCTCCTTGCTTAAGGCACGTTAACAGTGGTGGTAAATATTCACGATCCTTGCCCTAAGGCTCCTCTTAGGGGTTTCGGCTGTGCGTTCATATGTCAGTCAGTCAGTTATTAATTTATGTATATTGGTATAAGATATATAATGAGTGCATTCATTGCGGTAATATGTCGCGTCACCGAAATCTTGTCATTGTGATTGGTTAAGAGATCACCGTGATTGGCTGAGGAATTATTGCTACATCACGTGCTCGGAGTCAGAAATAATGCATAAGGTCACATAATGATTTTAAATTTAAAATCTTTTACATATTGCAACCACTTCATAAAAAAGCATGTTATGAAAACGAAGGGTTACTTTTAACACTTTGTACTGAAAGTAGGGCACTCTATAATAAGCTAGTGTGACTACAATGGACTATATTTAGAATATTTACCGTTACCAACACTGTACAAAAGTGTTGTGTTCCACATTAAAGTTGTAAATACAGGTAGTTTATAATGTATCGTGAAAATTATTACGTAAATATGCACAAGTTGGCCGTGTGGGGCCGGCTTTAGAATTGTCCCACTCCTCTCTATCCACGGGAGTCGTAAGAGCCGACTGAAGGAATACCGGGGGAGTGGGCAGCAGCACACCCTCGAGTATTAACAACATCCACTGCGATCGCAAACCCGGCTGCCAAGCGTGGCGATTACGGCATTATCCCCCATGACGGGACCGCTCGTTGTGGCGTTCTCTTGGGGAGGCCTATGTCCAGCAGTGGACGTTGAAACGCTGATGGATGGATGGATGGATGCACAAGTTGTCCTATTGGTTTTATGCTGTTTCGAGACTTACATTAAGTCCTATGTTTTCGTTTATACTATAAAAACCCACAAAGTTTTTTGATGTGAAAACATCTAATATCGAAGGAGGGTAAAACCGGCTGAGCGTAGCGACGTCGCCACGCCAATTTATTTAGTTGTTTTAACACTATCTGTTGAAAAAAACATCTAACTAGGAAGTATAACGTCAATCAAAAAACCAATAACAGTTTAAGGATGTCTATGGAGAACGAGAGGGCGCTTAGCAAGTATTAATAAGACTCAAACAATATTTGAAGAACGGAAGAAAAATCGATGTTTTCACATCTGCTAGACGTCCCGTGACGGCTTGTTTTGTTTTATTGGTTAAGCTGGCAGACGAACTGCAGTCTACCTGATGTAAAGTCACAACCGCCGCTCATTGATTCCACAATAATAAGAATACTGCAAAGCCACTGCTCACCAATAGTGAATAGACAGCTGTCGCCTTCTACAATCAAAATTACAGGTACTTCACGGTTGGTCACGGAGTAGCCGGTAACACAGATCCGTTCGGGTCCAATTACAAATGAGTACTCCCACTTGATACGCAACTCTACCACCAACAATACAATGGGTGATAACTGCTTACTTCCCTTAACGGCTTCATACGATACCCGCGGGAAACAATGGATTTGTGGAAATTGTATTCTTAGTCCGTCATCAGCGCTGTGTTGTTGTTGGCATGGGTACCATCAGGCCGAGTGTAAACCTCGTAGACACAGTCACAATATACATTTTCTTCGTAAAGATGTTAATGTAGGTAATTAAGTTATTGTGTATCCAGACTGGAAATTAAATAATTTTCTTTCTCTTCTTATTTCGTGAATAAATGACATACGGTCCAAAAGATGTCCAAAGCATAGTAAAACTATTAGCGCAAGTTATACCTGGTTGGAATATATTTCTCAAGATTATGAGTACGCCTAAAGCCTTCGTCATCTTCTTCTATTATATAATTAGGTCCCAGGAATTACAGTCAGTGTTAAACACAAAGTGGAAAATGTGATAGCGAAAATAACAGTCACGCAATAATATTCAGCTGAATTGACAAAGCATCTGGACGGTATCCAGGAGATACTTATTTACTTACTTACTTATCAGCACGCCATTTTCCTTGTGGGGTAGGCAGAGAGAACAGAGTGCCAAGAGGCTTTATTCTTGCATACATCTCTCGCTTCCTTAACATTCATAACTCTCTTCATACACGCTCGCCGGTTTCGGAGACTCCTGACTCCACCTTCCTTCAATACATGACCGATTTGGTCTAGGTACCTACCTAGACCAAATCGGTCATGTCCTGATGTGACCTTGATTGTGACCGTAATGATGCCTGAGTCGGTCTCCTCCTGTACCTACATCCTTCCACTTTCGCATTGTATATCTTATTAACCAGTCACTCATCCGGCATTCTTTCCACATGTCCGAACCATCGGAGCATTCCCTTTCGCATCTTTACACAAATACTCTCTTTCATACCTACTCGCTCTCTTACGTCGTCCTTACGAATGCGGTCAGTCAGCCTCACTCCACAGATTCTCCGCAGAGATCGCATTTCGACCGCATTGATTTCTCTCATGCTCCTTTTTGCATACCCAACTCTCGCTTCTATATAATAATGTTGGGACAAGCACTGCGTTATGTCCAGGAGATGCAGGTTCAAATCCTGCTAGTGACTGTTATTTTCGATTTCACGTTTTCCACTTTGTGTTTAATGTATATGGCTAAGCATGTCAAATTCTAAAAATATACATAAAACTTCTAAATATTACAGTCAGTGCTTAATAAAAGAGCCAATACTAATAATAATATATTTATAACATAGTTTTTAATAAATAATGGTTTCATTTGTGCAAAATTCAACAAAAATATTGTACAAATTATTTGTGAATAAAGAAAAAGAGATTTTTAGTAGAAGCGGGAATCGAACCCGCATCTTTTCCAATCAAATGTACCACTAAGCTATCCTACCGATCTTTCGATCATCCCAAATTCTTAATCACATTTGTCTTACGACCAACGCCATTTGTCGACAAGCATTACATGCATCCAATATAGCAAGTTTAATTTTGCAATTAAAATTCACTATTTGATGGCGCGATTTTTTTAAACATTTTAGATCTATTTCTTTTAGCAATTGACATGCTCCGCTACTTTTTAAAGTACAAATTATTTGTGAATATATAATACAAATGCACGGGCTTGCCGATAGATGGCGTTGGTCGTAAGGCAAATGTGATTAAGAATTTGGGATGATCAAAAGATCAGTAGGATAGCTTAGTGGTTTAGAGCACTTCCCCGGATTGGAAAAGATGCGGGTTCAATTCCCGCTCCTACTAAAAATCTCTTTTTCTTTATTCACAAATAATTTGTACTTTAAAAAGTAGCGGAGCATGTCAATTGCTAAAAGAAATAGATCTAAAATGTTTAAAAAGATATTGTAGCTTTTTTCCGGGCCATTTGTCTAACTCAACGAGAAGTACCATTATCTTAACGTACATATAAATTTTTGGGACTTTAATGGCAGTTTTATACGGTTTTAATACAATAAATTGGCTCAACGTTAGGTGTAAAAGTTATAAGTTTTATACATTTTTGATATTGATAATGATATATGCGGTAGATGATTAAGAAGGTATTGAATGAGAGATTTTATATTATCGTTGAATTTATTTTAGCTTTATATTGATGATGATATGAATTAATACGTTAGAACAGTTAATATAATCAAAAAATGAAGCTACGTTTACGGAATTTATCGTGTTTACTTGATTTCCTCCTATCCCGGATGATGGACTTAGATGTTAGACGTCCATTTGATCCACCCGTGATCAAAAATGCTGTAAGTTGCCGATCGCGCGAGGTACACCTTTCGTCCATTTTATCATCATAAAATTTTACATATACCTAATCCGTTCTTCAGAAAAGGACATAGGTTACTTTTATCCCGAAAACATGGATTTTTCCCATGGGATAGTCCACAAATTAACTAAGCCACCGCAATGCGCTGCCGGATTTGCTATGCTTTTATAATACGCACACAAATAGGTTAAGTTGTTGGCGTCCGTATCCCTGGGTATATTAGGGTATTTAAACTAAGAGCTTATTACAAAGCAAGTGAGCATAAGCTTCTTCGCTTAATACTATCAGATAGGATGTAGGTACGAGTACAAAAAATATTGTTTAAGTTATTCAAAACCACCTTATACATTTTGATAGCACAAACCATACCTCATTAGTGTTTTCAAACACGCTATAAAGTGACAAGCAGGTAGATTCCTTCATTAACGCCAGAATCGTGACGTCATCATAACCAAAATAAGGGCTGTTTCACACTGGCAAAATACCGCAGCCCCACTCTCATCATTATGTAAGGCTTTCACCTATTTCTGCTGCACTGTACACGCGACCGCGAAATTAATTAATGCGTAGTACATTTCCGTATAATCATATTAACAACCGATATATTGTTTATATTTACATAGGCTTAGAGTTTACTGTTTAGTAGGCATGTTTGGGGTAATGTTTAAGGACGATACTGTTATTTTAGTAGAGCAATTTTGCAAAATTTCAATTTGCAAATTTGTATGAATGTTTTGTTTTGTCATAACACAATAACGTTATGTAAACGGATCTTCTCTCACATTGACAAGGATTCAAACCATATTGATTATTTGGTGTGGTGCAACGGTAGTGTGAGCCACTGCTGATCATGAGGTCTCGGGTTCGATCCTTGGATCGGGCAGTGTTATTGAGCTTTTTCGTGAAAAGAAAAATTCTGAGTAGCAGCCCGAAATTTGGAAATGTGCCCGGTAGACGGCAATAGGCTCGCCCTCTATTACGTGGGACTTAAACATAGCTGGCAAGCCGTGTGTGTGTGTATTACACCTCTGCTTACCCCTTCTGGGAATACAGGCGTGATGCTATGTTTATTAATTACTGCTCTAGCCTAGCTCGGCATAGGCAACTAACACCGTCAAACACATATACTTTCAGGTTTCCTTACTATGTTTTATAGGACATGTATAAACAAATATACATATACATGCTCGTTGTTTACCTAGTAAATTATGCTATTGTTCCAATTCAATTCTAATGTATATTAATAATTAATGTATAACTCCTAATAGGTGTACACTCGTGAACAATCACATATTCATAAGCTTGTGTTCGGTTCACGAAGGCAGCGATGTATTTCTGTATATCGTAAATAATTAATATAATACACACACACATATATATATATTAAAGATAATAGATTTTTTATAGACATGGGCTATAATCAGAGTTAGATTTACATTAACTGCACTGTAACGGTACTTTAACTTAATATTTGTACAGTACATATAGTTTATTTAAATCCGTATCTTTTAAAGGGAACAAAGAAAAGGGGCCTACGTGTGAATGTGAGCAAAACCAAAATAACGGTTTTTGAAAGAGAAGAAGCCAGAACAGATGTTAGAGTAGCAATAGGAAATGGTGTGCTAGAACAAGTGGATGAATTTGTATATCTTGGATGTGGATTCAGTCGGGATGGAAGGTACACCAGTGATGTATAGAGAAGAGTGAATGCGGGAAATAGAGTGAACGGAGCATTGGGACAACTTCTCGGCAGTCATCACCTCAGCCAGAGGGCACGTGTCGCAATACACAACACAGCGCTTGTCCCAACCTTATTATATGGAAGCGAGAGTTGGGTATGCAAAAAGGAGCATGAGAGTAAAATCAATGCGGTCCAAATGTGATCTCTGCGGAGAATCTGTGGAGTGGGGCTGACTGACCGCATTCGTAACGACGACGGAGAGCGAGTAGGTATGAAAGAGAGTATTGGTGTAAAGATGCGAAAGGGACCGCTCCGATGGTTCGGACACGTGGAAAGAATGCCGGACGAGCGACTGGTTAAGAAGATATACAATGCGAAATTGGAAGGATGTAGGTACAGGGGGAGACCGAAACTCACCTACCTAGACCAAATCGGTCCTGTATTGAAGGAAGGTGGAGTCAGAAGTCTCCGAAACCGGCGAGCGTGTATGAAGAGAGTTGTATGCAAGAATAGAGCCTCTTGGCATCCTGTTCTCTCTGCCTACCCCGCAAGGGAAATGGCGTGATAATAAGTTAATAAGTTAGTTAGTTAGGCTCATATCTCACATGTCGATCGTATCGTGATCACAGTGATTGGTTGAGAAACCGACGCGTGATGTGGCAATAATCCGTTGGCCAATCATGGTGATCTCTCAACCAATCACAGTGATCACGATACGATCGACATGTGAGATATGAGATTCTATGCCCGCGGCTCTGCCGCAGCCAAAAGCTAGTTTTTAGGTTATATCTCAGGTTCATAAAATATAATACCAGTTTTTAAGCCTAATCAAGAACTTACAAATAAAAAAAATGCATCAAAATCCGTTCAGTCGTTTTTGCGTGACGCGCGCTCTAACAAACAGACAAACATTCCAAAAAAAAATGTTTTTTGTTTAGATACGCCTATATACATATACCTATCCTAATACAGTATTTTTTTGTCAAATATCTTAAATGTACAGATACAGCTCTGTTACACTTTATAATAGTATAGAAGTACACGGGGACAGTCGCGGCCAAAATCTAGTTTTTTTTAATTTTTTTTATTGCATTTAGTGGCAGACGAGCCACGGCTCATCTGATGGTAAATGGTAAAAACCGTCGCTCATGGACTCAACTATACCGAAAGTATTGTCAAGCCGCTGCTCACCATTTAATATCACCGATATGAAACGAAAGAATAAACGTTATGAAATGAAAATTGTTCTAATTGTTTAATTGGTCGTTATGAATTGAAATGAATTTTGTTATGAAATGAAAGAATAAACGGCTATCTCCTGCTACAGCCAAAACGCAACGATGTGCTTCATGGCCGGTCACACGGGAGATGGTGGTACCAACCCGCTCGGGCCCGATACCAAGTGAGTACTCCCACTTGGTACCTAGCCCTACCACCAGTCATGCAATGGATGATAATTGCTTACTTCCCATAGTCGCCTCATACGACACCCGTGGGAAAGAATGGGGTGGTGACACTTGTATTCTTAGTCCGTCACCACACAGACAAGTGCTAGTTCAGTAATAAAAGCTGATATACGAAATATGAAGATAAATTCCGAAGTAATAAACGCCCAATGCACAAATTGCAGTGTTCCCAACAAACATAGCCTTTGACACGTCCTATCTAAGAAATTAAGAAGACTTCCGAAGAGAATACTCATGGGAAACTAAACAAAAGACGAACTTAGTGATAAAACTTTAAAGTACTTGCATGTAGGTATTTGATTTTTTGATTTGCCAATGCATTTTATGCTTACTGTTGGTGGTATTCGATGAAGATGGTGAATTTTTTCATTTAACTTACCTGAAAAAGAAAAACGTTATTAGTAAATAGAAAATTAATTATGTATTTATGATCTTAAATTAGTACTATGTGAATTGGTAATGCTGCAACGGAATCTGGAAAAAGTTCGCTTTGCCGCGATGTTTCTAAACTTTTTTTTTAACGTAAATTAATCGAATGCACTCGAATTGTGTGTAGGTTTTGTCCGTGTGGTGACGGATTAAGAATACAAGTGTCACCATCTCATTCTTTTCCGCGGGTGTCGTATGAGGCGACTAAGGGAAGTAAGCAATTATCATCAAATGCATGACCGGTGGTAGGGCTTGGTCCCAAGTGGGAGTACGCATTTGGTATCGGGCCCGAGCGGGTTGGTACCACCATCTCCTGTATGACCGGCCATGAAGCACATCGTTGCGTTTTGGCTGTAGCAGGATTTCCTGCTGAGATAGCCGTTTATATTTCATTTCATATCTGTGAAATGTATTGGTTAGGAGCGGCTTGACAATACTCTCGGTATAGTCGAGTCCATGGGCGACGGTTACCATTTACCATCAGATGGACCGTGGCTCGTCTGCCACTACATGCAATAAAAAAAAAAGCTCGCGGTCGAGTTGAGTGTCGATTTGAGTGAGCACTCCCACTTGGTACCTACTCCTACCAACAGTCACGCAATGGATGCCCATTGCTTACTTCCCTTAGTCGCCTCATACGACACCCGTGGGAAAGAATGGGGTGGTGACACTTGTATTCTTAGTCCGTCACCACACGGACATAAATATACATATACGAAATTTATCTGGCGGTAATGTGCACTTAATGTGGTCCGACTTAGTACACTAAATATAGTCATCGTAGAGACTTTGAAAGGTCGAAAAGAGCTGTGCCAGTATAACCATACTTGCTTACCAATATTATAAATGCGAAAGTTTATTTATTTGTTAGGCTTTTCACGCCGTAACTTCTGAACCAATCGTTATGAAATGTTGCATACATGTAGTCTGGAGTCCAGAAAAGAATATAGACTTTATATTTATGGTTCCCATGGATGGATATCTCTTTTTACATACATAGATCATTAATGTGGCGTAGAGAAGGCGTATTTATATTGTGAAATCCACATGAACGAAGTCGCGGGCAGAACCTAGTAAATTATAAATGCAAAAGTTTGTAAAATAAGTAAGATGTTACTTACATATTTGGTTTTTTGTTGGAAGTTTGTTCGTGAATCACGTGAAACCAACTACATATAAATGAATTTATATGAAAGTTAGTTAGGCAGATAGATGTAAAGTTAGGTACATTTGTTCCCGCCATGACAAAAAAAGAGGCAGATAGATGAGAAACTGGTCTGGATTAACAAATCATATACTTTTTTTACCAAAAATTTAACAACTCCCTCAGGATGGCTAATCCTGGTGACCTGACAATTCAACGCACTTGAAAGAAATTTGGTTATACACCAAATTTACACAGGTGTACAGATAATTAATTGAATAAAGCGACACTTGGCGGAAGTCCATTGTTACTATTATAGAATGGATATTTTAGGAGGAGAGCCCACCACTCACCCCACGGATTGTCAATCCCGGTTATCTTTGGACAGAATAACCTAAGATTGCTAATCCGCACTCTCACAGATAGAGGAGAATGTGATAATAGCAAAGTAGCATGCACGATAATGACAAAAAACTCACCAACGCGACACAACCATGCGATACGGTAGAACTCTCAGAACCACAATATTGCAATTTTCCGCAAAAACCCGAACATAAATTCGACACGTGTTTCGCCTCTAAACGAGGCATTCTCAAGAACGCTCAGCAACAAATGAGCTCATTCATCATTTGGCTCATTTGTTGCCGAGCGTTCATTCTATAATAGTAACAGGTGTACAGATAAATTATGGCTTGATTAAACAAAGCATTGTCCGTGTGGTGACGAACTAAGAATACAAGTGTCACCACCCCATGCTTTCCCGCGGGTGTCGTACAAGCCGACTAAGGGAAGTAAGCAATTATCACCCATTGCATTACTGGTGGTAGGGCTGGGTACAAAGTGAGAGTGCTCAATTGCTGTCGGGCCCGAGCGGGTCGGTACCACCGTCTCCTGCGTGACCGGTCATAAACCACGTCAGTGTGTTTTGGCTGTAGCAGAAGATAGCCATTTATTAATGGTGCGCAGCGGTTTGATAATACTCTCGGTATAGTTGAATCCATGAGCGACGGTTACCACTTACCATCAGGTGGGCCGTGACTCGTTTGCCATCAATAGCAATAAAAAATGAGCATATTTATATCCCAATGAAAAGTTTCTGTGGAGTAAGACTAAACGACTTAATGCATTAAAGTTTTGAAATCCATGTAGGCGCGATTCTGAAAAGCTAGTTATATGAAAACACTCAAATAAAACACGTTACATATAAATAAACATTCATCGGCCTAGAAAATAAATTGCTGTGTTGCTGACCCGTCGTCAAGTTTACAAAATTGAATACGCGATGCAAAGCCGAGACTGCTGAACACATAAATCCCTGCCTGTCCCTGGTCTGTCAAGCGTAAAGTTTGTAAATTTAATACACGAACATTTTAGATCTATTTCTTTTAGCAATTGACATGCTCTGCTACCTTTTAAAGTACAAATTATTTGTGAATAAGGAAAAAGAGATTTTTAGTAGGAGCGGGAATCGAACCACGCATCTTTTCCGATCCGGGGAAGTGCTCTAAGCCACTAAGCTATCCTACTGATCCTTCGATCATCCCAAATTCTTAATCACATTTGTCTTACGACTAAGGCCATCTACCGGCAAGCATTACATGCATCCAATATAGTAAGTTTAATTTTACAATTCCCGCTCCTACTAAAAAATAGTCATATAGACCGACAAAAACTTTAAAATTGGTATTTTGTTATAGGCGTATACACTCTTGTATACATTTACCCCCTTATTCATAATAAAATAAAACTGATTTGAAACACTGTTTAAGCTGACAGATGTTTGGTCACTTTCTGTAAAATGTTTAATGCACTTTGTTGAAAAGGGACAAAACAGTGTTTTACCTAAATTAGTGCTATAGCTCTGTGTTAGTTTCTATGAATAAGGCCCTTAGTAAAAACCTGTTATTTAGACATACCAATAGACATTTCAATTTTACAACTGGTATAAATTTTATCCCGCTACTATATCGATAACCTCAGATAAAACCTAAAAACTAGCTTTTGGATGAGGCGGAGCCGCAAGCAAAGGCTTTAGAATTTTTTAGAAATTTATCTTTAGAAAGCCCGAGGTTAATTTGCTATTATTTAAAACGATGTAAGAAGTTACATAAAAATAATGAGCTTGCCTTCAAATCCTTTCATACATTTTTATTTCATCAAAATTCATGATCATAAATTTGGGTTTGTGGCGACATCAAATCATTGCAGATGGTGTCCCATAATACCCTTTCCCACTCACGGCTTTGAAACCTCTCCCTTTGCCGTAAGCTAAAATGAAAATTTATAAAATAAGCAGAAATGGAAAATTTTCAGTTTTTCTTCGGTACACCAGCGGTACATTTCCGAACATAAAACCTTGGGCGATTGGAGTTTTTATGAGTGTCGGCCGTAACCGTTACTTTACGATTGAAATTGTGTAGGGTTGTCAAGATATTAAAATAAAACAAGCATTTACACTATGTACAAAAATACCTCTTAGTTAATTTGCTCTTTGTACATAAAATTGATAGCCAGTTTCTAACAGGTAAAATCGTCACCAAGTAATTGTGTAGGGTTGTCAAAATAACAATTTAAGGAGAACGGGAGAAAATTGGGGATTATGAAAAGTCTGATTATCGAATGAATGTGTCTTCGTGATAATCTGACGGCCTGAGTGTTAGGATTTCTTTATTGTATCTCAGGCAAAATAACCTAGGGTTAATTTGTGATTCTGATTTGTTTAGTATAGTTCCTGCAGTGGAATCACGAGTAATGGTTTTTTTAAAACATATATATCCTCTTTCACCATTGAATTAACATCATTCGAAGGAACAGTAATAATGCACACATTGATAGATTTAAGTGAATGGAAAAATTTGTCAGCGTCGATATTTTGGCCACGCAAAAAAAATTGTGGAATGTAAAATATGTTATTTTCGTGTTTTATAACGTTGGTTTGTTATAATTTACGTGTGCTTAGTGTTTTTAATTATTGTTATGGATAAAATAGTTATTATACTTGACAAATATCATCAGTTCGTCAAGCAAAGATAAAAACTTTCTTAACAAAAACCAATGTACGGGCCGGGCGAACAGCGTTCTGTTCTGTTGACGATAGTAAAACCACCGGTGGCTATGCGTACGTAAAAAAGTAGGTAGTTCTCATGAAAGGTGCTGGTTTTAGTGTCGCGCGGTAAATGCCGTAAATATTCAGTATTGTTTTGTTTATTTAATAACAATTAAACCACATCGAATCAGAACATGAAAAGTAATAGGGCTCTATTCCTAGTCATAATAATTCGTAAACGAAAAAAAGACTCGATTAGTAAAGTATTTTGGTCGTTATCGTGTTAACATACATTACCTACAACTCACGGACGTCCAAGCCAGATTTTTTTCAAACAGTTTTTTAACTAATTTAAATAACAAAAATGGCATCAAAAATATTATGAGTGTTAAAAATAGTGTTTGTTCTTTATATGTAGATATTATTTTACAAGTGCAATATATGATAAATAGAGACATTTTAAGTTTGAAAAATCAGCTGTGCCGTGTCAACCGGGAGTAGAACACACCTCAACGCTTCGCTTATGAAGCGTGCAATAAACTTTTCCTAATTTATTATATTCATTGTTAGAGCTAGTGTAAAACAAGCATTTTATATAAAAAAGTGTTTTTAATACAACATATAAAACACATTATTTAGAATTGATGATCGTGAGAGCCCTGACGTGCATCAGAGCGGGTGACGTTGGTTGTTTACTGTCGGCGACATAAACGCGCCCGCGAGTTCACGACACCCGGCTGCTCTGCTTTGCACTATATTGCCTGTACTGCATATTTTGCCTACATATTGAATTTCCATATTGTATTCGGAGTACAAATACAAAAATGTATTCGTACTCTTTTTTTTAGTTATGGATATGCATACCGCTTTGCTCTATTCAGCTACAGTTAATATACATATCGTAAATGTTGTGGTACTTACAAAGTTATTTTTTTAAATCCAGATTTAATGATTCAAGTTTCAAAAATATTTAAAATGTGATATTCTATGGGAGCGAAAGAAACTAATATTTAGATATTTTTATATACACATATATTTTTAGCATTTAACATGCTTAGCACTATACATTACACACAAAGTGAAAAATGTGGAATCGAAAATAACAGTCACGAGTAGGATTTGAACTTGCATCTCCTGGATGCCGTCCAGATGCTTTGCCAATTCAGCCATCGTGACAATTGCTCCTGACTGCTAATTTTCAATTTAACTTTGTGATTAATGTATAGTGCTAATCCCGAAGACAATAGTCATGTATGGAGCAATTGTCACGGTGGCTGAATTGGCAAAGCATCTGGACGGTATCCAGGAGATGTATGTTTTAATCCGGCTCGTGACTGTTATTTTCGATTCCACATTTTTCACTATGGAAAGAAACTAAATTATTTCATAATTAAATCTAAGTAGACGTCAACTTCAAAATTAAGTATGTTGTCTAGTATTAGTCGATACAGATTTTCATAATTTAAAAGCTATAAATGTGTTTCACAAAGAAATGTGGCAGGTCTACATGCATGGACTATACATACCTACATATTGCAATATAATCCTTGTTCTGTAACTAGACACAGGAAAAACTATATCAAGTATGAATATCTTGACATTATTACTGATATATCTTATATATCCCGTAATGCTTCAAAGAGGTGAAGGGACATTAATCATAAAAAAGCCGTGCCCTAATGTATCTTCGCGTTAGTTTTTGTTGCTAGGGACGAACAGCCATGTGTTGTGATAAAAACAGTTAAAAAGCATCGTCAGCTTCACAGAGATCAATAAATGAACGCCATGATGCATCATCACGTCAGGCGGGCCTAGTTGCTCCGGATTCAATGTTCATATCTATGAGGCCACTGGATTTGAGGCCACGTTGTAACAAATAAGCTTAAGGCGAGGTGTTTCAACGCAAGCTAAGATTTAAGGAGGTGAGGTGAGGGGGGCCGCCCGCGCGTCCTTAAATTGCGGAACAAAAACATAGTGAATACATACTCTTTGCTGCGGGGCGTTCATTTCTCTTCGTGACGTTAGCGCAAGCCCACAGTATAAAATTATTTCAGTAGTAATATGAACAACTAATTACGAATGTAATATAAAATATGTTTTTGTCAGGTTATAAATAAAAAAAATAAGCAGAAAAAGTGTTAATTACTTCACAAATTTTGCTAAGTAGGTACGTACGTAATTATATACGTATATTTAGATATTTATATATATATATTTTTCGCATTTGACATGCTTAGCATTATGCATTAAACACAAAGTTAAAAATTTGAAGTATTTTCATACATTATACCGACCAGGTAAACTTAATTTTACAATTAAGATTTTACCTAATAATGACGCAAACCCTATAAATATTTAGATATTTTTATATATATATTTAGCATTTGACATGCTTAGCACTATACCTACATTAAACAGAAAGTGAAAAATGTGAAATCGAAAATAACAGTCACGAGCAGGATTTGAACCTGCATCTCCTGGAATAAATAAGAATTTTAACTACATTATATTCATATATTTAATATGTATCAAATAAGTGTGAAATCTAAAATAACAAAAAATAAAGAAAATTATTTGAAGGTACATAATATAGGTATATACTTTTGTTTGTCTGTGCGGGCGTCGCGGTATGTCATCGCATCGCTAGACATCCTTCAAGTTTTGGGATAAATATTAATTAAATTTGATTTACTAATTAAAGGACTTCAGTTGAAAATTAAAATTTAGCAGGTTCTCTGTAGTATTTATATAGCAATGTGCCCATATAAATATTAAGTGAAAAGTTTAAAATTTTCTTAACAAATAACTCGTTTTAAATGTTGTTTTAGCTTGTTTTCAGGATTAAATATAATCGAGTAAAGTACATCCTATCGTGTAACAAATTAGCACATTCCTTAGACAATATCCTCAGGTATCTCGCATATTTTTTATTACACCGTTATTGAATGGTAAATACCTAAACTATTTGATCTAGTGAATCGCCTTAAAATAATAGGTCTTTATGATGCGTTTTAATTGTCACTATTGATCAAAGAAAACTGTTCATTATTATTGAAAAATAACAAAAACATAGCAAGCGTTTCTGTGCGTTACATGTTAAAAGACTTCAGACAACCGACAATGCAGTTACAGTTTTTCATCGCTTTACACATTGGTTGTAACCAACAGTTAATTTACGAGCGCATCGCCACCAGTAAGTGTCGTACATAACGGTATGCGCACTGCGGATGGCGATGCATAACACTGCATTATCGCCAATATTGCGGCCACAATTTCTTTGTAAAAAATATAGCAACCCAAAAAACAAACTTAAGTCGTCGTTTGTTTTAGCACTTTATCTGAACTATTTGTTACATGAAATTATAAAATAGAAAGACTGGGTAAGGCAGGAATCATCGTCACATCTATTTTGGGAAGCCGTCCCATTAATATTAATTTATTAAAAGTTCACCTAAAACAAAAGGGTAACACGCCTGCGTAAGGTTTATATGGATCTATAAGAGTTGTATCTCAAATACCACGAATGAGAGACACACGCGACGTTGCAGAGAGACACGACGTTGGGGTGAAAATTTGATATAACGAAAATTGATGAAATATGAATAATTTTATAAAAGGAATTATGTAAGTTAACAAGTGACGGAAAAATTGGAAAGCAACCTTCAAAATATATTTCACAATGAACTAGTTGAAAATGAAAATAATGGAGCAAGGAGATTTATTATTGTTGAAGGTCAGAGGAATACCCAAAGCGATATGAATAGATTGTGTGAAGATGATATAGATACGAGAAGGAAAAAGTATAGATATAATAATCTAACAAAAATACGTGGACCAAAGACGCGCTGAGTACCAAAGGGCACTTAGCGAACTCTAGCCCTCATAAGCACTGGCCTGAGGGTGACAGGCCTAGGGCAGTCCGTCATTCTAATAGAAGCAGTCCCGGTATGGCGGCGTACGTGTTTCGATTCAATATGGCAGTATGGTTTTCCTTCCTTCCGCTTAGCAAATAACAAACAAATTAATATGATGGTAGCCAGAACGAAGTGTGCATGGTATAACGCATGGTATAATATACTTCAACTAATATTAAAATTTAATATTTTGAACGGTACTTTAAAGCTGTTTAAGAGACACTCACGGTTAAGGGGACTTAGTGACTTACCGAGGTACCACTTAAATTAAGAAGTCGTTGTAAAGTTTGCTCTTTCGGTAAGAAATCTTTTATTATTTTTTTAAATTTTTAGGCTGTAATTAGGGAATGTTCTCGTACTGTTCTTGAGAACCAGTCTATTTTGGTTACATTAGCGATGATATTTGACGTACAAATCTGTTTAAGTATGTTTACTAATATTATAAATGCAAAAATTTTGTTTGTTAGTTACGCTTCTACGTCATAACTACTTAACTAATTATAATGAATTTAAGCATACATTTAGTCCAGAACTAAATAAATTTTTGTATAGAGATATTAGTGTGCCGTAGAGTGACGTATTTATATTCTGAAGACAACGCAGACAAAGTCGAATACAAAATCTCGTTTAAAATAAATAACGGTTGAACTGTGACCCTCTAATCAAAATGGTGGAAGTTGAGCTACACTTCTGACTGACTGAGATAGCTTGCTGATTAAATTAATAACTTTACGTGCCGCATGTGTTGACTTTATTAGTATACTGTATATATATTTATATACAGTCAACATACCCGACCCGAATCAGGGTAATATTTTTCTGTTGTTGCTTTATAAAAATATACAAAGTACTTTTATGTGAAAAGTCAGCCTTTAACAACAAGTCAGCAATATGACATAAGATGTCTCATTTGCAGTGCACCTTTTATTTCAACCCACTAGTTTCCCACTATTGGGCATAGGTCTCCTCTCAGAGTAAGAGGGATTTAGGCTGTAGTCCACTACGCTAGCCCAGTGCGGGTTAGCAGACTTGCTGACGAAAAAATCTTTCAGACATGCAGGTTTCCTCCAAAAACTGCATTTACTGGTAGTTAAAATAAACGGAAATGCGAATTGAAATACAAAAATCATACATATATATTATTAAATTTCTATTTTCAAATATATGACGGACTAAGAATATAAGTGTCACCACCCCATTCTTTCTTCCACGGATGTCGTATGAGGCGACTAAGGGAAGTTAGCAATTATCGTCCATTGCATGACTGGTGGTAGGGCTGGGTACCAAGTGCGAGTGCTCACTTGGTATCGGGCCCGAGCGGGTTGGTACCACCATTTCCCGTGTGACCAGCCATGAAGCACATCGTTGCGTTTTGGCTGCAGCAGGAGATAACCGTATATTCTTTCATTTCATATCGGTGAAATGGAATGGTGAGCAGCGGCTTGACAATACTCTCGGTATAGTTGAGTCCATGAGCGACAGTTACCATTTACCATCAGATGGGCCGTGGCGCGTCTACCACAACATGCAATAAAAAAAGTGTGTGAGTACTTATGTAGGTACACGCGTTAGAAGTTATACTTCTTTGGCGTTAGAAGTTATAAAAAATCTTTTCAAAATTTTTATCTTTCGTCTTATTCTGTTTTTAGAAAAAAACGACACTAACAATAGAAAAACCGGTCAAGTGCGAGTCGGACTCGCGCACGAAGGGTTCCGTACCATTGACTAGGTAAACAACACTACTTACACTATTGTACTTACACTATTGTAACTCTCTGTAACCATAGTGTTTGGCTGTTACCAAATTTTACAAGTAAAATTTTACTCATTTCGTGGTTTTCAACTTAGACTTAGATGCGCAACGAGTAAAGAAACACGTTTGTGTATGGGAGCCCCTTTTAATATTTTTTTATTTTATTTTTAGTATTTGTTGTTATAGCGGCAACAGAAATACATCATTTGTGAACATTTCAACTGTCTAGCTATCGCAGTTCTTGAGATACAGCCTGGTGACAGACGGACGGACAGACAGAGCAAAAACGAGCAAAGAAACTCATTTGTGTATGGGAGGCCCCCTTAAATATTTGTTTTATTTTAATTTAATTATTTATTTTAAAGTGAATATATAACTAAATATTCTGTAAATATTTCAAGCGTCTACCTGTTGCCGTTATCAATAGCGAGCAAAAAAGGGCAAAAAAAAAACACGTTTATTGTATGGGAGTCCTCCTTAAATATTGTTTATTTTTTATTTTTAGTATTCGTTGTTATAGTGGCAACAGAAATACATCATTTGTGAAAATTTCAACTGTCTAGCTATCGCCGTTCTTGAGATACAGCCTGGCGACAGATGGACGGACAGACAGACGTTGTATGGGAACCCCACTTAAATATTATTATTTTTTTGTTTTCAGTATTTGTTGTTAGCGGCAACAGAAATACATCATTTGTGAAAATTTCAACTGTCTAGCTATCGTCGTTCTTGAGATACAGCCTGGCAACAGATGGACAGACAGACAGACGTTGTATGGGAACCCCCCTTAACTATTATTATTTTTTTGTTTACAGTATTTGTTGTTATAGCGGCAACAGAAATACATCATTTGTGAAAATTTCAACTGTCTAGCTACCGCCGTTCTTGAGATACAGCCTGGAGACAGACGGACAGACAGACAGACAGACAGCGAAGTCTTAGTAATAGGGTCCCGTTTTGACCCTTCGGGTACGGAACCCTAAAAAAGGTATTTAATACAATGAAAGTTTTATCTAGTTAAATAAAGTTTATTTTAATATCACAAAAAAACTAAAATATTGACTATAGCTAACTTCAGGTTGTCGGTTTTTCGTGACGGTGTGCGCGCGCATCGTAAAAATTTACTCTCATAATTTTTCCCTAACGCGCCAAAAGTATAACTTCAAAAATAAAAAAAATACAGTCGCAATTGATTGTAAAACTTATTGCTCAAATAGGCAACGATACCTCTTTCATTAAAAGTTCTTATTAGAAATGAAAACCACGGAATCGCTTGATGTTGACATTCAGCGTATTCTTGAAAAGTTGAATTGTCTCGGAGTCCGTAACAAATGTAATTAGTGGTAGATTGAACAGTTGTAGAAGAAGTTGGTAGTACTAATAATAAATGTAACTTTTTTATTTTCAAATCTTGATGGAATTTATGACATCTACTACATTATTTTGATATATTTTTTTAGCATTTGACATGCATAGCCATATATATATTAATATAAATTAACACAAGGTGTGAAAATGTGAAATCGAAAATAATAGTCACGAGCAGGATTTGAATCTGCATCTTCTGAATATCCTACAGATGCTTTGCCAATTCAGCCTAAGACCATCTAAGAAGTTAAAAATGAATGTGTTATTCAAAGCCCCGAGCAATTGTCACGATTATTGAATTGGCAAAGCATCTAGGCGGTATCTAGGAGATGCAGGTTTAAATCCTGCTGGTGACTGTTATTTTCGATTTCACATTTTCACACTTTGTGTTAAACTAACATTAGTTAAACCTTTACTAAAATTATCAAAATGACCGTGTAAAGATTGGAAACACATGGAATAGGACCGTATGTTCTCGCGCAGAACCAATAGATTTCATATCAACAATATTCGAAGAGGCTGAACAAAAACACCCGCTCTCTGGCTACCACAGAAGTTTTTTTGCCGCTTCACCACAAAGAGGCGTGGCGGCCCGATGACTCGACGATGGATGAATCAATATACTTAAATAGATTCGGGATCACGGGGCAGATTATTCTAAAAGGTTCCGAGATTCATCTTTCAATGGTCCTTTTATATATGATTACGCATTACCCGCGGCTTTGCTCACTATATGTTACGGGGTGGTAGATGAAAAATTTCTTTTGGATAGAATTTGAGTAGTCCTATTTTAGTGCTAACCGACTGTATAAAAGGAATATGTAAAGTTTCCACGGTCGGGGCTAAGAGTTTGGGCTGTGCTTTTGTCAGTCAGTCAATCAATATTTTATAGAACCTGAATAAATACACGTACTAGTTTTCAATTTATTGTTTAGAAAGAGAATGTAAAATTATATTTACAACATCTAACCTGAATAAATAATAATTTAAAATGTCTGTTTTAGAAGTTTATAGAAATAATGCACATAAAAACTTACACGTCGAATGCATCTTAAACTACAAACGCAATGTAACTGTTTACGGCTAGGAACTTCAGTTACAGTTAGAGTACTACTGTAAATGTACTATTCAGTAAAATAGCAGTGCATTTGCTAAGCCTCCGGCAGATGTCGCTGGAGTGCGCAATATAACGGCGTGTGAAACTTGTCCAATAATCTCGCTCGACCGCAGAAATTTAAAGGTCTATACACACTATGAACATCCAGCCGCGAGTGAGACTCATAAAGAACACAGCTGGGAAATTGGGTTATATTATAAGTATAAAAGTTATTTAATAAGACTGAGGACAAAAATACGACAAGTTTTTCTTCTATATATATATATATATGTACGGGTATACGCATATTATCAAAATAAAGGTATCTACGATATAAATTACCTCAACACTGAAGTAGTAAGTTAACGAAGATATACATTTTTTCGTCCACGTGATGACAGACTAAGAATACAATTGTCATCACCCCTTTCTTTCCCACGGGGCGACTAAGGGAAGTAAGCAATTATCAGACATTGCATTACTGGTGGTAGGTGAGAGTACTTACTCACTAGCTATCGGGTCCAAGCAGGTTGGTACCACCATCTCCTGTTTGAAGCACATCACACATGTGTTTTTGGCTGTAGCAGGCGATAGCTGTTAATTATTTCATTTCATATTATGTGAGATGAAATGGTGAGCAGCGGCTTGACAATACTCTCGGTATAGTTGAGTACCATTTACCATGAGGTGGACCGTGACTGGTCTGCTACCATACGCAATAAAAAAAAACCTTTTATAAAAAGAATTTCCCTTATTTAATTACTAACTTTTGCCTACGAATATCTCATCCGTTGAATTAGGCTGATGTTAACCCATAGGAAAAAATAGATTTTGGATAGAATTTGCTCAATATCCGTTCTTAGTGGGCATCACCGTTCATAAGAGAACAACTATGACAAATTTAAAGTCCATTGAGCGTATAGTTTTGGAGACCTCGTGATGAATGAGTGAATCATATTTTTGAAGTTATTTTCTATTCCACTCAGGTAGCAATCAAACACACGGCCCACAGGATGGTAAGCGGTTACTTTAGTCTATAGAGACTAGCACCAGTGACACCACTCGCGCGCCACTAACTCCTAGGACAAGGATAGGAGGTGGGTAGGAAGGATAATAAGGAGATGATAAGAAGAGGTTTGTGCCTTCAACGCTCTCCCTCACCATACAAAACACAACAGTCAGAATACCTACCGTTCATGCTGATCTTCTGTTAGGAGGTGGTACTTCCCTGATCGAGCCGGCGGTCTATAGTGAGACAAGCAAGGCTCTATCAATAGTTTTTGAATGAGTGAGTGGTGTTTTCGATAATAATATTTATCATAATATTTATAGGCACAGAAATTACAGAACATGCTAGAAAAATCGTATATATTATGTTGGTGCAGCTAATTCTTAAAATAAACTTAGTATAAAAATAAATATTACGCTATAGTGGCAGTGAGCCCTAAATAATATTAAACTTTCTCGGAAGGGAATTATCTCAAGAAAGTTTATCCGCTAATATCACTAGATGTAGAATAATGAGCGACGGTAACGTAAGCGTTGGTTTGTTTGCGCTGTCGTCTCTTTTTTGATGTGTATGTGTGATTAATATAGTATACTGCTTTTACAGTATGCCTTTACCGCTTAAGGATAAAAGTGTGAGTATTGCCAGCGCGTTGGCTTTATAATATTATATAATATGTATTACTGGGATGGAAGTGTATGAAATGAGATGTTTTAGGACTTGTACAAAATATGCAAGTAATTAAACCTTATCATTCGCTTGCCCGTATCAAATTGATTGGGTTCTTGCTCGGTGCAATATGCTTTCTTCTTCCATTTATCACTATTTCAACATTAACGTTCTTCTTGCATATATCGTCACAGTACGTAGAGTATGCATGGCGTGCATCTACTTTAAAGAAAAAAATATTTGTGAAATGTGGAAAAAGAGAACTTTAGTGCGAGCGGGAATCGAACTTGCGAACTGACCGTCTGACCGACGGGCCGTGCGATGGCTTGGCAGTTAGAGCACTTCCTCGGAATGGAAGTCCCCGTTCGCACTAAAAAATAATTTGTTATGAATTTGATAAATAAATAAAAGCAAACATATTTTCGTCGGTCGTTCTGTCCAAACCTTCCTTCTACATTTAGAATTTATATAAGTTTTCTCTATATGCTAGTGTCCCGTACTCATAACAAGTCATACGATACTTAGCAATTTCCTCTCTCTCTCTCTCTATATATATATATATATTCACCAAGAACCCGACCAAATGACAAGTTAAAAGAAAATCAGTCTTGTAGGCAGGGGACAAGATCGCCGGTTCATCTAGAATTCTAGAGGGAGACATTCTTACGCTGTGTTGTCCGATACGTCGTCGCAATTCAAGAACATTTTTGCCTCAACAGTTGTCGGCTCGTTAAGGGATGTAGACTGCCCATTGCCGCTTCGGCATCCCAACACGGTGGGCAATGTCAGTTACTACCGTTTTCCTACGGATCCCCGTATTACGGATACGATCACATAGAAGAATACCGAGCGTAGCCCGCTCCATGGCTAGCTGAGTTATGTATATTACGTAATAATGATTTCTCTCTCGATAATTTTGATATAAATATTTTGTTTTCTTCGTCATACATCCTGTATGCGTACACACACACTACACATACATAAAGTATGTGTACACACACAGTACAAATACATAAAACTCATTACTGAGTTAAGCTGACTTATGTACTACATAAATTCTTATTTTATGTCAATTGTGTATTTTATGTGTACTAAAAAGATAGAACTTTTTCCACAAATAAAACTGGTCAGAGAGACATTCTTGGAATTGTTTACGAAAACTAATATTAGTTGAGATGGGATTAAAAAACTTCTGATCACGAACTACAAAAATATGTTTGGAACGTGTGTGTTTTTATGAAAATGTCCCGTTGTTTTTTGGACGGCGAAGATAAGGAAAATTGGCGACCATCTTTTGTATTAGTAGTACCTATAATATATTGGGGAAATTACTTGGCAAAATTAAGCGAATAAAGGACATCGGCCTCTCTTGTCATCGTACATCCAGGTAACCTAATAATACACCCATTATCAAAAACAATGAGGTTGTTCCGTGTGAAGATGGACTAAGAATACAAGTGTCACCACCACATTCTTTCCTACGGGTGTCGTACAAGGCGACTAAGGGAAGTATGCACCCATTGCATTACTGGTGGTAGGGCTGGGTACCGAGTGACAGTACTCACTTGATATCGGGCCCGAACGGGTTGATACCACCATCTCCCGTGTTACCGGCCATGAAGCACGTCAGTGTGTTTTGGTTGTAGCAGGAGATAGCCGTTTATTCTTTCATTTCATATCTGTGAAATGAAATGGTGAGTAGCGGCTTGACAAATCTTTCAGTATAATTGAGTCCATGAGCGACGGTTACCATTTACCATCAGACGGGCCGTGGTTCGTCTATCACTAAACGCAATAAAATAAAAATAACCTAAGATTGCCAATCCGTACCCTCACAGATAAAGGAGAATGTGATAATAGCAAAGTAGCATGCACGATAATAACAAGAAAACTCACCAACGCGACACAACCATGCGATACGGCAGGACTCTCAGAACCACCACGTATGCTACAATATTCCGAAAAAATCCGAAGACATATGAGCATTTGTTGCCGAGCGATCCTGACGATGCCTCGTTTAGAGATGAAACACGTGTCGCATTTGTGAGAAATTGACAGTGGAAGGCCGCATTGTGATAAAGTGGCAATCAAAAATTGTCTCTGCCCAATGCACCTCTGGGAAACAGGCGTGAATCATACACAATGAAAACTCTTTATAAAGTAAAGGAATACATTTTAAATCCTCGTTATTAACAAATCTATCGTAATATGAAAATATAGATTACAATAAATTATGCTGAATTTGATACGTACAAGTCGGCCTAACGACGAAATTGTCAAGAAATGATTGATGACAAAATATCGACGACTGGCCTACAGACGAACTACAAGTATCATTACGCTGTACCATTCAGCAGTACTTGGGGATTTAGACAGATTCCGAGGATTACCTCATTTCCCCTAACAAATACGATGCGCATCGTCTATTTAGGTCAACCATGGATCTCCTCTACATTATGTGTTTTAACGTTACGCCCAGAAAGTTTTATCACTCATTATAAGGGTAGTTGGGGCAAATTATCACAGGATTCCATGGAACATCCCAGGGAATTAAAATGTGAAGAACATGGATGGAAATCCATTAAATATTTCACGAAAAATCATATCGCAAGTTAGATATAGACTCCCATTTATTCAAATTGGATTGCATTACCGCAAATGAATCGTTAATAATATAACCCTCACAATTTTGTTACATTTGAATAATTTATACAATACGTAGGAGATCGAAATCAAATGGGGATCATCAATTTAACTGTGGAAGCTACGAGATAGGTACCAAGTTGAAGAGCTTGGGTGTGCAACGACCATTTATCAGGGGTCTGTATAGGATTATTATATTCAATAACCAGTATATATATTTTTAAATAATGTACTTTAGATACTCCTACTGCTTTTATTCCTACAACCCCACTCAGATTTGGGTCTTTTTTCAAAGCTAGATAAATTTTGCCCGAAATCTACTAAGTTACCCCAGTGCGCTACCAACTTTACAAAAAAATCAAATGTTTTATTTTACCGAGCCGTAACAATTTGTAAGCATTATTGTTTTACAAATTGGAAAAGTCAGAGGTGTGCGTGGTCTGGCCAATCCTTGCTTCTACCATTACAAATAAATAAATAAATATTCACAGACATTTCACACAACGTCCTCTGGTCCCAAACTAAGCTTAACGCTTGTGCTATGGGTACCAGTTTACGGACACAACACATATATTACTTTTTTTTTATAAATACATACATATAATATGATAGAAAACACCCAGACGCAGTACAAATATCTGTGTTCAACACACAAATAATTGTCCTGAGTGGAAATCGAATCCACGAACTCGTGCACGGAAGTCAGTTACACTACGGACTACGCCAGGAGGCCCGTCAATAACCATTAAGTACTTTATATTGGTATGCATCTATTGTATTTCTTGTAACGTTTTTTTATACGACGCTATAAATGCGTCCATAATCGTTACTGTAACCACTAGAAAAATAAAATCTTAAGACATCGAGGCTATTTTTACAAAATCGAAATATAAAAATAAAGTAATTGTGATTTTACTATCTTTAGAAGGAAATAATTAACAGAAAATAAATTGCTATATTTACGACAAAATTGGTCACGTTTCCTACGTTTCAATTTAACAGGCCTCTCATTGTATCTTAAGTGTTTACCGTTACGGGAATAGCCTTTGTACCCTTCGCCTGTAACAATTACGACGATTATCGTCCGCTAATTAGGTATACCATTCCGTTCCAATAAGACAGCGGTCCCTCTATCCCCACTCTCCCCGTTCGCCAAGAGGAAACCTACCCCATTAATTCTTCAACGAAATAATTCTCGCACAATTTCAGATAGCATTTTATGACCTCTCTGGTCCTCCAATTTTATTGTTGTTCCTCTTTGAGGCAAATGTTTTATAATTTCCGCGAAAATTTCAATTGTTTCAATGAAGTATTCAAAACTTTTAATTGTTGATAAAATTAATTCGTAAAAGAGTCTCCGCTCGGTTATTCTCTGTACAAAATAATTGATACTATCGTTGTTTTTTAAAGGCTTGAAGTATCTATCACCATTACTATATAATATTGAGTCTCTTGATTTTATATTAACGGAAGTCAGCTATTAGCTATGGGGATTGAGTTTTTATACATTTCCAAGCATTAAGTTGACATAATATATAAAGCCTTGTATCTATACAGAAGATGCTAGAGGTTTAGATAATAATTAAACATAATATATCTATATTATCTGGGACGTTATTACAAATTACAATGCGTTATTTTATAACAATCTCACTAATCTATAAATAGAAGTTTTGTTAAAGAAATAAGGTACAAAATATGAATGAAATAATATTTTAATGATGTAACATTGGTTCAGGTTTATATTCAAAAGATAAAACCTTTTACATTTTTCTTTGTCTACATAAAAAGCTTCTATTTTGAGAGCGGATGTAGAGTAATAATTAAAAAATAATTACATTTCTCCTCCGGTTTTTGCTCTCGTCGGAGAATAAAGTAACACCAGTAACTCTTCAACAAATGGGATATAATCCTCTTAAAAGTAGTATTATTGTGCTAACGGGTAAATACGCTACACGAAAATGATTGCTTTCCCAAATTTAATTTACTTTGAAAACATACTGAGCATATTCTTTTATATACATACATATATATAGAAATGTTTTAATGGAGATAAATTATTAGTGGATTAACACGAAAAAGTGCGAAACTATGAAAAAGAAAATAATCAAAAGCAGGATTTGAACCTGCCCCAGATGCTTTGCCAATTCAGCCAGCGCGACAACTGCTCGGGACTGGTAATTTCGAAAACACATGCCTTCTTAATTCGCTGCAGGAGAACAACTCATAAACTCGACGAAATTTAGTATGAAACTATTACTTTTTATCCCGGAAAACTAGACTCAGATAATTAATATGTTGTAGTTAATCTATTTGTATTTGTATTACTTAACCCAATTCAGAAGCCCACGCGGACGAAGTAGTGGACATAACCTAGTGAAAATCAAAAAGCTTTTAAGTAATGTCTCGCATTTAATCAACCCCAGCCCCATTTTTCTATTACCATTAATGTACTTTACAGTATCCTTCGTCACGGTAGGACACCTCTCGTAAAGCATCCGAAACACCAGAATAGGAGCAAATCGACCGAACGCGGTAAATTACATTTTTAACCCACTTCAAAAAAGGAGGAGATTCTCAATATGGATGTAAAATTGTGTAGCTGGTCTACAAATTCACAAATTTAGATTTTTTTAGGTGGGCAAAGATGCACCTACCGCACACCCCGCTGCCCGGGGAGCCAACTGTCCTATATTTATTTGTACGTTTGGTTATCTATAAAAATAATAAAATTGAAGTGTCTGTTTGTAGTGTTTTAATAACGGCTTTTACTAAATGTGTATGAAAGTGTATACGTTTTACTAAATGTGTATGAAGTTTATACGTTATAATAAAACACCGAATATTCAAGTTTTTGTCTGTCTCTATGTCTATTTGTTCCGGTATTAACCGGATTACTCCGGAACAGCCAGATACCTGATGAAGGTGTAACTTAACTTGAATTATTTTATTTTTGAAAAACAATTAGAGTTCCGCGCTAAATAAAACTAAATTCCATGCAGACGAAGTCGCGGGTAGCAGCTTGTATTATATATAATGTGAACTGAATAGACTCGCTCTGTTAACGGACGAGAGAGTCTTTTGAAATGTTTTAAAATATGGCAGATGTCGAAGCTTTTTATTTAAGTAAAGTGCAGGACGACCTAGCTGGCAAAGGTTAGTTCTAAATATAGTTGTTGTAGATAGACATACACCTATAGGTATGTATGTATACGTTTAAATTCATGAGCGAGAGCTTTGGTGTGAAACGGGTTAAGAGTTTGTCGTTTTATTTTACTATTTTTTTTTACTAGAGATGCTCTTCTATATGTATTCACTGGGACCGCCTGTAATGAGACCTCTTCGCTGTATGAATTAGTAAATGAAGATCTGTATGTCTTTATTAATGTCTGTTTGCTCGCGTACATTTCTGAAATTTCTGAATAGATAATAAGGCGGCTTTCACTGGTAGAGCTTGGAGCAGAACACAGGTATTTTTAATTTAAATTGTACGAAAGGAAAAGTTATTCTCATAGTCCCACACAGCCGAAGACTCGGGCAACAGCTAGTCAAATATAATCAAATAATTTACGTATATAAATAAATAATATTAAACTTGCCGTCACCACATTCTAATTATATAAAACAAATAAACATCTATTTGTTTAAATAAAATCATATTCACCATTATTAATGTGTAATTGTGAATGAAATAAATGCCACAAATAGCTCATTCCGATAAAATTAAGCACAAAAATGATCACGGAGTTAATTGATTCAAACCAATAAATAAGTATTGAGTAATTATTTGAAACTGTAGAACTTTTATCGGGGCTGACGTCGGTCGGCAGACCATTTTGCACATTTATAATATAAATTTATTGTCCATAATAGAGCGATAAATCGTCAGCGGTCCGTGGCACTCTTTATTATTAATTTTAACAGCGACTAACCGCGAATTTATTTTCTTTTGCAAAATAATGAAGAGATAGATAAAAAAAGAAAATTAACGAGTGCGGCTGGAAGACAAAGGCATGGACGGAGATCGCCAACAATTAGACTTACAGCGCGCTGTGTACAGACAATTTGCAAACTCATTTGGTGCTATTAATACCGTCCGAACGGTCTTTTGATATCACCTGAAATATGACGCGATTGTTTCACGAAGGATAAATAAAGAGGGCTTCAAATATTGTCAAACGACCTTGTATCGAATGACACAGCTTAAGACGGCCTACCAGGTAATCAGATGAACTGGTTAAGGGATACAAAGTCGTTGTATACAAGCAGCACAGGACCGCTTGTTGTGGAGTTCTCTTCTGTAGGCATATAGACAGGTATACAGAAGTGGCTATAAAAAAAAACACAAGCAACTAATGAGTACATAATTAACACAAATGCAAACCATACGGTTTCGATTGAATTATTTAAAATTTATTTCAAATAATTCAACTATTGTAACTATTGTAAATATGCAGTTTTAATGTGATATTTGGATATTTGTTACTCAATTACGCGAAAACGGATTTAGATGAAATTTATAACACAGTTATAATGGACGTTGCCTTATATTTCAAATATTTCTCTATGACCTTTGGAGGAAGTTTTATGGAGATGACATTAATCATCACGCATTTTTAATTTATTTTTGGAGCAATTCTGAAGCCATACACGGGCAGAAGCAAGAAGAAGAAGTATATTAATAGCGTAACTTGAAAAATCGATTGTAGAGGTGTTTTAGGGCGCTGTGAATCGACGAGACGTACCGACGTTTGAACAGGCGATTTTACCTTAAAACATCCCTCATTTGCGCTATCAGTACTTGTAAGTGATGTCAACAGCGGTGAATGTCGGCCAGACAAGGCGACACACCCCGCCAACAGGTGTCACAACGGCCCTTGATAAACGTTTGAATAGTTTTCTTTGAATATCGGGTCATTATGGGGCCAAGATAAAACATCACCGGTCGCTTTTCGTTCTTACAATTCTCAAAGCAAACAGCGGGGCCTTCTTTAGAAGCTTTTCCGTGTAATGTCCTTAATATTTCTTAAATGATCCTATTGTTCGGGAGGTTCTTGGGTGAATAATGTCGGCAGTCAGACTTGAATGCCGCGTGTCTTTTGTAAATGGCGACGTTTTGCTTGTTATGTAAGTTCAAATCAAGAGCGCTATTTCTTTTAATATTTTTATAGTCGAACGAAAAAGTAATTTCGTGAATAAGTTATTCAAATCGGAATAATTATTAAGCTGAGCTTTAAACGCACGTTAATACAAAAGGGAAACTTCACGAAGGACTGTAACAAATTAAATAATGTCATATTGTATATAATGTGTAATGTTTTGTAATTTTGTAAATTTCGTATATTGTAGCGCATTGGTCTAATACTGTAATGCTAGTAGGTATGTAATTAAATAAATAAATAAATATTTCCATCTTACATTATCTATATCTATAAAAATCAATTGCTGTTTTGTTAGTCTCCCTAAGACTCAAATCTGGCTTGACCGATTTGAATCATTGTATTTTGGGGTTTAGAAGCAAAAAAAAGTCGAAAAATTAAAAAAAAAACATAACTAGTAACTTTTTATAGGTATTTGGCTAACAGACGACATAATGACAGCTACTGTCTACTTTCTTTTTTTCATTTGCATTACAAACATTTTCATATAACCTATCTAAATACGTGGTCTTTGAATATTGGCCTCGTATCAAGGCTCAAAGTCGCTCAGCGGGCCATGGTACCGGCTATGCTTGGTATTTCTCTACGTGATCGAATCCGTAATACGGAGATCCGTAGGAGAACGAGAGTGACCAACATAGACCGCTGAAGTGGCAATGGGCAGACCACATCGCTTGTCGAACCGACAACCATTGGGGAAGAAAGGTTCTCGAGTGGCGATCACGTATCGGACGGCGCAGCGTAGGACGGCCCCTCACCAGATGGACCGAGGATCTAGTCAAAGCCGCGGGGAGCCGTTGGATGCAGTCGGCACAGGACCGCTCGTTGTGGCGTTCTCTTTGGGAGGTCTATGTCCAGCAGTGGACGTTGAAAGGCTGATGAATGTATGGATGAATCTAAATACAAACCTTAAACGATGCAGATTGATTAGGATTGATAATATCGCTAAAAATATAAATTGTAGACGAAGCTAAGTTCACTGGGTCATCCAATGAGTAATAAATAATATTTAGGTTCATCGTGATCTTAGTACGGTGATTCAGAATTATGCAGAATCTCTCTTCTAGCATATGTTTGTCTATTGACGCAGTCTGCATAATATGTCTAATATACATAAGAAAGTAAGTATGTAGTATTTATTCTAACACGTCTAAATAGCCTAAATACAAAACTTTTTCTCAAATATCTTAAATGCAAAGAAAGTATTTTTTTTTGTTTGTTTGTTACGCTTTTACACCGTAACTACTGAACCAATGATCAAGAAATTTTGCATGCATATACCTACTCTAAAACCCAGAGAAGGACATTGCTGTAGAGTGACATTATATTCTGTCCACGCAGATGAAGTCACGTGCAGACTCTAGTGCATATTAAATAATTTATTTGTTCAGTTAATTCGATATAGTACTATTTGTGCTACGAATAACTAAATGTATATTTATCACGTAGCATGCGCTACGCAATCACGTAGCGGTAGGTGTAGCATTGACTATATTTTGATGCAGTCACGTAAGTCACATACCCAGGTGTTTCTATACAAGCATAAGTTAAGTTTTCTTTTTGTAAAGGTTAGAATAAATGTATCTACACACCGTCGTTCGGGGTAACGAACAGGGCAGTGCGGGGCCGTCACCCACAAAATAAACCCACCGTGTGCCGTCTCTCCACCTGTACTGGCGGACCACTGGAACTGTGTGATATTATTTCAGTGGTCTGCCGGCGACTTACTCTTTCGTGGACTACTGAGCGAAGCTTCCGCACACCGGAGCGCGGAAAAGTTACTCTTAACCCTCTTATTATTAATATTTTTGTTTGTGAAAATAATAATTTTAAGCTTTGTATAATTTTAAATCATTTCTACTGATATTATATGATATTTTCTTCCCTGTTGTATGATGTCTTAATAATGTATGTTATAATATATTTTTGGTTCCTATTACACACAGAACTTTATTTCATGTTATACTTCTTTGGAAGTGGTAATGTCAGCTTCAGTTTATTTCCTCAGTCATCCTCGCTTCATATATTACATAAATTAAATTTCTCAGTAGCAGCCCGGAGTTTGGAAATGTGGCCGGTAGACGTCAATAGGCTCGCCCCGCATTACGTGGGACTTAAACATAGCTGGCGAATCGTGGTTGTGTAATACACCTCTGCCTACCCCTTCGGGGAATGCAGGCGTGATGCTATGTTGTTTTGCACAATCTATTTCTATATTACTGTTTGGCAATATTTAGGAATATATAAAAAAGTAAGAACTTATACAATTAATATCTTAATATATAAAATTCTTGTGTCACAGTGTTTGTCGCCATTCTCCTCCGAAACGGCTAGACCGATTATTTGATTCGGATTTAAAAAATACACTATCTTTTACCCCTTCTACTGCCAACCCCTATTTTTTAATAGCAAAAGGTATTAGTACTTTAATAATTTTCGTTACAAAAAATTCACGAAAAAAAAATATGGCGGTACGAAGTTCGCCGGGTGAGCTAGTAAACTATAGATATTTTACAACTATTTATCGTGTGTAAATCAACATCACAATACTAATGATTTCATAAGGCACAATAAATATCTACGCGCAATTTGCCTCAGACTACTTTAAATACAGCCCTACAAATTTCACATACCTACAAGTACGCCAGTAGAACATCAAATACGCCATTTACCAAGAAGCGATAATAATCACGAAGTTTGTACTTTGCACGACAAGTTTTTCAATAGTGAATAGATTCAATAGTTCAAGCGTGATGGCTTAAACTTTTGGTGCTAAACACAGCGAGATGCTCCAAGATCGGTAAGAATGGACAAGACTTATTTATCTGTTCGATTCGATAACAAACAAGATCTTTCTTTCAACACTCTAGTTCGAAAAAGAGTAAAGAAACATCGCGCGTCTAAAAAAATGTAGCAAGTCTGGCAGATACGGAAGGAATTGGAAAAAGTTAACCGTGGTGCAAAAACGCGACAGCGCATCGCACACAATCGGAAACTTGCATTTATTCGAACATAAGATCGCGATAGTGAATTTCACAGGCAAAGTTTTCTTTTAAACCGGTAGGAGTGAAATATAAAACATTATTTACAGTATTCCTTTGTAATTCTGGAACAATAGGATATAATTATATTAATTATTTAGTAGCTTGATTTATCTTTAGAAAAATCTAAAAAAATAATTTAGCTTCAAAGGGTTCTTATGCCTTCGAAATCGAAACACCATGATATATTATTTTCTAAATAAATTAAACACGACAGTAAGTAAACGTAATGCTATCTCGTTATCTGTGTTTTTTTCGTAGAGCAAAATGTATGAGTTAATTGCCATAGAAAATAAATAAAAAAATATCCCAAGAATTATACACGCTACTCAATCTATTATGGTACCTATTACTCGCGTGTTATAAATAGATATTATTTACAATAAAGTGTTTGTTGTATCCTTTTACAGATGATAGCAGAACCACCTAGCGGCGCATACCAGCGGATGCAAGTTGCACCGCTCTATTTCCGTTGTATTGAGAGTTTCAAAACCGTTTTTAACTTTACCGATCGAACCGTCGAAGGCGAAGTAGGTCAGCGATTCTTTGTTGTTTTGTGTTACAACTTGCCTTGTGCATGCTTAGTCTTATAATGTTTACGAACTAGATTCTTGCCAGCCAAATGTATTCGTCTAGGATTCAATATCTTATTACGTTTGCCTCTGTGCGTGTGAGAAATATACAAAACAAAACACTCGCAAACAAGTTAAACGGAGAAAATAATATTAATACCAACAACAGTGTAATGCAAATGCTAAAAAACCTGTATAGTATTAAAATGTAAATACTGTACCCGTCCCGTCTAAAGCAGGACTAATTCTCTTTAATGTATGACACTCATCATTCTTCAACAACCTTCTTCAGATAAGGAGAGGTATCTAATTAACGAAGTCGCGGGGTTACTTTAAATCAAGTTGGTAAGATGATTTCGAAATTTTATCCAGTGTCGTAAACTAAGTAAGTTTTATCATTAAATTGGGGTTTAAGTTAAGAGTCTAATTATCGCGATTCCGCTAAATCTTAAAGAATTGCTGTAAATATCTCCCAGAGTTTTGTATATATAATAACATATAGTAAAAGATAATTAGCAATTATTGATATTTGATTTTAAGACGTTACAGAGAATGATTAACTAAAGTATCAAAAAAGTGATTTTAAATATTCCTTTGAATCGTAATGTTTTTGAAAGTATATTCAAGATTTTGTTGTGAATTACTTTCTTGGCAATCAATGCACCAAAATTATACCAGACACGTTACGAAACTAATTAGCGACCAGATAGACTAGCCTTCTGATTGGAATCCATACTAATATTATAAATGCGAAAGTGAGTTTATTTATTTGTTACGCTTTCACGTCGTAACTGCTGAACCAATCATTCTGATATTCTCATAATTATAGCTAGCCTATGCGAAAAAGAGAAAAGGACATAGGCATATTTTTTATCCACGTGCGCAGAAAAGGACTTAGGCATATTTTTTATCCCAGAAAAAGGAATGGTTCTTGTGAGATATATTATTGCATAGAGATAATTAATGCACTGTAATGTATTTATATTCCGAAGTCAGTCTGCACGGACGACGTCGCAGGCAGAATCTAGTAAGATATACTTACGACTTTCCCACTAATGGAACCAAAATTCCAAAATCTTTTTGATTCGACTAACAGGATTTGCCAATTTTTATTTTTTTATTGCATGTAGTGGCAGACGAGCCACGGTCCATGGTAAATGGTAACCGTCGCCCATGGACTCAACTATACCGAGAGTATTGTCAGCCGTTGCTCACCAATTCATTTCACAGATATGAAATATAAACGGCTATCTCCTGCTACAGCCAAAACGCAACGATGTGCTTCATGGCCGATCACACGGGAGATGGTGGTACCAACCCGCTCGGGCCCGATACCAAGTGAGTACTCCCACTTGGTACCCAGTCCTACCATCAGTCATGCAATAGATGTTAATTGCTTACTTCCCTTAGTCGCCTCATACGAAACCCGTGGGAAAGCGTGGGGTGGTGACACTTGTATTCTTAGTCCGTCACCACACAGACAATTTTTTTTGTTTCGTGGAATGTGTCTCTGAAAATACCAGCCGGATTTAAAATATATTTAGATTATTTTATTCAGTAGTCTATAAACTATTACGATTAAGCGACATAAGCGTTCGTTTGTGTTCTATAAGTCGTCGATTTGTTTTTTTCCTATAATTATGCACGGTTGAACGTGAGTCAAATATAACCTACCTATACTCGTATAGCAAGTATACTGTAGGGACAGTTAATAAGTTTTTTTCAGGCTCCCAGTCTTAAATAATAAACAGCGTTGGTTATTCTAGTAGTTACGTCTGATCATCGCTGCCGGAAAGTATTAAAATAAAACCTCTTTTCTGTATCTGCAATATTCTTTTTGAATAATACAGAGTTTGTAGCGGCAGTAATGTTTAGAGACAAACGTTCATAGTTAATTCAGCTTCATGCCTCCACTGCCTAATGAAAATCCTCATTTTATTCTCGTTTTCCTTTGCGATCGGGAAATGTTGGCGGTAAGACTGAATTTATTTGACATTGTTATAGTAACACAAATCTAAATCTTTACTTTTAATTCTTTTACCAGTCTTACTAATACTATAAATAAGTTTGTGAATATGATTGGATGTTTGTCCGTCAGTCAAGAATGAACGCATTTAGATGAAATATAGAATATTTGTATCCCTAAAAAATATTTGTTCCCGTAGGGTATCTATTTTGATATGTCCGATATTGATACAACAATATCGCGATTTTCATGAGCAGGGGGGTTAGACGGAATCTCATATCTCACATGTCGATCGTATCGTGATCACTGTGATTGGTTGAGAGATCACCGTGATTGGCCAACGGATTATTGCGACATCACGCGTCCGTTTCTCTACCACAAGCGAGTTGATACGATGTCGATTGTGAGATATAAGATTCCGTCTAACCCCTCTGGTAATAAAGTGACATTACTTAAGAATCACTTGACATGAGTGATCTAGAGTGTATTACACGCGTCAATATTAGAAAGTATTATGTTAAATTTTATTCAAATTTGTTTTCAGGATACGCAAAGCAGAGGATTGCCACTCGTCTTACAACGGCCTTCCGCTGCGCTTATTCGGCCCCATGGTAACAAGATGTGATGGGTGATCAACTACCGCAATTAAAGTACAAGTTTCCATTGCGTTCCCACGAGTGATCGTGTCCAGCATATATAAAGTATTTTCATAAAATTTCTTCTCCCAATCGAGCGGAAATGCAAGGATTAGCTGCTAAGACTTGACAATGCCGTGAACTTTTAGCGAAAATTGGCGTAATCGATCTTGGCCAAAAATGAGAACGGGTGGAACGCCGATGTCACTTTTTGCGAGGAGGCAAACAGCAATCTCCCATCCCACAGAATACACCCTACTAGAAACAGGCCTGAGGCAGTGCACGTGTTCCGCGAGCCCTGAACTGAGAACCTGCCCGGTGGACGGGGATCCATTAAGCTATAATACCTCAAGTAAAAAAGGTTATGGAAATAGGTAGAGGGTCTATCGCACCCCTGGCCACAGGTAGTGTAACAGAATACCGCAATATTAGTATTTAAGAACATCACTATCAAAATCGAAACTGCCGGCATTGGTTAAAAGCATTTCTAGTGTAGATTAATCGATACCGAAATAGGGCCCGTAGAATGTAACTTATTAAATCGTATCGACATTGTATTGTCTCGCTTGTGATTGGTAGATAAACCGACGCGTGATGTCGCAATAATCCCTCGGCCAATCATGGTGATCTCTCAACCAATCTCAATGACACGATGTCATGTCGATATGATCGAGTGAGATACATTCTAACCCCCCAGATTATAATATCATTATTATATATCTAGTAATAGTTATTACGTATCAATTCAGAAGTGTTTTAGAAACATCTAAAGAGTTTTACGATGGGCAATTCGTCTGTATTGCCGTATTGCAATTCATACATAGGTATAAAACATTTATTACAAACCACTCGATAGATTAGTTCCTTGTGGCATCATAAAAAATGTATACCCATACATATGATATATATATATATAGCGTAATAAACTTTTGGTTCTTGGGATTGTTTTTGCCATGTTAATATATTGCGATAGCCTAAAGCTGCATTGCGGTTTTTAGACCTGGGCGGTTACTTTTTACTGCCGTAAAACCACTTAACGAGGACAGTATATGTTTTGAGTTTGGTCACAGAAAAATTGTAAGTACGCTTGCTTGTATTCATGGACAACAAAACAACTAAGACCGCAGTGCAGCTGAGCATTTGGTTATGTGTTTTTAAAAATCTTGCCTATTTTTTGTAAGCGCATAGTTATAGCCCATTAGATTGTAAGCAGCAACATACTTCTAAAATAACGCTTTGAAAAATCTTATGAACATAGCAGATTTTCAGTTCAACAGCTAGTAAGCGTTGAAGATTTATAAATAAGCATTAAATTTTATCGATTGATTATTGAAACCTGCTTACTGCGAGTGTATGGCTGGTCCACTCAATCTATAGTAATTATAATAAAGCTGAAGAGTGTCTGTTTTTTCAGTTCATATGCAATAATCTCTGTAACTATCCATTGTATTTATTTTTTTACAGTTCATAGTCTAATTCTAGATACCTATTTATGCTGATTTATAGCGAACCCACATTACCCGGCAAGCAAGAAGTACTCTTCTTAAACTCAATTTACCCCAAAAACAGCAATATATCCATACAAATATAAATAATTAGTCTGTAGCGTCAGCCGGCAACTAGTCATTGCATGAAACTTTAAGTTAAAACATTTCTTTCACTTCGCACTATCTTACCACAGCGCTAGCATAATCGATTTTGATACATCTACTTCTTAGGATTCTACCTATTATTTATCTGTAAATCTGTTGCCTGTACAGTGTATAACTCTCCGGAAGATTATGTAGCAATATATATATCTAATATATAAAATTCTTGTGTCACAGTTTTAGTGTTTATAACCTATTCCTCCGAAACGGCTTGACCGATTTTGATGAAATTTTATATGTATATTCACTAGGTATGAGAATAGGTTTATAACTAATTTTTATACCCCTAAGTGTTAAGGGTAGCTCACATCCAAAAAATTTTATCATTTTTTTGACGAATTTTTTTTTGGTTATTTTTATGGTTTGGCATTAAAAATACATTTAGTCCTAAATTTTTACGCTCTTACCACCAACCCCTACTTTTTAATAACATTTAGTATTTTTTAACCCCGGTCGATAGATCAATGGGGTTCCGTTTTGCCAAACTCCTCCGCTTGGGAGCAGCATAATAGCAAGTTTCGTCGAGCGCAATTTTTCAAATACATTTTAAAAGTAAAGATTAAAAAGATATAATAATAGTTTCATACTCTAGAAATAATTCATATGGCAAAACAACGTTTGCCGGGTCAGCTAGTATTATACAGAAGATAAGTGTGGGGCGTATTATTTCACCTGGTACAACCAAAACCCCATTAACCATGACACGACCACAGATCCAAAACGAATTATTTATTGAACTGTTATACTTCCTCGTGTAAAAATGTAACGCTCCGTTGGGTGTAAAATAATATTTAATTAACTGGAAAGATACTTCGAACGGAAAAAACGATGATCACTCAGTATCGAAAGTTCAGATTTTTATTACAATGATAATGTTTAAGAACGTAAAACGAACCAAAAGCTAGTTTTTTTACTTGTGCCCGATATAGTAGCGGGATAAAATGTATACCAGTTTTTTAAATCTCATCAAGAGCTATTAAATAAAAAAAGTTGCATCAAAATCCGTTCAGTAGTTTTTGCGTGATTAAAAAGTAGATTTTCTGAAATTTTTCCTTTTTTTTTTCTTAATTTTCCGTTCCGTAATAACCTTCTTTCTACAAGGTATTAGAAAACTTAAAAAAAAAGAATGAAATTGATAGTCGTTCTGAAGTTATGACGTGACCAATGGAAATAGGAATTCATTTTTTTATATTCATTATAGATAGATGTCCGATGGGTGACGTAAATTATTTCGAATAGACTGCGACTGAGTCACATATATCAGTGATGGATAAACGATTGGAAGACATTTTATACATGAAAATAGTGTAGAAATATCTAGTTAAAATACTAACGCTATCACCTTAGACGTAAGTACAGCTGGCAATTGAAACGTGAAGTACTGAACTTCGTCTACAAGCGTATCGACATACCTAATCAAGTGTATCGACTCACGAACAACCTGCGGGGTTAGACGGAATCTCATATCTCACATGTCGATCGTATCGTGATTATTCTGATTGGTTGAGAGATCACCGTGATTGGCCAACGGATTATTGCGACATCACGCGTCGGTTTCTCTACCAATCACAAGCGAGTCGATACAATGTCGATTGTGAGATATGAGATTCCGTCTAACCCCCCTGAGCTGAGGCGTGTACTCTTATTTACTTAGGGCCGGTTGTTTCAGCTATATTTGACGCACACGTAAACGTCAAAAATGGAGTTAACCATCGTCAAACCAAAAAAAGCGTTGTTTCACGAAATGAGGTCCTTAACGTACGTTAAATAATAACGATTACGGTAACAGATGTCCCGCCCGGTCAACTTCACTTTCGGTGCGTCTAGCCATAGATATAGTATATACTGTCAGCATATAGGTACTATATGGATGGGTCTAACAAACAGTAGGTACCTACAACATTATGGAGACTCTTTTGTATTCGTCTTTATTCTACGAGAGTTGTTCATCTGGCGATAATACAAACAATGTAGAAAGGAAGAAAAAAGTCTTTAAAACACCTGTTAACAACCTAATTTTTTGGGATGAGCTTCATATGTTGGAATTCATTCATTGCAAGGTATCGTGAGACTATCGTGTACCTAATAAAGGAAGTAGCTCTATTGTTGACACGTCGTATCGAAGACGATATAAAATTTGTTACAGAAAAGTAGAATTTCTCATAAGAATACTTTGATTAAAAATTTATTTGTCTACAATATTTCAGAACCTTGGCAGTAAAACCCTACCTATAGATCAGGTACTTGCTACTCTACAATGTTATGGGTCAGGATCGCTTATGAGATGTGTTGCGCATGTGTCAGGTTTGCAAAAATCAACAGTGTGTCATATTATTCATCGAGTGACTTGCGTTATCGATAAATTACGTCCTCATTACATAAACATTCCATCTAACGAAGAAGAAAAATTGGCTGTTGGAACCATTGATTTAAGTTGCAACTGACTTCTATAATATAGCTAGATTTCAAATCAAACTTTAACAGACGTGAAGTCCTCGGTTGGTCTCCACCGGCATTGAATTCTGCATGAATAGCCTATTTTTCTTTATAGGTATTACCTAATTATATTGTCATAATTCACAACTAATAATAAAGGAATAATTCAAAGTTTTGTCATTCGCGTCATAAATAATAAAATAAGTAATATGTATATATAAAGTATATACTTATATACACTACATATTACTTCCATGACAAAAACAAAAAAACCATAGACTAACATCCTCTGTCTATGATAAAAAAAGATAAACTGACGTATACGGGCAAATGTTGGCATACTAGAAAATTCTCCCATCTATTTTTATTACGAAAATACGTTGCTATGTGCTGGCATCCCTAATAACTTCGACGGCTGGTTTTTTAGGCAATTAAACAATGCTTTGTATTTAACGTACGTTAAATATCGTTCGTAATCGTTATTTTTTGACGTACGTATGTTACTATAATCAATCGTTTGAAAATACCGGCCCTTAGAGGGGAATAGGGATGAAATTTTTTAAGTCGCTATTTCTAAAACATAAATATATATGTGACCAGTCTATCCATCCATCCTTCCATCAGCCCTTCAACGTCCACTGTTGGACATAGGCTTCCCCAAGAATGGGGGATAGTGCCGTAATAGCCACGCTTGGCAGGCGGGTTGGCGATCGCAGTGGATGTTGTTAATGCTCAGTCGGCTCTTACGACTCCTATGGGTGGAGAGGGGTGGGACAATTCTAAAGCCGGCCCCACACAGCTATAACGGCAGTCTATAACGTCTTCATAATAACATTTAGGTAACCAAAGAAACGAGCCTTTCGGCGAGACATATTTTGTTAGAAGCCATTATCATCCTGCTGTGGAGCACAAGTCTTCTTTCAGAAGGAAGGCTTTATTCATTGTTCACCATGCTGGATCAATATATACATATATACATAGCATCACGCCTGTATTCACCGAAAGCAGAGGTCAGTCACGATTAGCTATGTTTAATGCCCACGTAATAGGGGGCGAGCCTATTGCCGTTTACCGGCCACATTCCAAATTCCGAGCAGTTACTGAGAATTTTTCTTTTTACGTAAAAGCTCCTATTCCTAGACTATCAAGTTTCTTTCACCAGGGAGTGTTAAATTGTAAACAAATACACACATCATTTCGAAAAATCGGAGGGGTGTTCCTTGTGAGCTGTCAACCTCCGATTAGATGATTACCTCCGAAGCAATTATTGAACTAGACATAGTCTCTCCTTGATTTTACCACCAGGATATCACTAATAGTAATAGTTTATCTTTATCGACTACTCGATATAAATATATATCTAGTAGTCGATAAAGATAACTAGAACAAAAATTAAAAACTTGCTTGCATTTATTTTAGCAAAACGATTAAAAGTTCATAATAATTCTAAAAATGTTGCCTTGTTACGAAGTAGCTGTATCCAGAACTGCAATTTGGCAAAGGGTTTCTAGCCACTCGTCCAAGGCCTTGTTCAACATTTGGCAGTAGCTGCACATGTTTTTACTCTTATTTTCTCTGCATTTTAATTTGGGTTTATCCAGCGGAGGAATTGGGTCAAAAATTCTGTGAAGAATTTTTCATGAGTCGAAAGGTCAATAATTGGACGCGCATCACGAAATTACAACTAAGTTTTCTAAGTTTAATTTAAAGTACAAATTATTTGCGAATAAGGAAAAAGAGATTTTTTGTACTAGCGGGAATCGAACCCGCGTCTTTTCCAATCCGGGGGAGTGCTCTAAGCCTGACTAACTAACTGAGCTATAGTACAGGTCTTTCGACCATCCCAATCTCCTTATCACATTTGTCTTTACAGCCAACGCCATCTATCGGAAGCATTTACATGCATTAAACCGATATAGTAAGTTTAATTTTGCAATTAAAATTCATACTATTTGATGGCGCGATTTTTTTAACATTTTTGATCCATATTTTTTAGCATTTGACATGTTCCGCCACTTTTTAAAGTACAAATTATTTGCGAATAAGGAAAAAGAGGTTTTTTGTACTAGCGGGAATCGAACCCGCGTCTTTTCCAATCCGGGGAAGTGCTCTAAGCCACTGAGCTATAGTACAGGTCTTTTTACTATATCGGTTTAATGCATGTAAATGCTTCCGATAGATGGCGTTGGTCGTAAGTTGGTAGGCAGAGGTGTATTACACACCCACGACTCGCAAGCTATGTTTGAGTCCCACGTAATAGGGGGCGAGCCTATTGACGTCTACCGGGCACATTTCCAAACTCCAGGCTGCTACTGAGAATTTTTCTTTTTTAGGAAAAAGCTCAATAACATTGCCCAACCCGGGGATCGAACCCGAGACATCATGATTAGCAGTCGCATACACTACCGCTACACCACCGACGCAGTTAGTAATTATTTAAAAATATATTGCGTTATTCATATACAAAGTTATTAAAATTTAAGAAAAAACGATTTTTATAAGCAAAACGTGTTATGTGTGTTTTCTTGTCACAGAGAAGTAGGGTAGGGGGGAATTCTCGTGTACCTTTTCCTTATAATGTTAAATAATAAGCAAGTCTCGGGTATCAGCTAGTGTTACCATATGAATTTCACATTCAAATATTGTATATTCTGCACTTTTTTATTACTATTATCAATCATTACATCACTGATGGCCGGTTTCTGAGGTAGGTACATATAACTGTAGTTTATCTGTAATGCTATCGGACAGGTAAACTACACTTAAATGTACCTCAGAAACCGGCCATGAGTCGTTTGTTCGTTGGTCTAGTGACGAACGCATACAACTTACTCGTTCATATCATGCAGTCCCGGTTTGAATCCCGAGTTGAGCCTAAATAATATATACAATACTTAATTGTATAATATATGCAATTGGGTATTTCTGTTAAATAAAAATAAATAAATATTCACGGTCATTTTTTCACACAACGTCCTCTGGTTCCAAACTAAGCTTAATGCTTGTGCTATGGGTACCAGATTACGGATATAATACATGTATTACTTTATTTTTTGTAAATACATACATATAATAGATAGAAAACACCCAGACGCAGTACAAATATCTGTGTTCATCACACAAATATTGATATGAGTGGGAATCGAACCCACGACCTCGTGCACGGAAGTCGATTACACCACCGACTACGCCACGAGGCCCGTGTTCTCGATAACAAGATTAATGTGAGGGAATAAAACTGCATTTATACTTTTTAGAGCTGTTCAAAAAATACGTTTGTAACCGAGGTGGTGGCTGGTGGGAGCTCGGTGTGACAACATGTGACAATGGGGACGTAAGGTATGCAATACCAAATTTTGTTTTAATCTCAATTAATCATATACATAGTATACAATTACTATTATAGAATGGATTTTAGGAGGAGAGCCCACCACTCACCCACGGATTGTCAATCCCGGTTATCTTTGGACAGAATAACCTAAGATTGCCAATCCGCACTCTCACAGATAGAGGAGAATGTGATAATAGCAAAGTAGCATGCACGATAATGACAAAAAACTCACCAACGCGACACAATCATGCGATACGGTAGAACTCTCAGAACCACAATATTGCAATATTCCGCAAAAATCCGAACATAAATTCGACACGTGTTTCACCTCTAAACGAGGCATTCTCAAGAACGCTCGGCAACAAATGAGCCATTTAATTTAATTACAAAATAATTGTAATGAAAAACGTTCCCTATTATCATATTCATATTTCCCTATATATAAACTAATCTATATAGGGTCATTGTTGAATGTTCAGTTTCTTGACGCACGTTCAGAACAAAATGATCCTCTGTTTGCAAGGGTTTTATTTGTTTAAAAATAAAACACAGGCAGAGGTACAGAAAACCTTCTAAAAGTCAGTAAAGGAAATTGAAGTATCACATATTGCAACGTCTCACAGAAAACTATTAAACGTACAACGCATCGATATCAAAATCACCATTTCCAAAATAAAATGGCGGTCCTATAGAAATAAACGGCGATTGTATCCATACACACACAATAAGATAAATACAAAAATAATAGGATATCGTAACCACCAAATATCTCAGCCTATAGAATATGGAAGTACAAACTCCGTGAGTCTGATCGTTGAGCCAGATTGAGCAATAAACAAAAGCGATGTACCAGCATTTATTGGTGTATTATCAGGCTGAGTTATCTCCTGTGAATAATATCGTAGGCATCAACATAGTGTTATATTTGTGAAATGAAATCGAATACTCCTTCAAATGTAATCAGAGACGCTCGCTGGCAACGTGCCCGATCAACGACTACAAGCCGTATCCAAAGACTTGCTGGCACCGAGCACAAACTACATATAAAATATGATAAAACGAAATTGTGAGAATATTGCCAGTTAAGAAAAATTGGTTTGCTGAATATTAGGATTGATATAAAATTTATTAGTTGCATAATTTTGATTCGGTAATTTATCTTCGGGTACTAAAAGCTTTTGTTAGTTTTAACATTATTCGTTTATTTTAGATCTATATTTTTTAAGCTTTTTTTAGCAAATGACAGGCTCCGCTACTTTTTAAAGAATAAATTATTTGTGAATAAGGAAAAAGAGATTTCTAGTAGGAGCGGGAATCGAACCCGCGTCTTTTCCAATCCGGGGAAATGCTCTAAGCCACTGAGCTATCCTACCGATCTTTCGATCATCCCAAACTCTTTATCACATTTGCCTTACGACCAACGCCATCTATCGGCAAGCATTTACATGCATCCAATATAGTAAGTTTAATTTTGCTTATTTAGATATATTTTTAGCATTTGACATGCTTAGCACTATACATTAAACAAGTAAAATGTGAAATCTAAAATAACAGTGACGAGCAGGATCCTGCACACACACACATTTTTCACTTTGTGTTTAATTTAATTTTGCAATTAAAATTTATTACAATTTAATGGCGCGATTTTTGATGTGAAACATCTAATGCGGAGGGAGAGTAAAATCGGCTGTTAGCGTGGCGACGCTTTTATTTTACTTGTCCCGTTCAAATCACGAAAGATTCCCGGTTTCCGATTGAGCTGAAATTTTACACGCATATGTATATCGCGTGACAATGCAACATTATGATGACATGGAGCTGATCTGATGATGGAGCTGCGAGGTGGACATAGGAACTCTTATAATGAAACGGCGCAACCCCTTCGAGTTTGGGCTCTTATGATTCATCTTGACGAGTACTTTGTCTCTAGGTGGTATCCAGGGTCTGGTGATGGAGCTAGAAGACGACCATAGGAACTCCGTTATAAACCGACATAACTCCATTGAGTTTGGGCTCGTATGATTCGTCTTGACAAGTACTTTGTCTCTAGATGGTATCAGATGATGGAGCTGGAAGGTGGCCACAGTAACTCTGTAATGAAACAACGCAACCCTATCGAGTTTATACTTGTTTGATTCGTCTTGAAGAGTACTTTGTCAAGTTATGATCATTTTATTTATACAAAATAATTTCGATGTTTCACATCTGGTAGACGTCCCACGACGTCTAGTTTTTTAAACATTTTAGATCATTCGTAAGACAAATGTGATAAGGAGTTTGGGATGATCGAAAGATCAGTAGGATAGCTCAGTGACTTAGAGCACTTCCCCGGATTGGAAAAGACGCGGGTTCGATTCCCGCTCCTACTAGAAATCTCTTTTTCTTTATTCACAAATAATTTATTATTCGTTTATTTTAATTTATCATCGAACCCTTCAACTAAGATTAATAAAAACTTTACCATTTAGAATAACGTTATCGTAAATGTATTTTTTTACATTGTGAGACGAGCAGTTCGTACGTTCAGGGATAAAAGCGTGAGAAAATTCTTTCCTTTTTATAGATGGGTAAGAGGACGTATCAGAATAAAGCCTTTAAGCGAAACCGTCTGGCTAGTGGTATAGTGAGGCGGTGGAATGTGTATTGCTACACATCAGAAACCACAAGCAGATCCCTAAGCAAGTGACAAGGATTTAGTGCTTATTTAATCACGTTAGTCTAATACGGGTTGGCAGTCATAAAACCGTGTCAATTTATATAGAAATACACACATCATTTCTATAAATCCTCGCAAAATCTCTACCTGGTTCTGGGGATCGAACTCCATACTTTGCAGTTCTTAGTCTGACCACAAGAACTCTGAAGATCTAAGTCCTGTGAATATCATACACAGGTAACTTTTAAATAATTTATGTTGTATCATTAAAGTCTAACCATATTTATATGTATGATTATCCCATTTTTTTTTTTAAAGAATTAAATATAGCAAGCAAAATAATTAGCATAAATAAAACAAATAGTCGACATCTTTACTATAATTTTATAAATGTGTGTATTTAATTATTATAAGTGACTTTTTCCAATCCATTACTATGCCATTGTTGGGCACGGGTTGGGCACGAAATTCCCATTGGGCCAAAGTCGTAGACTATAGCCCAGTGCGGTTTGTCAGAATTCATAAAAAAAAAAATCTAAAAAAATTCTCGGGCACGCAGGTTTCCTCAGGATGTTTTCCTTCACGTAGCATTAATTTGCTGTTTGCAATAAATTCAATTGCAAAATGATAGATATATCCTTGGATATAGATATACACTTCTTATAATGTTTTATATAATGCCAGTCTGATATATTTTTGTAGGCGCAAATCGGTATCTGACACGTAATTCCTATGATAAAATCCTAATCTAAATGCAAATATATCAGGTTAGTCAGAAAAAATATTTTTGCCAAACTCCTTATTGAGGATGGAATTATTGAAAGTTATAAAAGAATTCTATAATTATTATTTCATTACTCATACTCTGAAAGTAGGCCTGAAGTTGCCTGAGGAGCGGGTTGAAAGTAATACTTTTCAGCCCTAGGGAGAATTACTTTCAACTGACAGCTGAGTAATTATAAAAAAAACAGTTCTATTTTCTGTACAGCCAGTCAATTACAGCGCGATGTAAAATTGAAATAACATAAAGTTAGGTACCTATTTATTAAAGAATTTGTTTTTTATATAACTTTATTTTAATATAGTTGCAACTATATCTTTAAAATAACGAAGATTTATATTTTTTCAATGATTAAAATGAAAAGTAATGACTGAATAGCTGACAGGCCACAGAAAAAAAAAACAAAATCGGCGGGAAAACGGCGATTCCAAATTAAATTTTTTAGTCTCCCATTTTTTCTTTAGCTAATTTATGATTTTTATTTTTAGTTTCCTCGTATTCGTAATGAAAAGCACAGTGTTTACCTCGGGATAAAGACTTATTTAGTCCCGAGACGGGGTTTGGCGCCCGAGCGTAACGAGAGATCCAATAGTTCGAGGCTTGCTTTCATCCCTAGGGTAACAATGTACTATTGTATTTTCAGCACTAATACATAGATAAATATGCCACATAATTTTTATTTAAATCCTTCACTATTTCGAAAAGAATGTTGAATTTCGTCCGTTCATTAAATACAATTAGCAAATTACGTATTTATCGCCGAAAAGTTAGGAAGACTTATGATGACTTTTCTCTTTGTGTAACTCTTCAAAATAAACTTAAAAACCATCATCGTGTAAACAAAAGAAAAATTTTATATTTTGTAGAGGCTCATATTTTTTTTAAGTTGGATATTTTTTATTTTTTAAAACCTAGATTCTGTCCGCGACTTCGTACACGTGAATTTCAGAATATAAATAAATACGCCAGAAGGCTAAGGCTGGTATAAGACTGATCTCTATGCAAAAATGGCTATACCACAGAACTATCCATTTTTCTGGGGTTTAAAAGTAGCTTATGTCCGTTTCTGGGATGTGGACTATAAAGTAGTATAAGTAGTATGCTGAATTTCTCGATAATCGGTTGAGTAGTTACGGAGTGAAAGCGAACGAACAATCCCACTCTCCCATTTATAATACTCTATACTGTTATAAAGCTGTAACAGAGCGATATGTCTGTACATTAAAGATATTTGAGAAAAAAATGACTGTAATAGGCTATATGGCGCATCAAAACATTTTTTAAATTTTTTTGTCTGTTTTTCTGTTTGTTTGTCCGCACATCTCGCAAAAACTACTGAGCGGATTTTGATGCAATATTTGAAAGGCCTTGATTAGACTTATAAACTGATATATATTTTATCCCGCTACTATATCGGGCAAAACGAAAAAGTATTATATATAGTGAGGATGTGTATTTTGGAGTCGGCCTTTCTTCAGCAGATGTGGTTGTTACCTGTTGGTAAAGTGGTAACCACCGCTTATGAAGTATTGGCAATATCAATGGCACAGTAAGCCTACCGCAGAATCTGTCACTACGCTTAAAAGAAAAAGTAATAGGTCCGGAAGGGACACGATCCCGAGGGCTAATATAAGTAGACAACAGTCCTTTGTAATACGGGTCGAGTTTACACTGTCCACTCCTTCAAATTCAAACCAGAGTTCAGCTGTTAAAAGTTAAAAACTTAGCCCTAATAACCAACAAGGCAGACTAAAAATAATACTTTAAAAACAGAATTAGTCGATTATGCAGATCGCAAATTTCTGTCACTTTGATAGATGAAACACGTTTAAGGTCTGGTACTGAAAAAAGGGGCAACATTTTCATTATTTCGAGAGCGTTTTAGATGATAAATGACTTACCTTTTTGTTATCTATTTTTGTAGACGTTTGGATTTGCCCCACGAGTAATCTCTTTGTAGACTTACCTAGAACCAATAATATTTGTATATAGTTAGATTAAAAACATTGTAATTGATAATGAAAATTTTATTTAGACTATAAGAATACCAGGTTATTATTTTTATTAACTTGTATTAACATCAAAACAGCTACAAAGTTTTTGAAGATTCCAATTTACGCTTATAAACAAAGTAATATTAACGAGTTGACGAGCGTCTTTTCAAAAAACGTTATTTCTCATTTCGGATAAAACTTTATTCTTTAGTACGATCAGACCCAGTTTCACATTTTCAATTATTTTCAGTGATATATATAGCTTAATTTCTCTAGAAAATTTACAGAAATAAATAAAATTCAAGTGTCTGTTTATTATTCTCAATAACAGCTTTTTACTAAATGCATATGCTTAAAACAAATAGCAATTTTTAAAGATTTTGTTTGTTTGTTCCGGCTAATCTCCAGAACGGCTGGGTTGATTTGGACGGAACTTTTACTGGGAGATAGCTAATGTCATAAAGAGTAACAAATTTTGAAAAAGTATGTAGTGTTCCCTAAGGTAAGTTAATTATATGTAAAATAGCATTTTGTTTCGTGTTTTCGCGCTTACTTATTATTGTTTTTGTCCTTTCAATCGGCTGAAACATTATCGAGGAAATCAACCCTTTTGAAAAGTTACTATACATAAACACAAAGTGAAAAATGTGAAATCGAAAATAACAGTCAGGAGCAGGATTTGAACCTGCATCTCCTGGATACCGTCCAGGTTCAAATCCTGCTCCTGACTGTTATTTTCGATTTCACATTTTTCACTTTGTGTTTAATGCATAGTGCTAAGCATGTCAAATGCTAAAAATATATATAAAAATATCTAAATAATTACTATACATAATCATTCTATATATATGTAGATATAGTTTTAGTGTCTTACTATCATCATTACAGTACACAAAGTATTATTGAAATATATAGAATACAATTAACGTGATATTTGTTATAAAGTATGTAAAGCAGTCAGGTACAAACTAGCACCCGTAGCGTGTTTATTCTGTGAAGCCTCAAATTATCCACTATCGTATGCAGTTTCGCAACACGTAACGTAAAGGCAAACTACTTGAAACTTTCTAACCTGTTTTCTTAGCAGGAACTTACTTCGTAAATTTGCTAAACATTTGCGATAGGGATCGTGAAATTTCTTCCCTTTGCTTTTTTTTCTTGGAATGAATAATTTAATAATTTTGATGTATTTAGATTAATTATACAAGACCTACAAAATATGTGACTGCTTAAGCGTTTTATAGAAAAAAGAATTGTAAAATCGGAGCACAAAAGATTTTCAGATATCAGACAGTGAAATGAAAGATTTATTTCTTCCACCTAAGCTGCTGAAATGAATGTCGCCGAGACATTCCATTGGCAAGCCGTCGGAGTTCCTGCCACAGTATTTAACTTATTTTTTGTTTTAAAAGACTATTGGCGCGAATGTAAAATTCTCTCGATGCGACGTGCCTACTGTTAGACGGAACTCTCAGGATTTAAATTCATCTTAAACATCGTCTTTGTGAAGATAAATTCTCCAAGTTAGGATTACTTCGTTTTGGAGAATAGCTATTTACTTTTTTCAGAGACGCTTCAACTTTATGTAGCGATTACTGAAATACGCTTTGCTCTTTCGATTTTTTTGTTGTAGTAACAGTCGTTTGTATAAATTATATATGTAATTTTCTTGCAATTTGATAATTATTACTTGGCGATGAACAAAATCTCTGAGCGGTAAAACCAAGCAATGTAAACACGTTGGTATGGAGTTCGATCATCAGTCTAAGGTTGAGAGCTCGCAGGCCCTTCTTTTTTTTATTGCCAACGGTGGCAGACGAGGTAACGGCCCACCTCATGGTAATTGGTAACAGCCGCTCATGGACTTTGGCAACATCAGGGGCACAGCCAAGACGCCGCCTACCGTGAGTAAAGTGCTCCTCTCAAACCTCGTTTAAAGAGGGACAAGTCGTAACGCTGGGGTAACACCGCAGCAGGAAGTTCATTCCAGTTCTTACACGAAAGTGGTAGAAGAGAAAGCTGAAAACGAACCTTGGACGAGATCGTCTCCAGGTGAACGCTGACTTTTTGAGTTTTTTTAAAGTTTATTTGTTTATCGCGAGGAAACCTGCAACCCGCATGGGTCATCGCGGTGGACTATAGTCTAAATAAAGCCGAGAAGACCCGTGCCCAATAGTGGGACAACAAACAAAAGCGTTATGACCATACCTAAAAGACCTTGTAACTTCTTACTCCGAAAATTAAGTTATCCCGATTTCTCTGTAGCCATTAGAATGCTTTAAAGAGAGCAAATCGCATTAAGTAGGAAGCCGAATAAATTTGCATATTTAAAATGTACAGCACTACAGTTACTGAGATACAATAGATTCAGTTTAAATCTTTTGTAAGTTGACTTAAGATTAGAGGAGTGTATTTATTATACCTACTTGTAAATGCGCATGTTGAGATTGTGGAGTAAAATTGCGTGGATTTATTTTATTTTCATAAATAATGAACTTTTTATAAGTAAAGTTTTGTTTTTACTATTTTTTTTTTATAAGAGACCACCCGTCACTAATGAATAATCCTTGTATCGCGAAGGGCTTTACAATTTTACGGACACAAAGTACACACAGACTCAGAACAACCATTTGTGGATCACACATAGAGTTATCCTGTATGGGAATCGAACCCACAACACTCGGGTGGGAGGCCGATATCTAAACCACTCCGCCTATCGAGCGAGCTATCGTACCTTGCGGTCATACCCAATTTCCTCATCACTTTTGTCTTAACGACCAACGCCAACTATCGGAACGCATTTACATGCATTAATCCAATATAGTCAGTTTAATTTTGCAATTAAAATTCATACTATTTGATGGCGTGATTTTTTAAACATTTTGATCTATATTTTTTTAGCACTTGACATGCTCAGCTACTTTTAAAGTTCTCTTTTTCCTCATTCACAAATAATAATCTTGCTTCTAATTTGGATTGTAAAACTGCAAAAGTACAACAACTAGTTTTCAAACATAGCATATACCCTAACAGTTAGTGAGTGTTGTCTTAAAAAAACCACTACACGATATACAATATACAATATTAATATACAATATTGGAGACTAGGTAATATCAAAAAGTTCGGCAAACACATCGAAAAACCTAAACATACAATAACTCCTCAGAAATTCGTACAATATCCACATCTTGTGTTTGTCAATACTCATGCAGAATTGTCCAATAATTTATTAACTTTGAAGTTCTGGAGATATTTTTGTACTTTATTTTAAGAAATAACATTATAGTGACATACTACAAATACCATATGTCAGAATACAAATACGATATGTATCTATAGGTACTATTTTACAAAGTATACATTTGTTCTTATATAAAAATAAATAAGGAGATACAAACTACCTAAACTGACCCGGCGAACTTCGTACCGCAATTTTTTTTCGTGAACATTTTTTCATAAAAAATCCGTGAACAATTAATTCATAAAAAATACGTGATAAAAGCTATCCTATCTTAGGCACGTCAGCAAAACACACATTTAAAAAAACGTGAAAATCGGTTAGATAGTTTCGGAGTTCATCGTGAACATCATGACACGAGAATTATATATAATCCATATCTATCTATATACTATTATAAAGCTGTAACAGAGCTGTGTCTGTACATTGAAGATATTTGAGAAAAAAAATACCGATTTAGGCTATATATGAGTGTCGAAACACAAAGCGATTTTTTTTAGAGTTTTTGTCTGTTTATCTGTTTGTTTGTTCGCGCATCACGCAAAAACTACTGAACGGATTTTTTGTTTTATAGCACTTGATTAGACTTAACAAACTGGGATACATTTCATCCCGCTATTATATCGGGAACCTAGGATATAACCAAAAAACTAGCTTCGCGGGCAAAGGTTAGTGGATATAAATAAAACTACTATGATCACTTGAACGAACCATAGACCAAAAGGACTAAAACTCATTCAAGTGACATTCTACTATCGGCAACGTGCTCAAAATACTGGCAGCATTACTTCGTTGGATAGCGACGCTAATCGTTTGGCCAAGGTAAAAGCCAGCATTTTGGTCACGTGTAGACTCTACAAGCTTCCCCGCTAAATCTTTATAGATTTCAAAAGCGCCAGGTCCCCAGGAGCCCTTTGTTCTATAGGTATAATAGTAATACGCGTTTTTCGAGAGAGAAAAATAGAAGAGAGAGTTGTAGATCCTCATGATCTTTAACTTAATGGATAGACCATTAATATGTTTATCCTACTTATAAACGTGTAAGTCGGTGTGTTTGTATGTTTGTTACTCAATCACGCAAACGCTGAACAGATTTAGATGAAATTAGGCATACAAATGCTTAGATTAACACTTATACTTTAAATCCTGAAAAATATGAGGCTGTTGCTGTATTTTCAAATAAGCAACTATAAATCGAAAAAAATGGTGTATATGTGTCTAGCTTTTGACTTACCGCCAAGCTGCTGGCAGAAGCTAGTAAATAAATAATTTTGAGGATATATGTGTTACGGCACTCCCTTTTTTTTTTTAAGGCGGGAAAAAGTGTTCCTAACCGCACACCCCGTATTTCGGGGCAACGAACAGGGTAGTGTGGGGCCTTCACCCACTAAAGAAACCCGCCCTGTGCCGTCTCTCCACCTTTATTGGCGGGCCATTGGAACTATGTTACATTCCTTCGGTGGTTGCTACGAAACTCCCTGGCTGGACGGCTTGATGACCTGAAAAAGTTGGCTGAAGTAGATTGGATGCGGAAGGCTCGGGACAGAATTAGGAGAGGCTTATATTCAACAGTAGATAACAATAGCTTGATATGATAAAAACCGTTGCTAATAGTGCTTGTTAAATAGAAAAGGAAATATTAAAAACATATACCTAGAATGTAGTTAAATTTAGCACTAGTTCAAACAGAACTGTTCACAAAACTGTTTGTTGGACTCGACCATCCCAAAATGAGATGGGTTTATGACATATTCCACCACGCAGATCCAGTGCGGGTTTGCAGACTTTGCAAACCGTCAAGAATATCTCTCAGATCAGATTTCCTATCGACGTTTTCCTTTATCAGGAATTGATAAGTTGTGAAAAAATAACTTCAATTTCAAAATATCAGAGGTAAGGCACCTCTGAATGGGAATTGAACTAGATACCCTTTTCATGAAGTTCTTACTGCTGGGTAATCACTACTTGATTCAAACTTGAACCCTCAATTACAAGAGGACCATTAGATATACAAAGAGACTAAATCAATTATTGTACAGCACATTTTTAAATAAATAAAATCTTTTCGAAACGTAATAACAGTTTAGTTCACATTAAGTAGAAACGCGATGTTCAAACTAATGGTTTAAAAATGGCATCCAATTAGGTGATAAAGACGGCACAAAACAGTTATTAACAGCAATTATGTTGTTACAAATTGAAGCCACTTTTGTAGAATGAAGCCTTATAACAATGGCTAGAAAAAAAGTGTTTTAACGAGTTCTAAATGTGTTAAATTGTTTTTCTTGTTAGTTTAAATTCTGAAATAGACAAAAATATTCAAAACCAAATTCGTTCTGAAAATTGTTTCAACTGCTCCGATGTTTGAGCTACCTTTAAGCTAGTGAATGCTAATCGTGTCCAATTTCCATTACCTATGGACCAAAAATCATCTTCATATCGATATAATGGAGAAGGTGGTACGTGCCTGGTCCGTACTTGCGACTTTACATTTTCGAATATTCTTTCTCCTGTGTGCTTACTTCCCTTAGTAGACAACACGGGAAGTAATTGAAGACTTCTTGAATTTTTCGTCAACACACGAATTATATATCTTTATATAATACTTAACCACTATTTATAAAGCAAATTTTGTGGGAATAAACCAATTATATAGTATTGAACTGTTATACATTAATTGCCAAGCCTGGATTATTTTAAAAATACTTGTACAACCTATACCACACAAAGCCTCTAGCCAACCGCTAAGAGGCACTACATCAGATTATTGACTAATTATCTGATGAATGTTCACCGATCCGAGTGATTAGTAAACTGAGGCACCCATTAGAATAACAGCATATTTACTATACATATAAGTACAATTATTATATTATAATTTTCAATATGTATTTGCTCTCGATCAATGGTTCTACATTTATCCTAACATTTTTTGTGTTCTGTCATGCAAAGGCTTAATACTCATAAAACCAACTACAAGAATATTTTCTATGTGAATTGAATGAAAATCGACCGCCATTACATTTATGATACTGTGCGTGATATACCAGAAAAAAAACATACTTTCCGCCCTTTTTGGCGCATCTGCACAAATTATTAAAAAAATTGTATACGCGTTAAGCTACCCATTTTATAGATAATTACCATTACTATGAAAATCTATATTATAGTATAATAGATTAATTACTTGCTTTATGAACGAAATTGCCAGAAAATCTGCAAAGCTAAGATATCTTTTGACGTTGTAGAAAACCAATTAAATATTAAATGCACAATCTTATACGTGCATAGTTAGTACACAAATTGCCAATATCGCCATCTATTCGCGTCCAACGCAACGATATTCACACAATTAGTACAATACCTGCTGGTTTGATTAGCAGATGAAATGGCCGCTAGGGTATTGGATGTCGATGAGAAATGTGCAGGACATTGCCGTGATATTAATGAGTGTCTGGCTTCCGGCCAAATGGTCATAACGTCGTGTTGAGAGGCGTTATGTGAGGGCGAAGTAAAGATAGACGTCTTTTGCATGTCACTGAGTTAAGTACATATGCCTGAGGCAGACGTTTTAGTGATGCAATATATCTGGTCTACTTTATTGTTGTACTACTTTTATTTTTGCTTTTCGAAATTATGTTCACAAATAATCACTACCCGGACAAGAAAATATTAAAAATCCTGCGTGCCTCAGTGAGCTTTTTATAGAACCATTTTTGAGAAAGTTTATTGACTTTTTACATAACCACCATTGACGTTACATAATCAAAACTGGAATGCGATGTATAAAATATAGATGCTGTTCTAAGATGGCTATTAAATTAAAATGGGGGTAAAACCGCGAGAGACTATTAGAGCACGATACTTCAAGTGTATTTTTTCCCGATTTTAGACATGCATATGTCATCAATTATTTCTCTTTTACGCAGCAGGTCTCATCATTTGGAGTCAGCGCTAATAGACTCCAAATAGAAGACAGAAGAAAAGAAGTAGACAGGACAAGATTATAGAGATTTTACTATAGCTATAAAACTACGAATCTAGAATATGAAAAAACACCAGAAAAATAAAATGCCTCACAGTAATAAGTCATCCGTGTAAACAATATCATGGTTTCTGACGCAGATCAACGAGTTTTGTTCGAAGCTCAAAAATGATTGGGGAATTATGTGAAAAGCCGCGAATAACGTTGATTCAAATCTATAGATGTCAACTGCAATATTGGTTATAGATCGCTAATGTATAGTCGTTAATCATCAATAGGCGGAAAAAGCGAAACGGATTTAGGGAGACGTTGTGTTACAGGTCCGACTATTAGTCAAGGTAAATATGTACAACGCAGGCCACTATGAAAAGTTTTTTCGTAATGTGATATTTTTATAACCTAATGTAACATATTTATGTTTGATCCGGTAGGAAAGCATTTACGTGAAGAATGACGTAAGTGAAAGAGCTTTTCATTCTATCGGTATAAAATTACAAGTAAAATTAATATTTTACTGCCAAAATAGGTATAAGTTGTGTTTTGTTAATGTGGAATAGCAAAACTCAACTGGAGTAAAAGATATTATAAAACAAGGTCTACCCGCAGCGTCTGTCTGTCTAAACGCAATTAACTCAAATACTACCAAATCGATATTCATGCTGTTTTCACCAATAGATGAAATTATGTATGAGGAAGGTTTACATGTATAATTTGTTGAGGTTGAAATATGATGATGAAATATGGAATACTTTCTTTCGTCCGCCACGAAAACTAATAAAGTTATAAGAAATAAATCAGCACAAATTATTTGTGAATAAAGAAAGAGATTTTTAGTAGGAGTGGGAAACGAACCCGCATCTTTTCCAATCCGGGGAAGTGCTCTAAACCGTTTAGCTATTTTACTGATTTTTTGATCATCCCAATTTCCTAATCACATTTGTCTTACGACCAACGCCATCTATCGGCAAGCATTACATGCATCCAAAAAATCTCTTTTTCTTTATTCACAAATAATAGTTACTTTATAAAGTAGCGGAGCATGTCAATTGCTAAAAGAAATAGATCTAAAATAAATCAGTGTTAATACGAATATAACTGGGTTACTGGGGCTATAAGGAGGTTTAAGGTGTGGAAGGATGCATGGATCAAGTGTTTTCTCTGCGCAAAATTGTGGAGAAGCATCTGGCTGTAGGCCAGAGAATTTTCTGTAGTTTTGTGGATTTGAAGAAAGCATTTGACACGGTTGTACGAAAAGAACTTTTGCCGGAATATGGTATTAACGGTAGACTGCTACAAGCGGTGCAGTCGAACTACATAGACTGCAGAGCTTGTGTGCGGCTGGATAATGGAATGTCACCCTGGTTTGATGTCAATATCGGCGTTAAACAGGTCTGCGTTCTATCAGGCAGACTGTTTATCATATATCTGGATAAATGTCTACAAAGGTTGAATGAAATGAATGTGGGAGTTCAGATGGGCGACTCGGTGGATAGGTCTCTACTATATGCAGACGATGCGGTTTTATTAGCGCAGTCCGCGGCTGACCTGCAAACCCTACTCGACGTAATGGCAGAAGATTGTAAGAAAAGGGGCCTACGTGTGAATGTGAGCAAAACCAAAATAATGGTTTTTGAAAGAAAAGAAGCCAGAACAGATGTTAGAGTAGCAATAGGAAATGGTGTGCTACAACAAGTGGATGAATTTGTATATCTTGGATGTGGATTCAGTCGGGATGGAAGATACACCACTGATGTAGAGAGAAGAATGAATGCGGGAAATAGAGTGAACGGAGCATTGGGACAACTTCTCGGCAGTCATCACCTCAGTCAGAAGGCACGTGTCGCAATACACAACGCAGTGCTTGTCCCAACGTTATTGTATGGAAGCAAGAGTTGGGTATGCAAAAAGGAGCATGAGAGTAAAATCAATGCGGTCGAAATGCGATCTCTGCGGAGAATCTGTGGAGTGAGGCTGACTGACCGCATTGGTAACGACGACGTAAGAGAGCGAGTAGGTATGAAAGAGAGTATTGGTGTAAAGATGCGAAAGGGAATGCTCCCATGGTTCGGACATGTGGAAAGAATGCCGGACGAGCGACTGGTTAAGATGATATACAATGCGAAAGTGGAAGCATGTAGGTACAGGGGGAGACCGAGACTCACCTACCTAGACCAAATCGGTCATGTATTGAAGGAAGGTGGAGTCAGGAGTCTCCGAAACCGGCGAGCGTGTATGAAGAGAGTTATGAATGTTGAGGAAGCGAGAGATGTATGCAAGAATAGAACCTCTTGACACTCTGTTCTCTCTGCCTACCCCGCAAGGGAAATGGCGTGATGATAAGTAAGTAAGTAACTATATTACTTTATTGAGAACTTGACAACAAATTACCTCCAATAGTGACGATATTTTTATTTCCGTGCTTCGGAAGGCACGTTAAGCAGTGGGTCATCACAGGTTGTCAGTCCTGAATAAAAAATCTGACTTCAGCCTTGTAGAACTTGTCACCAGTTGTACCCTTAGCTGGGTCGTGGAGGTCAGATACAATCGCTCTATGTAAAAACTAATCAGTTAAAACCAAATAGTTCGGAAGTCAACTCCAACATAATTTAGGATAAGGCTATGAAGATAATGAATAACGATATTATATATATATATCGATTTACATTTACAGGCAAATATTTGGCAATCGCGGTCTAATATATCCCGAAAAGGACTCATTTGTCAAAGTCGCAGGAATAGCCTTCCCGTTCACCTTAGACAAAGGATATTATAGACAAGCTATCAGCGTATGCAGTGTCGAGATAGCAATAGTTTGACATATGATAACCGGAATCATTTTAAAAGATAACTTTTTGTTGACTAAAAATGTACTACGTATTTTAGCCGGATACAAGAATGACAGGAGGTTATGCTTATATTTTGATTAAAATTTATTAGAACGTGTAACAATAGCATATATAATCTGATTAATGAAGTTATTTTTACATAAATACAGAAAAAAGGTTACATACCGATGATGGGGACGGTTGGCCACCTTATTGTTGGGACCCAGTGGATTGGGTTATATATACTTTGTCTAAGCCGTTCACCTGACGCAATTTATTTTTATACAGTTGCGTTATTTTTGGGCTTCTAACATCCAGCCAGCTTTGTGGAATTTAGAAGGCGACATACAGAAATAGAATACAGTCGAAAAAAAGTCGTTTTATTTCGGAAGAACATTTAAAAATTTCGATATAGATTTCGTTTTATTGTATTTTTTTTACTTTCAAGCTGTGTACCGTACCGTGTATATCAATTATAATATTTGTTTCAACTTTATGCGATAATCTTGCTTGTGTTATCACGCAACATATACACAAACATGCAAACGTAGCTTTCAAAATTGATTGTAATGGATTTAAAGTATTTGTGAATCACGTTTTATTTTAATGAACCTTTTAGTACATCTAAAGCTTACAGAAAATAAAATAAAATAAGGTGTTTTTGCTTCTGCTTCGAAAAATATACGCAGTTAGTGATAAAGAGCCACTTCAAAGGAAAAAATCATCATAATCATTTATTTTTAAGTGGTACCAACAGGAGTTTGTGAAATGATCTCGTAGCACGACCGAGTTAGGTAGAACAATTTTGTAAGTTGGAATATTCAAGTTAATGCCTTGTAAAAGTGGATGCCAAATTGGTACGCGTGCAAGGTCACACTCGTAAATGTGTTACAATATTAACTAGGCTTTGTAATAAGATAAACACTATATCCTATTCATTTTAGCTTGAGTCAAAATATAAACAACAAAATCAATGTTTATTCTAGTGTCAAAACATCAATAAACAATAACAACAATTAAAAACAAAAACTAAACAAATACCAAAAGTAACAAAGAAATACCATGAAATCAACGAAAATAATAAGAAACAGTAGGTAACTTCTAGTATCAATAAGTTTATTGATAGGTATTCAAAATGGCGGATATAACCCGAACTCGAAGACAAAATGTCACTTTTCAACGAAAAATGTTTGCATTATCTCTACTCTAAAATTTTATAGTATTAAAATGCATTCTATCTTTGAGAATTGTGACTTGTTTAGGTTTAATTGCATGTCAATTATCTTATTTATAATTTTATACAAAAAACAAATTTATTATAGACATTGTGACAATCCGTGTCCGTGTGGTGACGGACTAAGAATACAATTGTCACCTTTCATTCTTTCCCACAGGTGTCGTATGAGGCGACTAAGGGAAGTAAGCAATTATCATCCATTGCATGACGGGTGGTAGGGCTGGGTACCAAGTGGGAGTACTCACTTGGTATCGGGCCCGAGCGGGTTGGTACCACCATATCCCGTGTGACCGGCCATGAAGCACATCGTTGCGTTTTGGTTGTAGCAGGAGATAGCCGTTTATTCTTTCATTTTATATCTGTGAAATGAAATGGTGAGCAGCGGCTTGACAATACTCTCGGTATAGTTGAGTCCATGAGCGACGGTTACCATTTACCATCAGATTGGCCGTGGCTCGTCTACCACTACATGCAATAAAAAGAAATCAATTCAAATTAACTACCTATAAAAAATACATAGTTCTGCATGAATACTATATACTCATACATGCAAAATTGTATGATGATTGGTTCAGTAGTTATGGCGTTAAAGCGTAACAAACAAACAAACATACTGACTTTCACATTTATAATAATGATAAGGAGATACTATAATAGTATTTCTGTGTTTGTGACAAACTATTTGATATTGATAGACAAATAATTTTTATGAGAGTTACTTGGAGTAGAGCCTTGCTTATTCCAGCATGAATGCGCTTGCTCGATCGGGGAAGCACCATCTTTTACAGAAGATCGGCTTGAAACAACGGCAGGTATAGTGTGAGAGAGAGCGCCAAAGACCGCTCCTTATCCTCTCGCTATTATTCCTCCTCTTCATTCTTATTCCTTTACTTGGAGTTGCAACGCGCGAGATGATGTCTCTGGTGTTGCTGGTGTCTATAAGCTACGGAAACTGCTTCCCATCAGGTTGGCCGTATGCCCATTTGCCACTTGCATAGTACAAATAAAAAGTTTAAGTAAGTAGTATTATTTTTTATATTGACAACATATTAGTCCGGAAGCCGCCGCCTATTTTTTTTTTTGTGATTAATAACAGGCTGAATATTTGTGAGTAGGTTCCGTTCGTTAAGACATGCAAATTTTTCTCAGTGAAAAATCTTGTAAGAGGTAGCTATTAAGTGTCCGTGAATTTTACAACTTACAAGCGTGGGACAGAGAAAACTTACCACTAAATTTGTAGGACTATATGGCCATTTCATTATACAAATATTTACAAAGCTGCATTCAAAAAATCAGATCGTTAATAATTTGAATGACCTCTTTATTTATATTTGTCTCTCTATATTTGTAGTGGAGCACGCTCCAGTCAAACTACCCATTTTGTAGGACAATGGTTATTCCGAGTTTATTATCCAATTATCTTAACATTTAAACTTACTGTTAGTCAGACAATTTCGACATCCCACCAAATCCGAATTTATACCTGCGCTCTTTATTAGCTACCTCTATCGAGATTTTTCACAGAGAAAAACTTGGGCGTCTCGTCGAACGGAACCTACTCACAAAGATTGAACCTGTTATTATTTTTACTTAAAAAAATAGGCGGCGGCTCCTGTACCATACAAAGTTTAACAAAATGATGCATAGTTAATTAGCAAGCTTTCTAGAGTGGTCGATTTTGTCCATTAATAAGAAAAAATGTATCTACTTCTTGGTAATTCCCTTACGTGATAGCTAATCAGGATAGGATCAAATAAAAATCTAAAAATCACAATTGTATCCCAGGCATCTCATTATTAATTCTATCCATCAAGGATCCGCATGTGTGCGAATTACCTGTGTAATCCAACAGAGGTCCCTTGGCGACGGCCTGCACGATACCGCGCGATAACCCCGTGGATTACTCTACCCTTGTTCACGAGGCTACGTCATACCCGTCTATCATTAATAACGAACGGCTAGCTGAGTTATGGTTCGAGAGAAGAGAGAACGCGAGTGAATTATATCGTTTGATAAAAGAGTATACAAAAAATAAATGGCCAGCTCCATTTATTTATTAATTGGATTATAAACTCGTTACCTAATTTGCACCTATAAGGTCCTAATACATAATATTATATTTCCTTTGAAAAAAAAATATTGTTATGTAAAAATCTAAGATTATTTTCCCACTTTTTGTGGGATCGGCACAACATATTTATTTCTTCTACTCGTTTTCTCAGCATTCACTCCTTTCTTTTTGACCGTTAGCCATCGCATATTATTTTGTTGTTTTTAAGACCCACGTCGTCTATCGAATACATGCATTAGTTCCTGTCTAGTAAGCTTAATTATCTAATCCTAGCAAACGTAAGGCTCACATAGGAATATTCCTATGTATACTTATACATTAATGCTTCAAACTATACATACGTGGATTTGAGCAATAATATGTAATATTATGTATAGTAGACAGTTTGCTCAATTAATTAAAACATTAGTTTCGCCAGCCCTATTTTTATTGGCAACTACAAAAGAGAACTTAAATTTAATAAGACCGCCTTAGGGTTGAACGGTCCGCCTCAACTCGTAATTCAGCACACAACAAGGACAGACTGGCCCATATAGAGGACGAACCTCATGGTTAATAGGCGGGTAATTCGTTGTACCCTAATATTAGAGATACCGGCTGATACGCATCAGCCGTATGTCTATTAGTGCAATGTCTCGAAAGTTTGGAATACCTTGTTTTGATAGGTTACATTACTCGTATATGAACAGCCGACAGTAAAGTTTAATTAAAAATATTTCAATGTCAGAAATGTAATTTTTATAGTTAAAATCTTTACGATTACTAACGACAAAGAATAGTAAAGACGCGATGTAGGAAAATTGATATAGATTACATAAAAAATAACCCGCTTTTATTGATGGGTGAAAAGAAAAAAATGAAGTTACTTTTTGAAATAAAAAAGCAACGCCCTAAATTATAACCACGTACTTAATGACAATGGACATGGCAGATTATTGATACATTGAATCAACGAGGCAGACTAAATCAACAATATTTTATTTAAGATTACCTAATAAAGCGAAACTTAACATTCGTCTTACCTCCCGAAAGATTACCGCTACACCACTCCAGGGCTCTTTACATAAAACTTCGTCAAAACGAAGAGCACCCTAACATCGAGAGGATTTGAATATGGAAATTGTAAGATGACACGTTCTCGACTGCGACGGCAGTATTCCATCACTAGAGAAAATATTATGATTGGTATTTCTGTAAGTAAGTCACTTGATGAAACATCATTTATGATATGGTAAAGTAGCGTAAGTTTACTGTATTTCAATTTAGATAATTGATTAAGGAACAGTTTGTTTTATATATTGTAACCGGCAACAGCATTCGAATATGCTGCTAAACACATGTCAGTTTAGAATTGAAACCGACAGCATACACACAGAACATCTTTTACAAATAGCTTTAGCTTTAAACATACATTTTTATGGTCCTTCGCACCATATACATATATTTCGGGAATAATGCGCCGTGTGGCAAATAAATAAATGCGGAAATTCCTATTTGGATACAAGAATCAGTTTCATTATGTTTGGTAGAGTGAACATAAAAATTTACATCTTATTCCCAAACATGCTAGTGCTTTACGCGTCACTGCTAGTGAATTACCATGTAGGTAAAAATCTACTCGTTTTACATGACACTCAATATAATAAATACCTGTATGTAACGAATGATTGAGTTGTCATCCCGATCCTTACTATTCGCAATTGTTATTAAAGGCCGCGTGCTAGTCGAACCAAATGTGCTTGAGTAGGTAAATATATTTTTAAAGTGCGATTGCCATTTAAACGCTGCAGCTAAAAGGATAGTGTTTTAAGGTTAGAAACTGTTCAAGATTTATGAGAGTTCTGTCTCCCTATAACCTTTGTATAGTAAGTATATGCTACTGACAGTCTGGAACTTAACTTATTGCTTAGCATATTGCGAAGCCATTGCAAACCAATTTAAAATCGAATATCACGTAACGTCGATTAGTTGGTTACGCGCCGCGAAGATCAAACTGGATACTTACCTCATTTTCAAAAATATTTACACGACAATCAAAGTGAACTATAATATAATGTGGGTATATACTTTGAGGGATTACGGAGAACCTGAGAAAAGGTAACCACATCAATATTAAAAGCTGTAACAGAGCTGTGTCTGCACATTTAAGATATTTGAGAAAAATTTACTGTATTAGGCTATATAAGCGTGTCTAAACATAAAACGATTTTTTTTAGAATTTTTGTCTGTTTATCTGTTTGTTTGTTCGCATATCACGCAAAAACTAATGAACGGATTTTAATGCAACTTTCTCTCTTTTTCTTAAACTTTTTTTTTATTGTTTGATAGCTCTTGATTAGCCTTAACAACTGGTATACATCTTATCCCGTTACTATATCGGGAACCTGAGATATAACCTAGCCTACCTAGAAAATATACCTTTTGGATGCGGCGAAGCCGCGGGCAAAGGCTAGTATATAATAATTAAACAAATTATAAGTATGTCACAGCAACGCGTGGCCGTGCCTGCTAATATAATATATAAGATAAGAAAGAAAATTTACGAAGAATGAAACACATAATAAACGCAGAGTGCGACCGTTGAATATGTAAAGGTACATTCAAAAATCTACAACACACCGCAGCCCGTCCTCGCAGTTCACTTGCCACAGAGGTAAAAATATTTTCGTAAACCCCGTGCCTGTTACTTAAAAGGAAAAATGTAAGGCAAAGGTCGGCATTAGGCACTTCACGTGAATTCTGTTCACGTAGGCCCAAGGGAGTAGGGCGGGGAGATTGGGTCATAAAGACACGACGTGGCTGCCCCTCTAATTATAATCCGTTAATTGTGAAAAATCACAACCTTCCCACCAGGGAGGTAAAAGGGGGAAGTAAAAGTTTTGTAATGTTTCGAACGACTAAGAAAAAAAATTTAGGAGTTGTTTCTTAAAAACTTTTTCGTTTTAGCTGGTATTTAATTATTATTATTCTGCTACCCTTGCTTTCTTTTTTCTATAGGGGTAAGAGTTGAAGGTCGTGTTTGATTTTGAAATTGTAATGAAGGTATTATATGTATCTTAGGGTTTGTAAGCGTGGTAGTATTGGCCTATTGGCCGTATTTTTATAAATCACCGGAAAATTATTTAATTCCAAACCCTAATAAACAGATAGTGTGTATGAGAGCGCTATAGTTCGGTTATTCTAGCTAGAATATGAAGTTATTTGAAAACCTTATATCATTGTAACAGTCAACTATAATCGTAAATGTTATCCTTACTAATATTATAAATGCGAAAGTGAGTTTGTTTGTTAGTTTTGTTACGTTTTCAAAATGTAACCACTGAACCAATTGTCATAAATTGCATATATACGAGTGGAGCCCACAAAAGGACAGGCTATTTTTTTTTCCCGGAAAAATGAATAGTTCCTATGGTATAACTATTTTTACAGAGAGATAATTAATGTGCCATAGATTAATGTTTATATTTTGAGTCATGAGCAGAATCGAGTTATAGAAATAATGCTCCTGTTAAAATATTATATGGGATGTACAATTGAATGCGTACCCAATGTTTGCATGTCGCATTAAGCCTGCGACAAACGTTCGACGTTATGGAAATGGCATTTTGTCATACGGTTATATAAAATACTATGCAGGAATATTGAACTCTCAACAAAGGCATCGTGGTTGCTTTGTGCATTGAAAACTGTATGTGTAACTTTTTAAGTATACTTTTTTAACGAATATAGCGTTTTCCAATTTGAATAAACATCACACAGTGGAACACGATTATCAGTAACGATGCGACACGTGCGTGGCCAACCAATCATGTAATCAAAATGACATGTCCGCCCGGCGCTTCTCTTCGTAAATCTAAAAAAGACCCGAAAATTCGGTTTCATGCGAATGATCCCTCATCAGTTGAGATTTTATATTCATGTGAACTACCACATGAAGCTTTTACTTGACTTCGACATCTTAATAAGTACAGTCATCTTGTGAGTACATAGTATACAAATTCAGCTCATCAAATAAGTAGACTTATTAACCCATTCCCTGTCCATTTAAAGACACACAATGTTTTTTTTAACAGTATGTCAGAAGATAATTTTAGTGGAAATACCTTTTTTTATACAAAGTAGGTGGTAAACAAGCATACAGCCCACCTTTTTTTTTTTTTTATTTTAGGTGGGCAAAAATGTCCTACCGCACACCCCGCTGCCCGGGGAGACAACGGGGTGAATGGGGCTCTCACCCACTAAAAACCCACCGTGCGCCTACACCCGCCCTTGCTACGGCGGATCACGGGTACCGCGTCGTTACGACCGCGATCCGCAGGCGGCAGCCCCTACGGGCACCCTCTCTTGAGCGACGCCTCGCGCACTTGGGCGTCGCACCTTCGCGGTAGGCTTCCGCGGACGGCAGGGTACTCCCCGACCCCACCGTCCGCAGCCTCGGCTAGGGCGGCATAAGGCGCAAGTAAGCGCGCGCACGCCGCCCCTCGCGCCGGCGGCGAATCGGGTCCGCGAAGGAGGATTCCTCACGGGCCCTCTCCGCCACCTCCTTCCGCGAGATGACAGCCTCGCAGAAGGCGGCGACCGCGGTCCAGGCCCTGTCACTGCCAACCATCGCTCGCGCAACGGCCGGCAGCGACAGGTCCACGCCTATGACTGCAACGAGTTCCCGGCGCTGCACATCCCATGCCGGGCACGACTCGAGCGTGTGCTGCGCCGAGTCCTCGTCGCAGTCGCAGTGGTGACAGCCTGGGGTCGTCTCCCTCCTTGCGATCGTGTGCAGGTATTTGCCGAAGCAACCATGCCCCGACAAAACCTGCACCAACCGGAAGGTGAGGATCCCGTGCTGCCGCCCTGCCCATTCTTCCAAGATCGGCCGGAGCGCCCCCACGGTCCAGAGACCGGCTCGGGGCGTCTCCAGCCGAGACTTCCACTTTAGGACGGTGGCGCGGCGGGCATCTTCCCGCCACGATGACATTACGCTCGGCGAGGGGCGGCTGCCCCCCGCCCGCGCCGTCGACGCCCGCCGATAGACGTCGGCGAGCACCTCCGCCTCCAGATCCCACGGGGGGGTTCCGGCCAACGCGCAGGCTGCATCGGTCGAGACCGTGCGGTACCCGCGTATTGCCCTGACCGCTACGACCCTCTGTGGACGCCACAGAAGGGCCCTATTACGAGCGGCCAGGGACTCCGCCCACACGGGCGCGCCGTACAGCGCCATCGACCGTACTACCCCCGCGTAGAGTCGTCGACACGCAAGACTCGGTCCGCCCAAATTCGGCATAAGTCGCCCGAGGGCGGACGCCGTGTTGACGAGCCTTGGCGCAAGACGGCGGAAGTGTTCGTCAAAGTGCCACCGTCCATCCAATACCAGGCCCAGATATTTGATGTGGGCCTGGATTGGCAAGCCCACCCCATTGACCGTTATCGAGGCGCTGGAGGGCGGGCCCCGTCGGAAAGCATACAGCCCACCTGGTGGTAAGCAGTTACCGTAGCCTATAGACGCCAGCAATACCAGAGGCATCACTTGCACGTCATCATCTCCAAGTAAACAGATGGGGGTGGAGACGAAGGATAATAAGGAGAGGATAGGGAGGATTCGGGTAATATGAAGACTTTGTTTATTTGCTAGCAAAGTATCAATCATAGAAACAATTATATTTACATTTTATGGTCTCCTGTAGGGGTCGGCAACACGCGGCCCGCGGGTCACATGTGGGCCACGAGCTACCCTCTTGCAGCCCGGGATTGTATTTTTTAGCATTTTAATTTATGTACCTAAATAAATAATAATAATAAGTACTTACTTACTTACTTATCATCACGCTCTATTCTTGCATACATCTCACTTCCTCAACATTCATAACTCTCTTCATACACGCTCGCCGGTTTCGGAGACTCCTGACTCCACCTTCCTTCAATACATGACCGATTTGGTCTAGATAGGTGAGTCTCGGTCTCCCCCTGTACCTACATCCTTCCACTTTCGCATTGTATATACCAGTCGCTTGTCCTGCATTCTTTCCACATGTCGGAACCATCGGAGCATTCCCTTTCGCATCTTTACACCAATACTCTCTTTCATACCTACTCGCTCTCTTACGTCGTTGTTAAAAAATGCGGTCAGTCAGCCTCATTCCACAGATTCTCCGCAGAGATCGCATTTCAACCGCATTGATTTTACTCTCATGCTCCTTTTTGAATACCCAACTCTCGCTTCCATATAATAACGTTGGGACGAGCACTGCGTTGTGTATTGCGGAACGTGCCCTCTGGCTGAGGTGATGGCTGCCGAGAAGTTGTCCCAATGCTCCGTTCACTCTATTTCCCGCATTCACTCTTCTCTCTACATCAGTGGTGGACCTTCCATCCCGACTGAATCCATATCCAAGATATACAAATTCATCCACTTGTTCTAGCACACCATTTCCTATTACTACTCTAACATCTGTTCTGGCTTCTTCTCTTTCAAAAACCATTATTTTGGTTTTGCTCACATTCACACGTAGGCCCCTTTTCTTACAATCTTCTGCCATTACGTCGACTAGGGTTTGCAGGTCAGTCGCAGACTGCGCTAATAGGACCGCATCGTCTGCATATAGCAGACAGTTAACCACTGAGCCGCCCATCTGAACTCCCACATTAATTTCATTCAACCTTTGTAGACATTTATCCAGATATATGATAAACCGTCTGGCTGATAGAACGCAGCCCTGTTTAACGCCGATATTGACATCAAACCAGGGCGACATTCCATCATCCAGCCGCACACAAGCTCTGCAGTCCATGTAGTTGGACTGCACCGCTTGTAGCAGTTTACCGTTAATACCATACTCCGGCACAATGTCCCAAAGTTCCTTTCGTACAACCGTGTCAAATGCTTTCTCTAAATCCACAAAACTGCAGAAAACCCTCTGGCCTACAGCCAGATACTTTTCCACAATGTTGCGCAGAGAAAACACTTGATCCATGCATCCCCAATAAGTAACTATAACGTAAATAGTTATGGTACTTAATTGTAATAGGAAACCGTTTAATATGCCAAAAAATCCTTGCTATACAAAAAGAGTAACGTGAAACGCCATTATGATACCGAGCATAAAGTTAAATTTGCGTTTTTTTTAATTTGTTTAAGTTTCTTGTTATTTTTCGTCATTTCTCATAATAAAATGTCTTGAAATTTAAAAAAATATGACAAATGCGGCCCGCTTTTCTTTATATAGCCCCCCTGTGGCCCCTGGCGGCCAAAAGGTTGCCAACCCATGGTCTACTAGATTCTGCTAGCGACTTCGCGTGGGCTTCAGAATATAAATACGTGAATCTAGGACACTTTACTGAACTCTATGCAAAAATAGCATGAACCAACCATTTCTTTGGGGATAAAAAATAACCACATTTCTGAGCTCTAGAGTATCTATACCTATGTTTGCTAAATTTCATGATGGCGGTGGAGTAGTTATGGTGATCTATTCCACGGCAACCGTAACCGTAATTTTCTTGGGATATAATGTGCTATTTCAGAATAAGTAAATACATACATATAATAAATAGAAAACACCTAGACGCAGTACAAATATCTGTGTTCATCACACAAATAATTGTCCTGAGTGGGAATCGAACCCACGACCTCGTGCACGGAAGTCGGTTACATTACCGACTACGCCACGAGGCCCTATCTCTATATCTGTCGCTGTTCTGGCGTGATTATATCTGTGGTTCCCGATACAATAGCGGAATAAAATGTATACCAGTTTTTAAGTCTAATCAAGAGCTATCAAAGTGCAAATTATTTGTGAATAAGGAAAAAGAGATTTTTTGTACTAGCGGGAAACAAACCCGCGCCTTTTCCAATCCGGGGAAGTGCTCTAAGCCATTGAGCTATAGTACAGATCTTTCGATCATCCGAATCTCCTTATGACATTTGTCTTAACGACCAACGCCATCTATCGGAAACGCATTTACATGCACTTATCCAATATAGTAAGTTTAATTTTGAAATTAAAATTCATACTATTTGATGGCGCGATTCTTTAAACATTTTCGATCTATATTTCTTAGCATTTGACATGCTCCGCCACTTTTTAAAGTGCAAATTATTTGTGAATAAGGAAAAAGAGATTTTTTACTAGTAGTAAAAAACTAATACTACTACTTTTACTAGTAGTAAAAAAACTCTTTTTCCTTTTTCACAAATAATTTGCACTTTAAAAAGTGGCGGAGCATGTCAAATGCTAAGAAATATAGATCAAAAAAACAAGAGCTATCAAATTAAAAAGTTGCATCAAAATCCGTTCAGTAGTTTTTTGCGTGATGCGCGAACCAGCAAACAGGCAGACAAAAATTCTAAAAAAAAATTTTTTTTGTTTAGACACTCCATATAGCCTATTACAGTATTTTTTCTCAAATATCTTAAATGTGCAGAAACAGCTCTGTTACAGCTTTATAATAGTTAGGATGACATCGTCCTACGCTTATTTGTAACAGCGAGCGGGCTAAGAGAGCTGAATTGAAAATGTTTGCTTTCGATTTAAATTACAGACTCAACATTTAAAAAATTAAACGCGTTTAAAACCCTCCGGCAAACTAGTAGTAGGTAACCTCAAAGTTACAAAACCCAATGGAGAATGCAGTTCGGAGACCAACCCATAAGTTTCAAATTAGATTTCAGTAAGTCTCACTTTTGTAAATACACAGTTGCATTTCAATTCCAACTCTAGCTACAAGTTATAAGGAAGAGAATGGCGCAGAAAACTTACATTTAGGTCAATCAGTTGAAGATTTTACAATCGGAAGTCGTAATTACTTTAAAAGTCAGCAAATTTGTCGAGAAAATTATCTAGTATTTTTTCAATACAGATGGATTTTTCAGTATGAATGCTGAAACCAAAGTATTATTTATGAAGTGATCGTATAAGGGAAGGATAAGATATTAGTGGTTTTGATAGGTAAACATCTTTATATTAGAAACGTAACAGAATCCGGTGAAAGCATATTAAGCCAAATAAATAAATAGTACCTATATATTAAACAACAAATTATTTGTGAATGCGGAAAAAGAGAACTTAACTGCAAGCGGGATTCAAACCGGCGTCCCTTCCAATCAGGGGAAGTGCTCTAGATCGCTAAGCCATCGCAGTGACCGACGGCCAATCTCAATCTCCACATCACATATCCGATGTATTTACATGTATTATTCCAATAAAGCAAGCTTAATTTTGCAATTAAAATTCATACTATTCCACATTATTTTTCCACAATCACAAATAAATTGTTCTTTAAAAGTAGCTGAGCTTTAAAAGTAGGTATATGTCAAGTGCTGCATACAGATCAAAATATTTACCTATATACTCGTATGGTTTAAAAGGATATTCAGTACTCTATTTAGTGTACCTAAAAAATATACTAGCACTTTTTTCGATAACGAAGCAGTGGTGAAATCATTAAATATAATAATTATTATTGAACGCCAGTCCAGTAACAGTGACCTTGAAAACGTGAAACGACACTCTAAGCCTATGGGAAACTATAACACCGGACGATAAATGTTTATGTTAATTAAAAACATAAAGATCGCCTATGGGAATGGCCGTGTACACGCCATTTTGTTCCAAATAAGAGTGATCAAAACATGAATAGTTAAGTAACCTTTAATTGAAAAATTCATCCAGTTTTTATTATATTGAAAATTCAACGAGTAAATTCAACGAGTTTTTATATTATTGAAAATTCAACGTGTTCTATCAATATATGCAGTTAATATGTCAAACTAACACAATCAATTCTCTTTTTACTTCGTATATTGTACATTTTATTAGATTTTTTGTGGTTTATTTAATACCAAGTGCTTTTGCTACGGAACATGTTGCACATTGTTGTTATTAGTATAGTGTTTTGTTTGTTACAAATGCCTGAAAATTGACTAATATTAATTAGGTGGTACGACAAGACCATTATCGTTCAAGGTCTTGCTCGAAGCATTTAATATAACCGTAAATTAATATAGGTGTGTACCATACTTTTGTATAAACTTATAAAGAATTTGTGGGATGTTTTTTTTATTGCTTTTGATGGCAGACCAGTCACGGCCCATCTGATGGTAAATGGTAACCGTCGCTCATGGACTCAACTATACCGAGAGTATTGTCACTGCCGCTGCTCACCATTTCATTTCACCGCTATGAAATGAAAGAATAAACGGCTATCTACTGCTACAGCCAAAACGCAACGATGTGCTTCATGGCCAGTCACACGGGAGATGGTGGTACCAACCCGCTCGGGCCCGATACCAAGTGATTACTCCCACTTGGTGCCCAGCCCTACCACCAGTCATGCAATGGATGGTAATTGCTTACTTCCCTTAGTCGCCTCATACGACCCCCGTGAGAAAGAATGGGGTGGTTACACTTGTATTCTTAGTCCATCACCACACGGACAGAACACATGTTTCATTACTTTTTTAAAAATCTAATAGGAACACTTGCTAAATAGCTGAGATTTTGAAGAGGTACAATATAAGTTGGTTCTCTGATTTCCTTTCTTATCCGAATGTTTTGTTATTTAAATTTTCTCAAGAATCATCAATCATTATTGATTAGATTAGGTAAGAATACCACTAGAGTAATGTAACACAGTTCCAGTTGTCCGACGGCACATGGCCGGTTTATTTAGTGGTTGAGGGCCACACACTGCCCTGTTCAATCCCCCGAACGACAGGGAGTACGTTAGATACGTTTTTCCCGCTTAAATTAATTTAAAAAATGTAAGAATGGAAGTGTCACGACCTCATTCTCTCCCACGGGTCGCGTACCAGGCGACTATGAGATGTAAACAATTATCACGCAATGCATTACTTTACTAGTAGTAGAGTTGGGTAGCAAGTGGGAGTAGGTACCTACTTACTTGTTATCTGGCCCGAGTGGGTTCCGAGTGACCCACCGTTAAACACCTCTGTGTTTTGATTATGGCGGTATAGAGCTTGCAGTTCATTCAGTGACTTCTGCCTAGTTTCTGAACATAAAATATTTTATAGAATAGAATTTATGTCTGTCTGTTTGTTTGTTCGCTTATCACGCAAAAATTTTTAATGTATTGTGATGAAACTTTTTTTTTGTTATATTGCTCTTGATTGTACTTAAAAACTGGTATATATGTATATATACTGATATAGTTTTATTCGACTTATATATCGGAAACCTGAGATAGGTATTACTTACCGAAAACTAGCTTTACGGCAACAAACAAATGTTTAGTCTATTTTAAAACGATTAGTCTATGCATAGTATTTAATTTAACTACATAGTACTCGTATCAGGTAACTGTTTTTCATTTCATCTCTTAACAAATACGAAATAAAATGAAAAAATGTGAAAAGCATTATTATTCATGCTCTTAAAAAATAATGCACGCTTAAGTACACACACACCATGCCGTCTGATTTGTGCGTTGTTGTACCTACGAATGAACGAATCTGAAATGAATGTAGGTCGTCGTACTTGGGTCGTTGGTTCAGTTACATTCGTCGCTAGTGAAAAGGATGTATAATTACATTCGCTGTAAAGAGTTCTCGTCATTTTCATTCATCCAATAGTGCATCTGTTTTTATCTTTGTATGCGTTTAGGGCTGCCACAGATCTGAAAACATCGATTTTCTTTCTTTCTTAAAATATTGTTTGAGTCTTATATAATGCTTGGTGAACGCCCTTTCGTTACCCATAGACAAATCAAAACTGTTATTGCTTTATTGATTGATATTATACTTTCTTAGTTAAATGCTTTTGTCAACAGATGGCGATAAAAACAATTAAATAAACTGGCATGGCGACGTCGGCACTACAATAGCCAGTTTTACCCTCCTCCGCATTAGATGTTTTCACATCAATAACAGCCTAGATGGTAAGACCTACTAAGCTAAGGCAGATACCGTGTGCACATTCACAGATTAAGATACCTTTCCACCTTTCTTTTTGTGAAGGGAAGAGTATCGCAATAGGAAATCTGTACGTCTTAGATGTTTTATAACGGCTTCTGAATGACTTCAGGATACTAAATCAAGGCTCCCAGTATAGGCGTCAGCCATTCAGTTTGGTACCCCTATTAAAGCAATCCACAGTCAGACAGTAATACCTAATGGGACACCACTTGTTGTAATGGAATAGTATGATGACAAATGTGATGAGGAAATTGGGATGACCAAATAGGTCTGTACGATAGCTCAGTGGCTTAGAGCACTTCCCCGGATTGGAAAAGACGCGGGTTCGACTCCCGCTCGTACAAAAAATCTCTTTTTCCTTATTCACAAATAATTTGTACTTTAAAAAGTAGCGGAGCATGTCAAATGCTAAAAAATATAGATCAAAAATAAACTAAAAATAATAAAAATTTATAGATGACACATGGAATGTTAAAAGTAAGCTGTTTCAACTTCAATAAATACCCATATTTGTTTGTTCAATTTAATATAAATACGACCATAACAGTTCTTCGTTGACACGTACGACCTATAATTTCTGATTTTGTTTGACATTTATATCCGATGATGCGTTATATTGATTAAAGCTCACGGATTAATAGTGCGCTGAGTGAATTGGAGCGTTATTTTGTATGTTTTTTCTATAGTAGTAGAATAAGGCCGTGTGGGGACAGCTTTAGAATTGTCCTATCCCTCTCTACCCACGGGAGTCGTAAGAGCCGACTGAAGGAATACGATTACAGCATTATCCCCCATGACGGGACCGCTCGTTGTGGCGTTCTCTTGGGGAGGCCTATGTCCAGCAGTGGACGTTGAAAGGCTGATGGATGGATGGATGGAGAATGATGCTACGGTGTTTATGTTATAAGCAATGATATCGAAACCCATGTTATTTAAAACTTATATGACCTGCACTTTACAAGCAGGATATTTTTTTATATGTATATACGTAAGGCAACATGTATATTGTATAGTTTACTATTAAAGCTATAGCAAAATTTGAATATATATTATGCAAAATAATATTACAACTGCCTTCGTGTTGCAGCAGTAGTGTGAGCAACTGCTGATCATGAGATCTCGAGTTCGATCCCCGGATCGAGCTAAAAAGCGAAAAAGCTCAATAAATAGATGCTCTATTGAGCTTTTTCTTAAAAAGAAAAAATCTCAGTAGCGGCCCGGATGTTGGGAATGTGCCCGGTAGACGGCAAGAGGCGCGCCCCCTATTACGTGAGACTTAAACATAGCTGGCAAACCGTGGGTGTGTAATACACCTCTGTTAATCACACTTTCCTACGATTTATTAGGCGACAAAAGTGTGTAGGCAAGAATTTCAAACTATTTCCTGTTTATAGGCGCCAATAGAAATTCAATGACATATGAACATAACATGGAATAGGGACGCTTTTTTTATTGCCAACGTTGGCAGACGAGCAAGCGGCTCAGCTGATTTTAAGTGGTGGTGACTAGGGGCACAGCCAAGCCGCTGCCTAGCGTGAGTAAAGTACTCTTCACAAATCTCGTTTAAAGGACATGTTGGTACTTGGGCTTCCCTCTGCATAATACAAAGTGGTTGCCTCGGTGAGTAAACACGAGAAGATCACCAGCAGATCGACCGTGACGAAAGCTGTATTGGCGATCACTGATCAGCTGTAATCCTCAAGGTACTGCAGGGCCGCTGCTAGGGACCTTAGCTGCAATTAGTTCGTGATTTGCTAAACCTGGTAACCTATATTAAGGCCTTTTCGATATTCGAAACCTAAGACGTGAGAGAGACATCTAATAATAATTCAGAATAAGGTATACAGTTACACATAGCTTTTACACATAAATAACTTGCCGCTATAAATTGATATCAATAATAATAAAGCCTTGGAACTTGTGGGCGTCTTCGTGCAGCCATACAATACTGATATTTTCGGTTACAAAGGAATAGTTTCGTACGAGGATAGCTGCCAGCATTTCCAAAGTTTAATTATAATTTATTTGTATGTTCTATTTTGTTTCATATATATTAGGCAACCCAAAATAATTCCTTTAATACAGAAATAAAACAATACAATAGGGTCTACTATTTTCTTCTAAATTTACTTTTTTCTTCTAAACCGCGTAACGGATTTTGAAACAGTTATCATTGTCACTTATGTATTTTTTCAAGGAAGGTTTGTAAACTTTTTATAAGGGGAGAAGTTAAATATTTTGTAAACAAGTCATCCTAAAGATTAGTAAATTATACCTGTGGTAATCAAGACTTTTAGTTATGGTTTTATTTGTTTTTTTTGTTATTTTTTTTTATTATTGTTTTTTTTTTACAAGTGTCCTATAAAAAACGTACACGCTTAATTTTAATTCTTAAAACGAGCACAAACTTAATATAATCGGTAATGGTTTATTTATGTTATGCAAATTCGCAGTGCTATCGCGGGAGACATTTTATCGTCGTACTTTCGTTTGGCGCCTAATGTACCGTGGCGCCGTCTTCGAATAGCGAAGAACTTTCACAGCTACTATACAGAGTGATGTCAATTTAATGCTGGTTGTCTGTTAAGACGCATTGGTTTGAATGGCCGAATGTTGTAGGTTCTTTAGAGGTTAATCTAACTTAAAAAAATAAAATCCTCTCTCATTTTGAAAAGCTTGTTTATTATACCTAATAGTTTCTACATACATATATACAAATTGTCACACCTTTTTCTCGTAGGGGTAGGCAGAGACTACTTCTCTTAACTTGCTGCGATCCTGACACACATATTTCGCTTCATCTACTTTCATCGGCGCTTTCATGTATACTCGTTATTTACGAGTACTCTTAAGCTGGCCTTCCTTAAGAACGTCTCCGATCTGGTCAAAATACGTTCGCCTAGGTCGACAGTTTCGTTAATCTTCTTTCATCCATCCTATCTACGTGCCCGAACCACCTAAGCATTCTTTTCTCTATTTTTGTCACTACATCTTCTTTCACACCACAGCAGCAGAAGCAATAAATAAATTATAGTATATGATAGTTTAGCGGTAAAACCAAAAGACTGTAAATACAGTGTTGTCGAGTTCGATCCCTAGCCTGAGCCCAACACCTTGTACAGTACATAGCATCACGCCTGTATTCCCCGAAGGGGTACGCAGAGGTGTATTACACACCCACGACTCGCCAACTATGTTTAAGTCCCACGTAATAGGGGGCGAGCCTATTGACGTCTACCGGGCACATTTCCAAACTCCGGGCTGCTACTGAGAATTTTTCTTATTTTTTTTTTACGAACAATCTCAATAGCCCTGGCCGACCCGGGGATCGAACCCGAGACCTCATGATCAGCAGTCGCTTACACTACCGCTGCACCACGGAGGCAGTACACATATCATTTATATCACTGCCTGGCGAAAAAAAACCATCGTGACGACAACTGCTTTTTTTTAGGCGGCAAAAAATTTACCTAACCGCACACTAACGTCGTTCGGGGAAACGAACAGGGTAGTGTGGAGCCTTTACCTACTAAATAAACCCGCCGTATGCCGTTTCTCCGCCTGTGTTGGCGCGCCACTGGAACTATGTTACATTCCTTCAGTGGTAGGACAGAGATATATTTATTTATTTATTTTACTAACAACTATATTACAGAGTATATACCTACAAAAGTATAGCTTACTATAACATAATTATGTTACTTACACATATATTAGCATTTCATATCACATTCCATAACATATTAAAAATAGTGTTATCCTTGTGAATTCACACATATTGCAACAAAATAGGGCTATCTCATTAGCAACAAGGTTTAGGGTGTGAAGTGCTCGTGTCAAGGGTACCTCTTTCAGCATGTTAGTGCGCGCCCTTGGCATATGTAGTAATACTAATAGTCGATAGTAATAATAAATAATAATAATAATAGTAGATGTTTTCGACAGTATCTGATGTCTGCCAACCTTTTTTCTAGTACTGGAGCCTTGTTTATCCCAGCAAGAAGGAGCCAGCTCGATCGGGGAAGTACCACCCTGTCACATAACATCAGCGTGTAATAACGGTAGTTACTCGTACCGTTGTGTTTCATATGGTAAGTGAGAGCGCTGGAGGCCCAAACCCCCTCCCTATCCTCTCCTTAGTATCCTGCCTATCCTCTCCTTATTATCCTTTCTATCCTCTCCTTAGTATCCTGCCTATCCCCTCCTTGTTACGCTTCTATACCCCTCCTATCCCTTTCCTTGGAGATGGCAACGCGCGAGTGATGCTACTGGTGTTTCTAACGTCTATAGGCTACGGTAACCGCTTACCATCAGGTGGGCCATGTGCTTGTTCACCACCCATGTAGTATAAATATATAATTCCAGTGTCACGATGTTTGTCCGGGATGAACTCCGAAACTACTGAACCGATTTTAACTTTTTTTTTTTAAATGTGTGTTTTGTTCAAACTTAGAGATAGGATACTTTATATCTCAATTTAAAATTGCAATATTTATTCATAAAAAAATATATGGCGGTACGAAGTTCGCCGGGACAGCTAGTGTAGTATAAAAAAATATCAGTCATGATAACTGTTATCACAACTGCCTGTAGATTTACAGACACGATACTAATAAAGACTATTCGAATATACCAACTGCTGCAAAAACATAGAAGTTATGTTACAAACTTGGCAGCACTGACCGGTCAAAATTAATGCTCACACAGAAAAGTAGGTCGCAACCAGAACTACAAATACATTAACGAAATAAGACAGAAAACTTTTATAATTAATGTAATACAATGCCAGCGAGGGAATTAATGGCCAACTCTTCAATCGAGATAAAGTTCACCCTCTTGTTGTCAGAAACAAAATAATGAAACAAGAATAGCAAAATAAAGATGTCCTTATTTATTAATTAACACAAAGTGCGGAACTGTGAAATCGAAAATAATAGTCACGACTCACGAGCTAGTTTTGAACCTGCATCTGCTGGAAACCGTCCTGGAATACATGCGAAAAATGCCGCAGGTATCACCCAAGACATTAAAAAGGAAAAGTGTTATCGAAATTCGCAACACCGAGCAATTGTTACAATGGCTGAATAGGCAAAGCATTTGGGACGGTTTTCCAGGAGATGAAGGTACAAATCCTGCTCGTGACTATCATTTTAGATTCCACATTTCTTTCAATTATATGGGTAAGCATGTCAAATTCTTGAAAAAAATTCTAGAAACATCAAAAATAAGAACATATAAGAAAAGATTACAAAAAGACACATGATACACAGAACATTTAATTAAATAGTTTGATAGTAAAAGTAAATTACTATACGAAGTTTTATTACTTGTGATATACTCGTAGACGACAACAGTACGAGTATTACAAAGCCCATCAACAGTACTGTAAATATCAACTTAGGTGTACTCGTATGTAGTTATTATATCGTAACGACTGATTGCTATATTATAATTTATATATAAAATTATTATTATGTTATATGTCTATAGTAACAGTTTATAGTAAACAAAATAAGTATACAGAACAAAAATTATCCCACCAATGGCAAGAAATATAGAGTGCACTAGTGGACCTAGTAATTTATTTTACTAATATTATAAACTTAGATTAATTATATTTCTAGATGAAGCCTCGGCGTAGTAAACGCGTCAAAAACAATTGGGGTGAACTTTTCATCCCAATGCTGCTATGGCTGTTAGTGTCAATCGTGACGTCACTTGACAAGGTCGTATCCAGGAGCATTAGTGTGTCATTTAAAATGTCAACGTGTGTATTTAAAGTGTGCCGAAACTACAAAAATTGGAAAATGAGCACTAAAGATATTTCTTATCATCGGTTAGTAACATTATTTCATACAATAACTGGCTAAATAAGTCATTTAAATATTCCGAAAATAAATTTATTTTAGTTCGTATTCTTTTATGTGATACCAGTTTATGAACTTAAATTTCCCGCGTAATCTTGTAAAGTTGATGATATTTTAACGATAGAGAGTAATAGAAACATTACCTAACATAATTATTAGCGTTTTTACTAGATCCATAAAGCTGCACAGTCGTCATTTTGGGAATTAATTACAATATTACTTTTGTAATATTATTATTTATTTTAATGATGAAGATTGTTTACATTTTTAAATTTATAATTATCGTGGGTTATAGCAGTATTCTAATTAAAGAAGAGGTTATATATATTTTTTATAATATACTAAAGTTATGAGAGTAAATAGAAAGAGATAATTGACTATATACCTACGAAATATTTTGTAGTATAAGAATGTCTTGAATCTATGATAATATAATTTTCTCTACACAATGTCATATCATACCTGTAGCGTAGGCCGGTTCGAGGTCATCCTCATCGTCAGTGTGGTGTCTACTGGAGGCTCGTGAGTGTGAATGATGCGCCACGCCCACGTGCACCGGCTGTATCGGCTGCTCGTAATGCTTGTGATGGTCCACATACACGCGATGATGGTGCGGACACGGCGTCGGCGGTAGATAGTCCGTTAATGTTCCGCCACGAGTTAACGTCGAACCGGCACTTAGTGTTCCACCACCCGAACACGATGCCAGCGCACTCCGCACAGAGCCAAGGTCGAGGGAAGGTCGCCGAGAGAGTTCACCGTAACTCTCACCGAAGAGTGCGCTCGCGGGCACAGCATGACGCACTTCTTGTTGATGATGTGAGTGGCCTCCGTTTGACGAGGAATGCGGAGACGCCGAATGGTCGCGACTGTCCCGAGACGTCGACGCGGTGTGGATAATGCTCTCGTCATGCGTCTCCATCACTTCTCTAGCCGTCGGTGGGTTTGGGTGTACATGCACCGCGGAAGTGCCCGCCCGCCGTGGACTCCTCCCCCGGTCGGGCATCACCGAAGACGCTGACCAATAACCCCACGCCATTTCCGTTCACTATTTATTAATTTCCTATTAGAGATAATTACTAGCCATATAAAAGGGGAAGACTGGATGCTGGGCTGGACAAACACAGGTTCAGTTATCGAGCGAGTGTGAGAGCACTCGAGAGAGGTATAGTGTGTTCAGGTCGCATAATCCGACGAGGTCACGCGCGAGTCAGGCTGGCCGCCGCCGGCTGCTCGCTCGACGGGACACGACAATTGTGTAAACGAACCTAATCTCCTTTGACGTCGGCGCCCCCGGCCGACTGAGATAAAGCTTCGTGACTACATGTAGTGTTGCACACGGGGTGCGCTAAAATTGTTTTGACAAGCCACTCGGTCGCCGGTCGCGTTGACTGCTAACCAGATTGGGTAATCCTATTTATATCGCATCCATTTCATTTCATATCTCATTGCTCCGATAGGATCGAGCGCGGTGACAAGGCTCGACGTTCGCTACTAATTCGGGTTTATTCAACTTGGACCAATTTCGGCGAGGCCCACTAAATGAGATGGAAACTCCGCTGATATATAACGATAAACAACGGCCGCCTAAAGCGGTGAACATGCCTGACTGATTAATCGACAAACAGATATGTTTAGAGACATTGATTTATGAGATGTTAATTTCTGAGAAATTGCAAGTCAGTTATTTAGTTTATATAATTATTAAAGTTCAAGATCTAATCTTTTCACAACCCATTTAATGTCCCAATATTGGGCATAGTCTATCCATCCCATCCATCCATCAGCCTTTCGACGTCCATCCATCCATCCATCCATCAGCCTTTTAAAGTCCACTGCAGGACATAGGCCTCCCCAAGGGAACTTTGCTCATATGGGGGCTAGTGCCATAATCGCCACGCTTGGCAGGCAGGTTGGCGATCGCAGTGGATGTTGTTAATACTCGAGGGAGTGCTGCTGCCCACTCCCTCGGTATTCCCTCAGTCGGCTCTTACGACTCCCACGCGTGGAGAGGGGTAGGACAATTCTAAAGCCGGCCCCACACGGCAAAGTACAACACACATACACTCATGTAAACCATAGTCCACTACACTAGTTCAGTGCGGGTTGGCAGATTTCACAAGCTGATCTTTCACTGAACAATCTTTCATTCATCATAAAGAAATAATTTCAGTGTACTCTTAATCTTAGACTGTGTTTAAATGAATATTTAATTTATCAAGTACTTAGGTATTGTATAAAGGCGAGTTACGTCACTGTTGAATAAGCTACCGTTGTCAGTATCTATTGCTCTATGAGTTAGAAACCGATACAACTTGATAGTTTAAGCCCCTTATAGACAAAGGGTGCATTAGGTTACAAAGCAGAGAGCTCTACCACCGCATGGGTATGACGTTTCTATATACTTACGCTATAAATATACCAAACATATTAAATACTAACAGATAGACGTGGCTCCCTGCAGGTTAAACTCCGTTTATTATAACGATACGAAGAAGAACTTGGCGCAAATAGTTGAACGAATACGGTTGAAATTTGAAGTGAAAAATAAAACACTAAACAAACTACAGGACGTGTGTAGTTTATTTTTTGATAATCCTAGAGGAACCGTCATTTTTTAAAAGAAAAAAAAAATAGCTAATTTTCTTTTCTGGCTTCTAAACTAAATTTTGGAAAAATAGAATGACCGGTTAAGTAGTTACGACATGAAAGCGTCAAAATCTGTCCTCTTTATAATAGAAGATAAATAATAAATAAATAAAATAAATAAATAAATATTCAAAGACATTTCCACGCATAAACTAATAATATTTTTAGTCTAGATAGGTTAGGATTATTTATCTAAATAATAAATGCTGGGATGACGCAGGGGTACTGAGGATACATTATGTGCAAGCAAATAGTTTGTTTTGAATTCGTATATTTTGTATTATCTCTTTAATCTTTGATTTTAACACAGTTATCTCCTACTGTGCTGTGTGGGGTCGGCACCAAGAATAGCTTCACCCCGTCTCTTCCTATGGGAGTCATAAAAGCCGACTAAGGGATTACCGGGGGCCGGGCAGCAGCGTTCCCCTGTCTACTAAAAACATCCACTGCGATCGCCAACCCGCCTGCTAAGCGTGGCGATTATGGTAAAACCTCCATTTTGGGGAGGCCAATGTCCAGCAGTGGACGATGAAAGGCTGATGTATGGATGGATCTCCTACAAGAAAAATAAAACATGAGACTTATAAAATAGACCTTTTAAAATTGATATGCTGATTGATGAACACGAAGTAATTGTTTATTGTTGACTAATTAGTTTTTGACTAATTAGTTTCAGACAATGTTAAAATCATTTAAAATTCGTAACTAAGGTACGGTGTTCGCAATGAATTCAACATCTATTGCGGTTCATATTTTACGAGTACATCGAAATTCTAAGCCGCAACGTCAGTAGTGGTACGGATTTCGGTGCCTAAAGTTATCGCCGCAGTTTCTAGCTATTGTAGCACTTTAATTGAACCTAGCGTTAGTGTTTGTAAATTAAGTTGAAGTTAACATGCTGATTTATGCGTTGTTCTTGGATTAAATTAATACATCTATTCTGTTTACAGAATGGATGTGTTAACAGCAGCGTAGCACACCCTGCATAAATCATCTAAGTGTATGACATATTTGTATATACCATTGTAAGAAAAAAGGGCATGCCGTATATTATGTAAATGTGTAGGGATATATATACAGAATTATATTGGAAAATATATACTACGTGCTGTAACTCCTAATTTTAAGGTATCCTCGTAACCTCGAAGTCATAGTCTTATTGCATTTTTTATACCTTATAGATAAAAACGCAGGATAGACAGTGGAATATAAAGTGATATTTAGTAGTAAGCCAAGGACTCCAAAGACAGTGTATGGAGTTCGATCCCGAGTCCAGACCTCGCATGACACACACACCTGACTTAATAAGATTTTTCGATACCGTGTATTTGTTTACAAATTATTACCACCTACTCGGTGAAGGAAAACATAGTGAGGATACCTGTCCCGCATGCCTGAGAAATTTTCTCGTCCGCTTGTGAAGTCTGCCAACCCGCACTGGGCCAGCTTGGTAGACTAAGACCTAGTTCCCTCTCACTATGACAGGCGACCCGAATCATGTTGGAGCTACATTACTCGGCCCGGGAGAAAACTGAACCACCCATACAAAGTAATTGATAATTAATGTTGCAGTGTAAAGTACCACAAAAGTTATCAATTATTTTATATGGCGATAAGTGACAAAGAAACTGAAAACGCACGACTTATAACACACATGTGGAAAGAATGCCGGACGAGCGACTGGTTAATAAGATATACAATGCGAAAGTGGAAGGATGTCGGTACAGGGGGAGACCGAGACTCACCTACCTAGACCAAATCGGTCATGTATTGAAGGTGGAGTCTAGAGTCTCCGAAACCGGCGTGTATGAAGAGAGTTATGAATGTTGAGGAAGCGAGAGATGTATGCAAGAATAGAGCCTCTTGGCACTCTGTTCTCTCTGCCTACCCCGCAAGGGAAATGGCGTGATGATAAGTAAGTAAGTAACACACATATTACATATATCACTCAAGCACCAGTTTGGTAGATCTAAATAAGTACACATAAAACAATGTAATACACCCACATTATTAGAAATAAACGAGATTTAGAGTAATAGAAATTTATACGTAGATCACTTCTATATAAGCCCTTTACACATGCTCGCACAAAAATAACAACCACGAAAGCTGAACAAAATTCACATTAGGATCAAAGTGAATTTTATTTCATTACGAGTCCTTTGACGTCGATTCCTTGCAGACTTTTACGCCTCAAGATATATATTAAATGTACGTTATCTTGTATGTTCGGTAATTAAACAGAGAATCTTAACTTATCTCCGAAGAGAAACTTTTGAACGCGTATTTTCTTAGGTAAACTCTGTTTTTGTGTATTTATATCTTCTCTTTTACTTTTCGACTTTTTTAATAAGATATTCTGTTTTTAATTAAATTACAAAGTATGGGCTTGGAAGATGATTAATTTATTAGACTGAGTTGTTATTAAAACTTAACAGTAACTTTTCGCCAACTGTCTACAAAGTATGCAAACAGACATCGCTTGAGTGATCAGGGATAAGATTTAGTTTTCAATTTCTTTTACCTAAAATGTTTCATTTTTTCACACAAAGCCTTGTTAGAAACACACAGTTATAGATATTTTTCAATAAAACTACGTTTACGGAATCTATCGCATTTACTTGATTTTTCTACTATCCCGACGTTTCGAATACTTTACAGTATTCATGATCACGGGTGGACTTAGATGATAGATGTCCAAGGCTGATATGTTATTTCAACGGTTTCATCTACCCACAGTATATGATTTTACAAAATTTTTGGTTTATTTATTTTAACCCACCTAATATTCGTTTAGAAACACAATGAGTATATACTCATTTTAATATACTAACTTAAAGTCTCATACATTGCAAGCATAAAAAATTTGAAGTAGATATTTTAATTGTGTGTAAAAATGTATATTTAGATAGCACTTATTATAGCCTTAATACGGAGGATAAGTATTGGATATAATGCACACTGTAGACGTTTTTTTTTTCAAAAGTCGCGGGCAACGTTTAGTAATTAGGATAAATTCGTAGACGAGTACACTATCACATCGTAAAAGAAATACCAGTGGTGTAACGCAAAAGATAAGTTACTTAAACATTGTAAATGCGTCAATAGAGTATGGCGGACTCTAACTAAATATACGGAGAGAGTTGTGTAACGAAGCGTTTCTGTAAATACATATGTGGCGATGGCTTGCGGATCGGGATGTTTATATGCCCCTAAGGGGAGTCACGACGTATTTCACATTTTATTTTGAAATTCTGAAAGGGTTGCAAGTTCGCATCGTCTCGTAGGAATTTTGAACAATTTATAAAGCTTTTGGGGTATATTTTACAACGTGAAATATTCTTCAAATGCTTGGATATAACGATGAAAGAGAAATGCTTCTGGCGAAATTTTAGGCAGATGGTATTAACAACAGATAAAATTATGGATACACAGTCGTGGTCAACTAATTAGGGACATTCAAGATAGTGAAGAGCTATAACCGGTTATGTACATATAAATATAAAACCCTATTGATTTCTCAGCACCTATTATTTGCATAATTTAGTCCGATTATTATGCTATAAATGGCTGTAAATAAAAGATTAAATAAATAGATAAAAGTATTTAATATCAAAGGTTAAACATGTATTAAATTTTAAGGTACAATTCTGTAGCTGGACATTTAATTAAGGACAGTAAAGTATAATGAAAAATAGAGTTAAACAAAACTAATAATCTGCAGTATTATAATATCTTTAACAGCTCCATTTTATTACGTGTAAAATCAATACCCAGTAGCAAAACCTTTGTTAGTAATTACAGCTTGACACCGATGTGGCATAGACATTATCAGTTTCTGACATGTTTCGACAGGAATGTTTGCCCATGCCTCACAAAAAGCTTCATTAAGTTCATCTAAAGTTGTAGTACGATAAGTGGCAACTTTTCTTGATTTCGTGCCAAAGGTGCTCAATTGGGTTGAGGTCCGGGCTATTTGCTGGCCAATCTAGCACCGATACTGACTGACTGGTAAGAAACGACTTGACTGAACGGGCGGTATGTTTCGGGTCGTTATCCTGCTGAAACGTCCATATAATAGGGAGATGCTCCTCAGCATAGGGAAGCATAGTTTCTTCCAATATTGCTTTGTATTGATGTTGGTCTAAGTTACCCTGAACTTTCCTCACAGGTCCCACTCCACGTCCAGAAAATGAACCCCATATTTTAATGTTTCCGCCGCCATGTTTCACCTGTTTTTTTGTGAATCTTGGATTCATTTCCGCTTTTACAGGACGCCGTACATATTGCCTTCCATCTAAAGAAATCAAATTAAACTTGGTCTCGTCAGAGAATAATAGATGTTGCCATTGGGCGTAGGTCCAATGTCCATATTTACGTGCAAACGCCAAACGAGCATTTCTATGTTCTTTCTTCAACAACGGTACTTTGCGAGCCACTCTTCCGAACAACCCTACTTCTACCAGACGTCGTCGAACGGTCCTCGCTGATACACCGGCTCTTTCGTCTGCCCCAAACAAAGTGTTTTATTAAAATAGAGCCTAGAAACGGATCTTTCTTAGCTAACCTGGTTATCATTCTATCTTTTTGCGGAGTTGTTTTTTTCGATCTTTTTGTTCTGGACACATTTAAAGCTGTGTTATAGCGCCTGAAATGTTGCACTGCATTGTATACCATAGTTTTTGAACAATTTAAATGTTATGCTGTCCTTCGGTATGACCGGTGGGTTACGCTCGACAAACTTCATGAAAATTTTTTGTAGTGTTGGATCGCAACTTTTATTTTTGCCCATTTTTCTTCAAAATAATTCTCAAAACTTAAAATTAAAAATCTTGATTGCCGCCAAAACTACCACAAAACAATAAGAGAAGAAATAAAAAAGTATTAAGATTCAAATTCTGAAATTAGAACGCAATACCTCAGTGTCCCTAATTAAATGGCCAGCCAGCATTCTTTGAACAAATAGCACTATGATAATCTATCAGCTATACTGTAAAGAGGTTTAATGTTTAAGAAGTTGTTATTGTTTGTATAATCGGGCACATCAATGACTAATTATACTTACATGTAAAATATATGGAATATTGTTAAGACTCGTTGGAAAATTAAAAAATAATTCACAATTTGGCTCAACTAGAGATTGTCCCTAATTAGTTGACCACGACTGTATTTACTCTTAAATATATATTTTTCATAACATTTTATAAGCGAATGGTTGATATAAAATGATTTTAATTCAGTGCTTTGGCTGATCGAGGTAAAAATCCTATTTAATTGTGGTAATATATACCTCCTACCCTACTTCAAATAGAGCAGAGGTCAAAAAATATAAAATAAGTTTTGAAATTTTCGTCTACAAGCATCACTTATATGAATACCCATATCATTTCCCAGATTATTGAACGTTGGTGCTCATGTATCCAACACCGGAAAGATAATATCGCCCTGCGGAGAATATTGGTGCAATCAACACACTTGACTGGCGAATCGGAAAGTCATATGTGTACCGTTAAACTACAGTTATACAAATCAAATAGTAAATATGGTGATTTGTACACTCACGTAATTTTGGTTTAGAGTGTCATATTAGTGAATTTTTATAATACAAACTGATTATCTACGAGTTTTTATAGATCATAAGATTTAGGATACAATTCTGAAATAAAAAAATACTATTATGAACGGGGTACCAGGGAAGAGGAGGTGAAGCGGCGTCTTTTGGAATATCAGTTCAAACGCTCTGCCGTGCAAAAAGGACATCCATTCATCCATCAGCCTTTCGACGTCCACTGCTGGACATAGGTCTCCCCAAGAGAACCCCACAACGAGCGGTCCTGTGCGCTCATATGAGGGGATAGTGCCGTAATCGCCACGCTTGGCAGACAGGTTGGCGATCGCAGTGGATGTTGTTAATACTTGAGGGAGTGCTGCTGCCCACTGTCCCGGCATTTCCTCAGTCATCTTTTTACGACTCCCATGGGTGGAGGGGTGGGACAATTCTAAATCCGGCCCCACACGGCTAAAGGACATGACTTATGGATAAATTGATAACGGGCTCGATCGAGGAAGTACCACCCTCACCGAAGATCAGCTTAAAACAAAGGTCTCAACAACTCCTACTGTACTTATTTATCCCTTCCTCTCCACCATGAAGCTGGCAGCGCGTAAGAGAAGCCTCTGATTATTGCTATAAGCTACCGTAACCCTCACCTCAGGTAAGCGTACGGACTGTGTGCTTATTTGCCAACCTCGTAGTAAATATGAAAAAAATCTTATACCCTGCTTCTACTCATATTAATTTAGGTAAAAGGTATCCTATAAAAATACAAAAAATACGGCACGAATGATACCAATACAATTTTATTGCATTTACAATCACAAACATTGTGGCTGCCCAATCCCGGTACAAACAAAGTAATTAAATTTTAATAAACACTGCATAAAAAGGAAAGATAACAAGTTTAATTTTTAACAACGCCCCGTGTGTTGGATAACGAATATGCACGTAATGAAATTCATAAAGGTATCATAGGACCTAATTGGTGAGGTTCCAATATATTTTTTGTACATTAGAATTTCACTGGCTTACCTTTTAATTTTGACATCATGTAGCAATTACCGAGAAATGTGTTTTTTTTTTAAATAATTGGTGTTAGGTTTGGGATCAAGTGAAAGTACTTATTTATTATCGAGTCTGATGTGGTCGGTACAACACCTCTCACCACTCTGTAATTCGATTTTCAATTTACGGGTCGGTCAGTTAGCTCACGACTGTTTACTTTAGCAATTACATAAGTGCCAGTTATTCACAATATTAACATATTAGGGCGTTCAGTCACAAACGGCGCGAAAAGCATTAATATTTAATCCATAGCTATAATGTGTAAATTTTGGTCGATAATCAATCCTGAGAAAATGTACCTATCTATAATAAATTACGGAACTGCCTCTGTGGTGCAGCGGTAGTGTGAGCGACTACTGATCATGAGGTCTCGGGTTTGATCCCCGGGTCGGGCAATGTTATTAAGCTCTTTCGTAAAAAGGAAAAATTTCAGTAGCAGCCCGGAATTTGGAAATGTGCCTGGTAGACGGCAATAGGCTCGCCTCCTATTACGTGACTTAAACAGCTAGTGAACCGTGGGTGTATAATACACCTCTGCCTACCCCTTCGGGCAATACAAGCGTATGTTGTAATAAATACTGCCATATATAGCACTGTCCAGACGTAACTAAATCTAAGGTTTTACGACGCAATACGCGTCGTATACTGGTCTAAAAGCTTCCGACACTTTATATCATGTACTATAAGTAAGCTACATAAACTATAATAGAAACTATTTTTTTAATTGGATCCATCAATAGGTTTGTTTACATTCTTGGATTGCTATGACTATGTCACTAAAAAAAAATTACATCACGTGTGTATTCCCCGAAGGGGCAGAGCAGAGGTGTGTCACTAAATTTATTTTAATTGAATGTCTAAACAGTAACACTCAAGAATAAATTATTTGTGAATGTGGAAAAAGAGAAGTTTAGTGCGAGCGGTATTCAAACCTGCGTCACTTCCAATCCGGAGAAGTGCTCTAGAATGCTAAGCCATCGCACTGACCGACGGCCATTCCCAATCTCCACATTACATTTGTCTTTATGACAAATGTAATGTGGAGATTGCCACCTATTGGATGCATTTACATGCATTAATCCAATATAGTAAGTTTAATTTTGCAATTAAAATTTATACAACATATTTGATTTTTCAAATTTTTTTTAAACAAATTTTTTTAGATCAAAATTGATCTAAAATACAGATCAAAATAGTAACATTTACTCAAAAAACTGTTCACTAATCGATTTGAGGTGTAATAAAGTCCTACTTGGATACAGTTTATTTTGTGTATGCACTTACATCATCATAATGTACGAATATTGAAACCTGACTTGACTTGAATGGTAATTTTAAAATGAATGGTAATTTTAGTTAGATTTTAGGCAGCTGTATCTGAATCCAAGCTTGCTCTAGCAATTACGAGTATATTAACTCGTATGTTTTTTTTATATATCGACAATTGAAAATGCGATTTATGCGATTTGGCGTATACTTGAGTCAATATCTTATAGGTATATGTGTAGTATAGCTACATTTGTTTTCTTCTATAAACGATATTTATAGTCTCTTAAATTACAGGTTTTGTTTTTTGGAAGCAGTTCAGTTTCCTAAAAATTTATGTATTTTGCCCTCCAACAACTATTTATTTCTAATTCACAAGTTGCAACTTGCAAAACGGATTGTGTATCTTTACTAATATTATAAATTGTAAAACGCGATTGTTTGTCTGTTTGTTTCTTACGATTTCACGATGTAACTAATTAAACGATCACTATAAAATTTTGCATATACATATATAGTTTGGAAAAGTATATAAGACTAAATTTGATCCCGGAAAATGGACAGTTTCTAAGGGATAACTATAATTGATGCGACGTAGATTGTCGTATTAATTCTATACTAGACTCAATTCTGCACGCGGTTTCATCCGCGTTAACTCCAGAATATAAAACACGCCAGCCTACGGTACATTAATTTTCTATCCTACAAGAACTATTTCGGGATAAAAAGTAGCATATTTTTTTTCTGGGTTCAATAGTTACGGCGTGAAAGCGTTTTAAGTTTTTAACGCAATATACGTCTTAAGTGTTCCAAAAACATCAGATTAATTTATCTGGTTTAAAGCCCTCGTCACACAGAGACGAGAGCCGCGGGAAAGCGACCGCGATCCGGGACGGGATTTTTTCGTAATATTAGAATTTGCATGCAACCTGTCACATAGCAACGGGCGCGTTCCGATCTCCCGCGCGAAAGGATCGGTACGACAAACAGGAGATCGCTTCGCGGGAAGGACACCCCGGGGTGCGGGACGGGCGGCCGGCGCGGGCGCTGTATTCTACGGTAGTCATTACAAGCGATCGCGGGGCGGTCGCGGTCCGATCTCACGAATTGTATTTTTTTACAACTTAAGTGTACGATAGTTTCAGTTTCAATATGAATCCAACAGCAAAACTAATTGAATTAGTTAGACGTCACCCATGTCTATATTATACTAAAGACAGGAATTATAAAAACACTTTAAAGAAGGATATTCTTTGGGAAAAGATAGCCAAAGAAGATCGTGAACAATTTGATCGCTTTTGGTGTCACACCGGCTGTGTTCCCGCCGCGGGCTGCGGACGGTAGCCTTGTGTGACATGGTACGGACCGCTATCGCTTCGCGATTGATCGCTTTCTCGCGGCTCCCGCCTCTTGTGTGACTTGACCTTAATTGTATAGGTACGGTCAGCGTAAATGTTTTACGGAATCTTTTTAATAGTTGAATCCATTTATATTTCATTTACATAATTTATATTAATGTCCAGCGGTCTGTAAATAATAATAATAATTTTAATTAGAACTATGAATAATATAATTTTCCATTTACAAAACAAAAACCCTGCTGAACACCGAATAATTTCCGCTTTATGGTCCTATTAGTTACAAAACCTTGACCAGGACGACATAGGTCAGCGTAAATCTATGAGTCTACGCAATAACTGTCTAGAAACGAGCACCTGGGGTGCTACAAAGTGACATAAATAACGACAAGTCACCAAATTATCCTTTCTTGGCATCACTAAGCCGATTCGCTCAGTTAAGTTGTGCCAACCGCAATTTAGACAATTTTGTTCAATTTTACCGACAAAGTAACATTTCGGCAATATGAGTTACGGAATGCAAGCCTGATCTTTATAAAATAGAAGAATCGAATACAAGAATGGCCGAGATAAATACTCGTATCAGAACGAACATCATTTAGTTACAATCGATTTTATTGTGAACGAACATCCTATGCACATATTGAACAAATTAGTTTACTAAGATAGTACTAGTCGGTTGCTGTTTACATTATAATCTATCTATACTAATAATAGGGGTTAAGGTATGAAATTGCCGTTTTATTGTAATAGGTACTTCGAGTTGACATAGAACCTTCATGATTTGAGATTTTTGAGTGAAACTTTTTTCAAATGGTACCTATGAGGTTCTTCTTTCAAAAAATGTGCAACATTCGATTATCGACTTTAGTGAGTGTTGTGTACAAACTGTGGAGGAAAAATAAAGTAGCTCGCCTCTCCAGTTGTCCCGTGACCACGGCTGCTGCAACGCAGTTGAAACGTCGGGTAAAAGGTAGTTAATAATTTCACCTAAGTTATACGCGAAAAAGACCCGTTTATGTTACTTTAAAATATAAATAATACAGTAGCTAATTAAAAATCAAAATGTTATGTGCGTGTGGTGACGAACTAAGAATACAAGTGTTACCACCCCATTCTTTCCCACAGAGGTAAGCAATTATCATCCATTGCATGACTGGTGATAGGGCTGGATACCAAGTGGGAATACTCACTTGGTATCGGGTCCGAGCGGGTTGGTACCCCCATCTCCCGTGTGACCGGCCATGAAGCACATCATTGCGTTTTGGCTGTACCGGGTAATAGCCGTTTATTCTTTCATTTCAAATCGGTGAAATGAAATGGTGAGCAGCGGCTTGACAATACTCTGGATATAGTTGAGTCCATGAGCGACGGTTACCATTTACCATCAGATAGGCCGTGGCTCGTCTGTTACCACATGCAAAAAAAAATGTTAAGATCTCTAAATAATTAACTGATATATCATAAGTAATATGGAGCAATGATTAAGTCGAACAGATTAGATATTAAGTTAGAGAAATATGAAAACACTTTCTTCGTTATATCCTAAAATATTTAAAAGCTATAGTAAAACTTAAATTATTAAAAAGGTAATGCTTTTTCGGTTTAGGGTTTAAAACGTTTAATTCATTAACATTTCGTCTGAAAAATAACAAACGTTAGAAAGTTAAAGGGGTCAAATAATTGAAGGTTATAGTATAATTAGAGTTTTAATTGTGTACTTAACAAAATTTGGTTATATTAAATGAAATAGAAATTACTTGAGAATTTCGAAAATATAAAACGCCTGTGACTTGGCTAACTAAATTCATTTTCAAATGTTTCCTTTTGATTGCGAGCGTAAAATTAGATTTTATTTTTAGATATGACATTATAAGCAAGTCATTTAAGTTAAATAAGCTTCTGATTTGATTTCGTCACCGGGAAAATTTATTAAATTTACTTCGTCAGCAAAATGAACGGATTACGGTTTTTTACCGTACTTTACTTATCAGTTTATTTGGCACGCGGAGGCTCGGCGGTGTTCTCTAAAGATTTCACTCGCAGCGGTTTGAACACCAAAATTCTTAGGTCTTCAAATACATTCAAAAAGGACTTGAGAAGCGTTCAAACATTTTTATCATCATTAAAAATTATCGATTATAGCTTCATTAATAAATACTAATGATATTTTGAATAATAATTCTATATACCAGCGAATCCAAAGGAATTTGCATTGTTTTACTTGCATACCAACCATATTTAGCAATTCCTATTTAGAAAGCCTAAATAAGTTTAAATAGATACATAGATGCCGTAGAATAAAGGTTTTTGTGCAGCATTTGACTTTATACAAAAAAGGAGACGTAAGAATGAAATCCTGATTTGAATCACCAGCTCTAGTGCAAGTTAGGGGGCTGCATACTAATAGGTATATATGGGTCGCGGAGAAATTCGGAAGAGGTGTTCCAGTTTCTGAAACAGTGTCAACCTCAAGCTAGTAATAGTTATTTGTCATTCGCATAATTATGAGAAGCATCATAATTTGAACACATACATCTTTCTGCCATAATCAATCACGTTATATAAATTAGAGAGTTATTTTCTTACCATAGTTCATATTCGTGCTCACAATAAAGTGTAATAAACACATGGAACGAGAAAAGCACAATGGCTGTCACCACGAGCGGCTTCATTCTGCCACACGGAATGTCACTCCGCATTAACTGACAACGAAGCCAATGCCGAGCCACGATTAGTTCGCGTTTGTTTGAATTTATAACTATTTTCTAGTTGGAAATGCAGAATGTGAGTTTGATATAATAACATAAGGCATGCATATACTCCGGGTATATATTAGACTAATTCAAATTCAAATTCATTTATTGTGGGCATAGGTAAAATACAATAAAGGTGTACAAGATAATATATAAAGATCTCGCTATTCCCGCTATTTAAGCATACAACATTAATTAAATATCTTATATTAAACTTATATTTAAACATTATATTCATTTAAAAAGTCATCAATTGTATAATATGTCTTATCGATTAAAAAGTTTTGTAATTTATTTTTAAAACTATTCAATTCTATTGTCATTAAAATATGTGGAAATAATTTATTAAAAAATTTAGACGCCATTCCAAGGAAGCCTTTATCAAAGATGGCAGTTGTGTGTGGCATAGTAGGTATTTTTAATTTATATCTCTTGGAATTTAGTTCACCAAATAGACATTTATTCGTCTTAACAAATACTGCTATCCTCATATATATAAATTGAAGTCAAGATCTTGAATTGCTTAAAATATGGCTTACATGACTCAGACTGTGGAATATGCGTATGTTTGCTATAGCGCGTACAGATTTTTTTTGCGCTTTAAACAACAAATGTCTGTTTGTAGCATTCCCCCAGAATATAATTCCATACCTCAATGTTGACGTTACATAAGCATGGTAGGCTGTTAGCACAACTGACCTATCCACGATCTTTGCAAGATTGTACAGAGCACATGAGTACTGATTCAACTTATTACAAGCTACGTTAATGTGTGTTTGCCACGTCATAACATTATCTATCCATATTCCTAAAAATTTTATAGAATTCAAACAACAAACTCGTCTATTTTTGTTGAATTATGTTGTATGTTTAAAGTGTTTTTAATATTTTTAGAGTAACTAACTATTTTCGTTTTATTTAAATTAATAACCAAATTATTTGATATCATCCATTTTATAATTAAATTCAAAGTTTCATTAATGTCAGTTTCAAAAGTGTCCACATTACGTCCAGTTATAATAGCAGTACTATCGTCAGCAAATAGAATCATTGGATATTTTATAGCCCCATGTAAATAGTTTATATAAACAAGAAATAACAGTCTACTCTCAATACTTTGGTTTTTCTAATTTTAAAATATTCTTTCAATTTTATAAATAATGAAATGTTTTCAACTATATATTACAACTATATATTTGGTGCAGACTTTTAAACCTTTGTGAAAAAAACCATGAAGAAAATATTCCAATTTAAAAAAGAAGTAAGACCTTCGACCATTCAAAACTCATTAAACACCCACAGAAAAAATACAAAGGACAATTAAAATTTTGACAGAATTTAAAAGTCAATACAAAGTCCTATATATAAATTGTAAAAACCTAAATTTTTGAATATTTAAAAAAAAAATCCACTTGAACCATCTGCCGTCCAGGCCGGAAATTCGACTAATGTATAGTCATAAAAACATAAGCAGTACATAATTAAATTCAGTACGTACCTATTTCATAAGTTTTGAATAGCTAAATAAGTGTGACTAACTAATATAAGTACTTATTAAAACAATACCATCTGTATACGTAAAAAATCTATATCATTAGAGAATCTGTGGAGGTTGACTGACCGCATTCGTAACGACCACGTAAGAGAGTGAGTAGGTATGAAAGAGAGTATTGGTATAAAGATGCGAATGGGAATGCTCCGATGGTTCGGACATGTGGAAAGAATGCCGGGCGAGCGACTGGTTAAGAAGATATACAATGCGAAAATGGAAGGATGTAGGTACAAGGGGAGACCGAGACTCAACTACCTAGACAAAAAGAGAAATCGGTCATATATTAAAGGAAGGTGGAGTCAGGAGTCTCTGAAACCGGCGAGCGTGTATGAAGAGAATTATGAATGTTGAGGAAGCGAGAGATGTATATTTCTTTTTAATGCTTTTGGTGGCAGACGAGCCACGGCCCATCTGATGGTAAATGGTAACCGTCGCTCATGGACTCAACTATACCGAGAGTATTGTCAAGCCACTGCTCACCATTTCATTTCACCGCTATGAAATGAAAGAATATGCCAGAATAGAGCCTTTTGGCACTCTGTTCTCTCTGCCTACCTCGCAAGGGATACCGCATGATGGTAAGTAAGTACGTAAACAATAAATACAATGAAACACGTGACTTGATTTGGATCTTATATTTTTTTTATTGCCTAACTCCAAACCCCACATAATCTGAGAATCCTTACTTTCCAGTACTGCAACTGTAGTAGATTGCCAATGGTTTGTTTTTGTTTGGTTAATTTATTTTTTTAATAAGCTTTGTAGTTATTTAGCCGCGGTGTTTTCCTTCACCAAGTAGTGCTAATTTGTAAACAAACACACACAAACACATACATAAAAAATTCGTAAAAGTTGTGTGCTGTGCGAGGTTTGAACCTCGGACTAACTCGATTACATCATTATTCATTGCAAATCTTAGGCTTAATTAGTTTTACCACTAAGCTATCATGGGCATATTATTGGCAATATCTTAATATTATAGGCGTTTGCCTCTATAAATAATACTAGATTCTGTGTGCGACTTTGACCGCGTAGGTTTTAACAGGTACATGGTATTGATCATTACGATTATTAATGAATCCAGAATACGAACTCCCGTTAGATGGGCAACATGCCATGATAAAAAATTACCGCAAGTTTTTTTAATATTAAGAATAGCAACACCGCAATCGGGGAATTTTTCGCACTTAAGATCTTTATTTGCCAGCGTCTCACGTGCAAATTATTCCGTTTCCGCTGCGAGTCTGAGACTGACTTAATTTTGTTTGTGGCTAAATCCATTCATTACAATGGGCCGCAAGTGGCACACGTCGACAGACGCTTCTTGCGGTTCCAACGTAATCTTAGTACCTCTTTGTTTTAATCCATTTTGGGGTTTGTTATGCGACGATTTTCGAAATAATCCGTCTATTCTGTGAAACATTGCCGTCATTTAACAAAAAAAAAATAGCATTTTGTAGTAATGTCAGTTTTATTTACGTTATAAAGCGATTGTTTTTAATGTTAGTTATAATAAATTTGAACCGTAATGTTCCTATCCGTATATCTTATCTTTATAATTTTATATAAATGTGATAAACATTTCTTTTTTAAATAATAAAAGAAAATTACATTTGTCGTGAACAGAGAAGCGCGCATACAATGCACTCTGCGCTTAAAACTTAAAACCAACTTCTTGAGCATAAGGTAGGTAGGTAATGTGGGTATAGCTACCCTTATTGCGTGCAAAGGGTTAAATGCAAAAGAATGGAATGAAATGGATTGACATTTGATGCTATTTTAAACTAAAATTATTAAATCAACTTAAATGATTTTGAGATTGATAGATAAGAATCGGTATAAATTATAGGCTATTTTTTATACTTGATAAAAAAGTGCTAAGGCTATTAACAAAATAGAACCGCCCCTCGGTAAATACGCAAAGGACAATAATAATAATAATATGGGACCGTTCGTTGTGTCGGTCTCTTGGGAAGCCTGTGTCAGTGGATGTCAAAATGAAGAAAAAGGGCCTATTCTTTTTGGAGTATATGCTAACTCCGTACTCAAAATTGGCTTGGTGTATCAGCTTGTAAAACAATTTCGGATTTATAATCTTAACATCCTAACTATTATAAAGCTGTAACAGAGCTGTGTCTGTACATTTAAGATATTTGAGAAAAAAAATACTGTATTAGGCTATAATAGGCATGTCTAAACACAAAACAATTTTTTTTAGATTTTTGTCTGTTTGTTTGTTCGCGCATCACGTAAAAACTACTAAACGGATTTTGATGCAAGTTTTTTATTTGATAGCTCTTGATTAGACTTTAATACTGACACATTACATTATATTTTATCCCGCTACTACATCGGGAACTTGGGATATAACAAAAAAAACTAGCTTTTGGATGCGGTACAGCCGCGGGGAAAGGCTAGTATATTTATAAGTTCATGAAAGATGACTGCACTAAATAAGTATCTACTATTACGTAGTTTTCTTCTGTGATTACAGAAGCTATTCAAAGGGTTATTTACAATATTCCGTTACTAAAACTTGTCGTGACTACAGCTCGTATTAAGTAAACCATTTCACTTCCGAGTTTTCAGTCTACAAGTCGCCCTCCTTAAGAAATATTAAAATGATAAGGAATTACCTAGTAAACGAGTGGCTTACGGTGAAACGGTACATTAATGTTATTAAAGGTTATAGAGGTAAACTTAATAACGTTGGTTACATTTTTTTGAAGAATATTTTAGCATTATTGTAAAATATTACGTTATATATAAGTCTGGATATAAAAGATTGTCATAAATTGAATGGATTTAACTAAAATAATTTTTTGTGTGGGTTTTGAGCCCTTGAGTATATACCGTGAAGTGGCAAATATCGGGTCACTAGTCGGCAAGATTTTTTTATACTACGTGGGTGGCAAACAAGCATACGGCCTACCTGATGGTAAGCGGTTACCGAAGCATATAGACACTAGCAACACCAGAGGCATCACTCGCGTCGCCATCCTCAAGGAAAAAGAATACGTGGATAGGAGGAGGATAATAAGGAGAGGACAGGTAGGATACTAAGGAGTAATAACAAGAGAATGGGGAGGGGATTTGATCCTCCGGCGCTCTCACTTGCCATACGCATACGCAACACATCGGCAGGAGTACCTACCGTTGTTTCACGCTGATCTTTTGTGAGAGGGTGGAACTTCCCCGATCGATTTACTGGGCCCATTTATGTTGGGATAAGCAAGGCTCTACTACCATTAGATAAACGATTGTAGTATGGTAGTCACCAAAAGCACAGTTTTATGCTGTAGCACCAATTAGATAAGGTCTGTATACAATATAGGCAATCATAACTAATTTAATCGAATTAATCAATTAATCAAAAAACAGTACGAATAAATTGATAGCTTAATAAGTATAAATTGAGCACTCAAGATCAACAATAATCATTAAAACGAAAAAAAAAAGCTAAATTAAAATCCGTTCAGCCCTTTGGAAGCCACAGACAGACACAATAATACGCTAGGTTAACTAACAACAATTTTATCATAATTTGCACAAAACTAGGAGACCCCCGTGGTCTCCTAGCTTTGTATAATTCAAAATGACCTTATGTAAATTACAGTCCCTTAAGTTTTCTAACCTCGGTCAATGTAACAACTTAGCCAAGTTGTAGCTTTCTAGGTCAACAAAGGACTTCTGGAGGGCGTATCTAAGACGGCCGCGTTAAGTTATAAGTTCATCTTGTACATAAATACTGAAGTCTCTTAAATAGAACAGACACGGACACTTAGATGTGGTCAGAGTTTCCGAGCCCTTTGGGAACTTATCGAGTGTTTCCAAAGGGTGAATAGTATATTACATCAGAGGTCTTTAAGGTTTGTATTAGAAATATAAGCTTCTACTACTAGAACTGTAAAAGAATAAGATAGTCAGTTGCTTGAATAGATTATAGGTAATATAATAAAATAAAGAAAGTGGTTCTAATCTGTAATTTTAAGCTACGAGATGTTATTGAGAATTTCTTGAAGGGAAAACACGGTAACTTTGTGCCGGCTGCGACCCAGGACTCAGACCCCAGACCTCATGATCAGCAGCCGCATATATAACCGTTAGACCACTGAGGTATACTTAATGAAGATAATTAGGGTATTTTTATTATAAATGATAATTATTTGGTTTGATCACAAGAGACTGTGAGACTGCAAAACTTTTATATTCAAACACTCCGATCCGATTTTTATGCCGTGTCGGGCCGGCTTTAGAATTGTCCCACCCCTCTCTACCCACGGGAGTAGTAAAAGCCGACTGAGGGAATATCGGGGGAGTGGGCAGCAGCACTCCCTCGAGTATTAACAACATCTACTGCGATCGCCAACCCGCCTGCCAAGAGTGGCGATTACGGCATTATCCCCAATGATGGGAACGCTTGTTGTGGCATTCTCTTGGGGAGGCTTATGTCCAGCAGTGGACGTTGAAAGGCTGATGGATGGATGGATGGATGGATGATCCGATTTTGTATCGCGTTATGAGCACAACTACCCACATACCGCGCTCCAAGCGTATGCAATTCTGTCCTTTCACACTCTCAATTATTTTCAAAGATGTTGTGTTCTTTTATCACAGTTAATTTCCTATAGAAAATTATCAACAAAAAATAACTTGGTTTTTAATTTTTGTACTCTCAATCCATCAGCCATGAAGAAAAATCCTTTTGAAAAGACACTACATATGTATTAAAATAAAAGAAAATACAAAAACATTTTCAGTAGTCCTAACTATTACAAAACTGTAACAGAGCTCCGATACATTTAAGATATTTGAAAAAAAAGACTGTATTACGCTATGGCGTGGCTGTTTGTTCGGGCATCATGTAAAAACTGCTGAACGGAATTTTATTTGATAGCTCTCGATTAAACTTAAAAATTGGTATACATATCGTTACTATATGAGGACCCGCACCCGAGATATAACCCAAAAACTAGCTGCGGTGGAGCCGCAGTTAAGGGCTAGATCTTCAGTTTATTTGATTATTTTTTAATGGTAGAAACTTGTTTATCCGCGCGTGAATGGAACGGCTTGATTGGGGAAGTACCACCCTCTCACAGAAGATCAGCGTGAAACAACAGCAAGTACTTCTACAGTCCCACCACTGAAGCAATGTAACATAGTTCCAGTGGCCCGCCAATAAAGGCGGAGAGACGGCACACGGCGGGTTTCTTTAGTGGATGAGGGCCCCACACTACCCTGTTTATTGCCCCGAACAACGGGGTGTGCGGTTAGGCACATTTTTATCCGCATTAACACACAAAAAATGAAAAAAATAGGGTACTTCTACAGCTGTGTTTTGTTTGATATCGATGAGTGACAGATCCAGGCTCTCTTTGTTATCCTTGCTCGCCACCTCCTATCCCTTTCGTTGGGCACGTGCGAGTGATGCCTCTAGTGTTGTTAACGTCTATAGGTTACGGTAACCGCTTACCATCAGGTTGGCTGTATGCTCATTTGCCATCCGAGTAGAATAAAAAAAACCACGTGGCTGAAAATTAATAAATATGTGTGTAGCATATACTTTCTGATAATTATGCAAATATTACACATTTTTCAAATAAATCTTTTACGGAATATATAACATTTACTTGATTTTCTATTATCGTCATGACCATTGACGAGTAGATTATAATCCGACCCATGTATTACATATACAGAGACCAGTTCCTCCTAAATAGCTAAAAATACGAGTAGTTTAAAATATATTTTTCGCAAGCCTATAATCAATTAGGCAAATTTTAATTTGCGAACTGTCAAGTGTCATTAATTAGGAGAAGGAGTCATTAGAGGCGATTAAAAAAAGAGTGCCTGCTTCGAATACAAATTCGCATAAACGAAACAGATGCGATACGATTAAATTTCAGTAAGCTGCCCGTTAAATATATATATTAAGGTGTTATTCTTTAGGTTAAAGTAATGAAACCTTTAATATCTTTACAAAGCTAAAATTAAAGTTCTGAGTACATTTTCTAATGTAGCAGGCAACATAGACTATATTAAAAGTTTCATAAAGTTGAGATATTAGTTTATGGTGTCGAAACTTTGCTCCCCGAGCCGACGTTGTAAGGTTAACCAGCACTTGCGTACTATAGGGTTAAAAGACCGCGGGCGCGGTCCGGATTACCCTATTAAAAAAGGAAGCTACTTCTAACCTCGCCGACACTTCAATACGATACACTATTTACTTCAGCCGCAATACACACATGGAGTGGCCTCCTTATTCGCACACCATGGAAATGATAAACACGGTGTGATCGATATTCAAGTACGTTTGTTTTTATCGTGTGTCAATAGGAGAAAAGGTTCGTTTACGGCGAGCTTTCGCTTTCCCGACTTACGCAACGGGATGGGCACGTGGACGCCCTGCGTGAATTGACAGCGGACACTGTCCAAGTCGATAGAACGAGAGTCGACCGTGACTGCGACGCGGACCACACGTATTTCTGAAGTATCGTAGGAAAGGCAGCGGGCGAGTCGCCGCCGGGTCGAGTGCCCGCGAGAGCGATGTGCGGCGGGCAACGCGGCCGGAGCGGGACTGGGCCGACGTCGGTCGCGCCTGCGTGTGCCGCACGAACTCCTCCCCCGATTGATGTAATATTTATCTTGGATTAAGAACTAGATAAGAAGCCATCGCGAGACGCGAAACCACTTTGACCTAAACAACTTTCACTTAAAAGCAAACATAATTTTGAACAGCTTGCATCTGAGGACTAGTATTAAATCCGTAGGAGTTTTGGGGTGGTCTAAGGCTATGTTTTAGTTTAAACAAGGATTGGTTCATTTGATTAGGCACTCGCGGAGGCCCGTTCGGATCAATCCATTGCGGTCCGTCGGTCGGGGCGCTCCGGCGTCGGTCGGGCGGGTTCGCGGCTCGCGTGACGTCACGGCGGGACGCACGCGCGGCGACAGGTGGGCGCAATGCGCCGCACCTATCATATGATTATGACGTTTCCTATTAGATTTGGTGCCGGGACATTTGGCTGGAAATTGCTTGCGGCAAGTTAGCACACAGCGATCGCCGCCGGAGGGTTGGCTGTTTATGCAATTGACACGGTAGAAACTTTCAATTACGTGAATATTTTTATTTCGCGTACAAAAATGTAGCGAATGCATTACTAGATTTTGTAGTCACTTATTTATTTATATTTGAGTCGCAAGATCATCTTTTGTGTACCGGGTACGTTAAAGACCTACTGCTAGGAGGGACATCTAAAAAAAATCCATGACGTAATTTATGAACTGCCCCAAAAGTTATTAAACACCATATAGCCATCAGCAACGATAAATGTTATTAAACTAATAACATTAAATCAGTCATTCGTGATTATAACTAAGTTAACTAACATTAGACGACACTAGTTTGTTGTAATATCTAAATAGCATCAGCCTTCTGAACAACACCAGATAATATCAAACAAATTAAACTTGTACTCATTAAACGCGGCCATTTTGTAAGACATAATTATGTTGATGGTTCACTTAAGCCCATAAAAAGTTGCCATAGATAATAAACGGTCCAATAGGGTAAGCTTTCATAGACAACATCCTGGTCCCGAAAGGGGATTATGAAGTTTAAAATTAATACCCCCAGTTTAATTTTAAAATGGCGGTCGTTGTGTATCTTTGCCGTAAAGTAACGTCACTATGGACAAACACAAAATTAAATCTCTAAGATAAAAATGGTACCAATATTTCAAAGAAGAACTGTATGTATGGAAATCATATACCTTTTTTAATTAGACAATTGCGTTTTTTATGCTACGCTGGTACTGTATACCATAGTCTATGATAGCATGCTAGCAACGCCAGAGGCATCACTCGTGCGTCACTATCTCCAAGGAAAGGGATAGCAGCTGGATAGGAAGAATACTAAAGAGAGGTTAGGAAGGATATTAAGAGGATATTTATGTCTCCGGCACTCTCACTCATCATACGAAATACAATGGTAGAAGTACCTACGGTTGTTTCGCGCTGATCTTCTGTAAGATGGTGGTACTTCCCCATTGGAGCCGGTCAATTCATGCTGGGTCAAATCTCTACCTCTAGAAAATATTACAAATGCGAAAGTGAGTTTGTTTGTTTCTTATGCTTTTACATAACCGATAGTCTTGAAACTGTGCAGTTTAGAACCCAGAAAAGGACAGGCTATTTGTATCTTAGAATTGTAAATGGTTTCCGTGGTAGCTAATATTACATAGAGATAATTAATGTGTGTAGCATGACTTGTTCATATTCTGAAGTCCACGCAGGCAAAGTCGCTTGGAGAATGTAGTATTCAATAATTTTATAATGACGTCGTGAAAAAATCAATTTGCGGTCCACGCTGGCTAAAATTTAAAATAATGTCCAACTATGTTACTAGTTTCAAAAATATTGAAAATATTATGCACCCTTGTGAAGCGAGGACGAGTCACTGTATTTTAATGAAGGATATCTTAACGAAAAAACCGTTAAACTAGCTTAGTCATGGGTCGAACTCACGCACTTTTTTGGGGTTTATATATACTCGTACGTGTGTGTGTGTCTAAAGGCTGATGGATGGATGGATGGATATGTATGTGTCTGCTGCCTGTCCTAAAAATAAGTATACAAAAGCGGATACTCTGTACGCTCAAAACTCCTGATTTGATTTAAGATTAGATTAATGTTAATTTTTTTCATATTGTGCGACTACTGATCATGAGGTTTCGGGTTCGATCCCCGGATTGGGCAAAAAAAAAATCAGTATGTAGTAATTTGCCCGGTAGACGGCAAGAAGCTCGTCCCCTATTACGTGAGACTTAAACATAGCTGGCGACTCGTGGGTGTATAATACACCTCTGCCTACGCCTTCGGGGATACAGGCGTAATGGTACGTGTGGTTTTTTTTTTCATATTCATATTATTATAAATGTTAAATGCAGCATATATAAATGTTAACAACTAGTTTTCCAAACATATTACAGGTGAAAGAAATATATTTTAATAAAACCGTTGTGTGGTGTTCTCTTCGGTAAGCTTATATCCAGCAATAGATGACGAAAGATTGATGATACAAATACATTAATGGAGCCAGTTACATACAGTAATCAAAGATCACATCAATCATTCCGCCATTCTCTTTACAACGGGGCCTAAGAGATCTTATATCAGTAAGACAGCTTCCACACGTAATATATTCCATTTATCTAAACTAAATGCTCTCCAACTATTTTTATAACACGTATCGCAATGAAATGGCATAAATTGCCACTACAGAACAGCTTTTAATGCATTTTTTTTTAATTTGAAAGGCCTTGATTACACTTCAAACTGGTAAACATTTTATCCCGCTGCTATATCGGGAACCTAAGATTTAAGCCGCGGGCAAAGGCTAAAAATTAGATAAACTTAAAAAGTACCTGTTTACTAAATATTTATTAACTGCATCTCGTAAAATTAGAGATATGTACGCATGCGTATGCTATGCATTAAACATCAACCATGATTTTTTGTAAGAAATAACATTTTTCAGGATATCCTTACTAATTTTATAAATCCAAAAAAATTAGTTTTTTCTTTCGCTTTGACGCTGAAACTACGGAATCTATCTTAATGAAATTACACATATAGTCTGGGGCGCAAAAATATCAATTCCTGTGGGATAGCAATTTTTGCATAAAGACAATTACTGCGCCATAGAGTGATGTATTTATATACTAAAGTGGATACGGACGGAGTTGCGGGCAAAATCTAGTATGTAGATAAACTTAAAAAGCAAAACTTTATCTAAATAAGAAATTTGATCCAAACCGTTACAGCCGTTTTCAAGATACACAAAATATTTTATTTATATATGTACCTATGTATACAAGGATTGCTCATTTGATATTATTAGATACTTAGTTACCGTGTGAGGCCGGCTTTAGAATTGTCCCACCCCTCTCCACCCATGGGAGTCGTATGAGCCGACTGAGCGGATACCGGGGGAGTGAGCAGCAGCACTCCCTCGAGTATTAACAACATCCACTGCGATCGCTAATCCACTTGCCAAGCGTGGCGATTACGGCACTATCCCCTACTCTTGGGGAGGCCTATGTCCAGCAGTGGACTTTAAAAGGCTGATGGATGGATGCATGAAGATACTTATTAGATTTGAAGTTATCAGATTAGATAAGATGATATAAAACATACAAATATATAAGAACATCAACACTGACAGTGAACCATTAAAGGAATTTCCAAAAAAGGGAGGCCTTAACATCGAGCGATGGCTTTGCAAATTTGTTTTTTGTTTCGTCGTTTAGCTGACGCGGCTGTGATTAAACACAGCCTGTTGCTCGATTTAAATGTACTGAGTTGATTTATGATATAGGAGATTAGCAATTTTCGTATTGCAAAAGTAGAAGATTAGCTTTAATTAAAAATTTCAATGCGGTGACGAAATACGTTATGATACACCCATGCATAACATGAATTTGAAAGAAAATTGTAAGAATTGAACAAAAAAAGAAAAATTAATTCGAACTAATGTTTTATGTCTTATTTGTATTTTTTTATTGCATGTAGTGGCGGACGAGCCACGGCCCATATGATGGTAAATAGTAATCGTCGCCCGTGGACTCGACTATACCGAGAGTATTGTCAAGCCGCTGCTCACCAATTCATTTCACAGATATAAAATGAAATATAAACGGCTATCTCCTGCTACAGCCAAAACGCAACGATGTGCTTCACATGGCCGGTCACACAGGTGATGGTGGTACCAACCCGCTCTGGCCCGATACCAAGTAAGTACTCCCACTTGGTACCCAGCCCTACCACCAGTCATGCAATGGATGATAATTGCTTACTTCCCTTAGTCGCCTCATACGACACCCGTGGGAAAGAATGGGGTCGTGATACTTGTATTCTTAGTCCGTCACCCCACGGACATAAGAAACGCGATTAAATGTTTCGTGATGGCGATAAAGGTAAATATACTTTAGAGCCTAACTTACTCGTAAATAATTTTCATAATTTAAAGACACCTTAGTTATGATTTTTATTATTTATTTAATTTGGAAGGTCATTTTAGTAGAAATTATGTTTCTAATTATTATTAATGGTTAAATATTTTGTAAGAAAATAATTGAAGGAACCAACGAATTACTTAATTTGAGAGGAAAACTATGTTCTTTGAATGAACATTCGCATAATGCGAAAGTGAAACTGAATTTGTCTTTAGTGCTCTATTAAAAGAAGCATTGATATTTTTGTGTAGTACTAATTCGGAATATTTTGATATATTTAAACAGATAAAAAGCGACTTCAAAATGAAGCTACACACTTTAAATATAAAAGTACATGTAAGTGAATTATGTAGGATTGCTGTTTCTAAGCGGTCGTAGACGTGCTACGAATGCTACGCGCTGCGTATACATGCTACGGTTATCTTCGCTATTTCTTTGCGACTACTACTACGTGTTTCGTGCGCTGTTTCGTTATTTGAATTTTCATTACAAATTTTGTAGAGTAGCATTTCTAAACCCTTTTTCATTTCCACAAACCAAAAGGATAAGAATGTTCTAAATTTCGAGTGCCTTATCACAAAAGCTGCCACAGATGTTCATGGCAACCGTAACGAACGGCTTATCATACTTTTCTAGGACGGAACACACTATGATATGCAACGAAATACGTATTCGCGGCTATAATGGCTCATTCACAATAGTGTAGTAGTCAAGTAGCCACAGTAGCAGAAAGTTGTTTGACTGCAAGAGAATTGAAAAAAAAGTCTTCGTTTATGATTTTTATGTTTCGTTCTCAATATATGCTACAAGGTCCCTTGCACCGCCTGCTGGCACGACAGCATCACACATTTCAGTAATACATTTTGCAAATAATCTAAAATTGGTGGGATCGCTTTACAGTATGTCGTACTGTAATTATTTGACCATAAAGTCAAATGAAATTTCTTCACGGCAACAGAAAACGATTAAAGTTCAGGTTTTCTCAGCTATTGGATTTTGAATGAGAATTTCAATTTATTTTGGCGCTACCTGAGATAGATGTAACAGAGTTCAATAACTTTTAAAACAAAAGTAAATCTATTTTTGATATATATTATTATTAGCACTTGACATTTTCAGCTACTTTAAAGAATAAATTATTTGTGAATTATTAGATGTGTTCTTTAAAAGTAAATCTACTTAATAATATAAAAGCTAATAACATAATATGGACATCTAACTTCAATTACAATTACACTTTTTGTTTATAATATTTAAATACAAAATATCATATCCATCTATTCATCAGCCTTTTAACGTCCACTGCTGGACATAGGCCTCCCCAAGAATAGGGCATAGTGCCGTAATCGCCACGCTTGGCAGGCGGGTTGGCGATCGCAATGGATGTTGTTAATACTCGAAAGAGTGCTGCTGCCCACTCCCTCGGTATTCCCTCAGTCGGCTCTTACAACTCCCATGGGTAGAGAGGGGTGGGAAAATTATAAAGCCGGCTCTACGCCAAAAATAACAACAAATATCATATAACAGCTCTTAAATATTGAATAATACATACGAGTACACATATATTTTGTTCTCTCTGCCTACCCCGCAAGGGAGATGGCGTGTTGATAAGTTAGTTAGTACACACATAGATACATCGTATAATACCGAAAAAAGTGCAGATAAACAATGGGTATTTAGAAACTACAAAAACAAAAGGATCTATGCACCATCTAAGTGAGAAACTAATATTATTACAATCACTTCATTCTATTAATTAAGCAGACAACACTACTACGAGATTAAAAACCTCGGTACAGAGCCCTAATGTCTAGTAGTCTTTGGACCACGGAGTTGACCAACTTCTGTCTCACTGTGGACAAGGCTTCCGTCCAATGGTAGTTACATATAGTATTTACAGAAAGAAATGCCGTGGTTGGGACCGGTGAAGGCACAGATACTCTCATCGCCCCTCCATCAGTCTTCTCTTCACTCCCTTTGCCGTTTCCTGGGATTAGCGAGGCAAGTGACACCCCAGACGTGTCACTACTATTACTTGCGTTTGTGGGCTATGTACCTGCTTACGTGTTTGGCGCTGATATAGTACGAGTATATAAAAAAAAATCATTTTAATCTAAATAACAATTTCCCATTTCACAATCAGACAAAGCTTACAAACCGTTTATCCAGATTTTGTAAACCACACAGTGTCTAACATTAATCATAGGCGTCAGTGTCGGTTTGATAATAACAATGAAACAATTGCGGTTGCAGCGCACTCGCCAAATTATTACGTGCAGTATTTGGTAGCGCTTTTGGGTAAGAAACAACAAAATATCTACTTTTTTTTACTTTTTAAGCGTTAGACATGTCTGCTACTTAATAGAATACTTTTATGAAAATAGACAGTAATAAATTATAAATAGTAGACGCATATTCAAAACATATTCTTTTTGACTGCACACGACGGAGTGGTCTACCGGCCTCCCGCTTTGATTGTGGGTGAGATTCACACACAGGACATCTCTCTGTGTGATTCACAAATGGTTGTTCTGAGTCTGGGTGTTTATGCTGGCAGCACCAGGGGTATTACTCGTGCGTCGCCTAGTCCAAGAAAATGATAAGAGCTGGAGAGGAAAAATAATAAGGACTATCCACTCCTTATTAAAAACTACTCCTTATAAAAAGGCATGAAATGATTACGCTTGCCTGATGCAAACAACTATGCTATATATATGGCGTAAACTGTCCAGGTTTGGTTTAAAGGGATTAAGGATAAATCAAATTACATAATTAAGTTTGGCCTATAAGATTTAAGTGCTCTTTACGTTTATCAGATGTCCTGCGAGAACTCACGTTTAATCAGCCCAAAACATCTTATCTGACAGATTGTTGATATTTTGTTACTAATGAAAGGAGTTCAATGTTAATGGAAATTATTCTCAACTGGTTGATTAGTGTTCCCCTGAACCTGGGTTAGTGAATTGCTTTTATGCTTAAATTGCTGAGTTTCAAAGCCGTACAATGTGTGGGAATGCATATCACTTTTGCCGACCAACAGCTATTGTGATACGATTAACGTCATAATAATATTTCCGAGCAAACTGCCGCTGTAACATGAGCGATGAATGTTTATTATTAAATCATGCGAGTTAAATTAAATCATAGAAAACGGATCTTATATAATATTTAAGTTGTTTGGCTACCACGGAAATTATTGTACAATTGTTTTCTTGGAAACTTGCTTTTATTAAATAAAGCATATATTTTTAAAGTTTAATAAAATGATTAAGCTGATTTGGATGAAATTTGGTAGGGAATTGTTGTAACATATAAACTTTTTATCCCGAAAATGTTAATACGGAACACGAAACATTTTTTTTAAATTACTGTGTGTACCTCACGCATAAACTATTTTGATCTGTATTTTAGCACTTGCTTGGCCACTTCAAAGAACAAATTATTGTGAAAGTGGAAAAACAGAGCTTCTCGCTCGCAGTAAAGCTCTTTTCCCACTTTTACTATAATTTATTCTTTGACACAAAAACTAGTGAAAGGATTTTGATTAAACTTTTTTATTTGATAACTTCTAATTAGTCTTAAAAACTGTTATCCCGCTACTAAATCGGGAGCCTGACATATCACCAGCATTTTTTCCGGTGTAGCCCCGGGCAAAGACTAGCTTATAATAAGTTCTTTGCACCGATATTAAAGTAGATACTGCAAGTACAAATTTATTAAACTTTGTAAAACTAAACCTTCCGGACAAATGGTGAGAGAAAGCGTATAAATAAAAATATCATAACACCGCAGTAAATACTTTTTCAAGCTCCCGAAAGTTGAAAAAAGCGCTTTTGAAACCCGTCTACAGCCGAGTTTATTACTGCTACGGATATGAACCGGCGACTCGTTATAAAACTTAGCTTAAGCCACCGCACTGGTTTAAAGCGCAGCTTTCAGTTAAAATTAACGACGCAAGGTGCGCACCGCCGCTTCGTTAAAACACGTATAAAACCCATACGTAAGGTTGGATTGAGCAAGTAATTTTCACTTATATTTTTAATCAATTTTTAAAATTTCATCATGGGTTTCGCGTTAGTTTCGTGAGTCCAATATACTATTACTTTTGGAATACAAGCATATACAAACATTAAATACGTAAGCCAAGTGCACAACAAACCTACGTTATATACGTAAGTGAGTTATCCCTTGTGTAATGGGATGCTTTAGTCTCTTACCATCTCTTACCTTTTTCTCTTACGTTGCCAAGAGTAAACGGAATCCGTGGTATTATTTACAATATTTACATATTCAGACAGTTTTTGCACTAACCAGGAGATTCAAATCCGATTTCGAAGTTGCCTTCATACAAGTTGCACGTTTATGCCATAGGACCAATTATACGGTCTAAAAAATTTGGTGACTTGTTTCATGATTTAAAATAAAGTCTTTATGGTTTTAATCGAATAATATAATAAAAGTATAGAAATAAAAATATGATCAGTTTCTTGGCAACGTCAATATCCTTTGCCTTACAACAACATAGAATCGCAATTCTCCTTCAACTGTATACCATAGCAAAGTGAAGTATAAACAGCAAATCGAGAAATAACAACGCCTCTCTATTTTTTCCCTACCATATGAAATATGGGATTCCCTTCTCTACTTTGCCTTACTTTCGAGTTACGGTCTCAAGTTTGTACTATTATAAAGCTGTAACTGTACATTGCTATGTCTGTACATTGAAGATACTATTGTATTTGAAAAAAAAAATCTAATAAAATATATCTCTGAAGATAAACCATTATTATTAGAATTTTTGTCTGTTTATTTGACCGCACCACACGTAAAAACTTAATTTGATAAGCGTATAGTCTAATAGAGATTAGTCTAAAAACTTATACACGTTTTCTCTCGCTACTACTCGTATATCGGCAACCTGATAATTAACCTAAAAATTTGCTTTTGTTTGCGGTGGAGCCGCGGGCAAAAGGCTAGTTTCTTTATATAATTAATCTAATACCGCTTAAATATAGCTTGAGATTCTTAAAATTGTGACAGATGAGTTTTTTTAGAAGAAATTAGGAAGTTTTAAAAATTTATAATAAAATCATCACAATAACATGTATAGTTTAGGAACGCAAAGTCCACAAACGCTCAAACATTCATTTTTTAAATCTACTAATATTGTATATGCGTTAGTTTATAAATTTAGTAACACTTGAACTCACATACTTAACACTTCGTAGTTGAATGCCTACTACTATCTTCGAATTAAACTTTATTGAACCAAACAGTGCAGGTAAATTCTCTTTTTACCAACAATAAGAATTTTTGTTTCTTTTCTAAAAGCTTTAACTCCGATTCCGAGAATAAAGTTGAGAAACTTTAACTCTATGAACTTTAAAGATGTTTTTATTTTCTTTACTTTATATTTTATCTTTTGCATCCCGCCTTCAGATCTGCATTTCAGTTTTAGGGTTCCGTGATAATATTTCCAGACCAATGAAGCAATGTCTACCAATTCCAGTGGTCCACCAGTAATAGGCGGATAGATAGCACACGGCGGGTTTATTTAGTGCCCCCACCCCACACTACCATTCGCTACCCCGAACGACAGGGTGTGCGGTTAGTTACATTTCTTTCTGCTTTAACAAAAAAACAGGTTTCTGTTAACACCTTCATTGCAATATCCTGAGTCTTATCTGTTTTCTAAATAAAAAATATAAGGAATTTTCTATTGACATCTAACACCTCCTAACATTGAAGTGATTTAATAGATACAGAAGGGCTTTAAATTAATCAGGGCCGCTTGATGGTCAGTGGTAAATGCCGTTTATAATGCCTTAAGCATAGCCAAATGTTGCCTATTGCAATGGTTTACACAGAGCTCATCGCCGTTTTACAACCAACCGTACTAGGGTCCATCCATACCACCTGGAGACGATCTTGTCCAAGACGGTTCGTTTTCAGCGTTCCTTTCTACCAAGTACGTGTAAGATCTGGAGTGAACTTCCTGCTGCGGTGTTTCCTCAGCGTTACGACTTGTCCGTCTTTAAACGAGGTTTGAGAAGACCTCTTTACTCACGGTAGGCAGCGGCTTGGCTGTGTCCCTGGTGTTGCCAAAGTCCATGAGCGGTGGTTACCACTTAAAAAAGCAGAAGTCCTCTCTTTTGCACTTTGTGGTTAGAATATTATCTGCCAGATACCAAAGATCTACCTACGAGGAGTGATCAAAAAGTAGTGAGAATGACATACTCCTTGGTAAGAAAAAAAAAATACTGGCAGGCATAGCTCAGATACATATTTGTAATAATAATAAAGGAAAAAATCTTCGATTCTCTTTTGTTTTTTTTCTGAATGTAGTCATTTGTTTGCTTCGTGTCGGAACGTGTTCTCGAAAATGGAGAAAAACGAAGTGCGAGCCGTTATTAAATACCTCTGTTTAAAAAAGTTAACGACGCAAGAGATTCATTGCGATTTGGAGGCAACATTAGGAGAGTCTGCTCCGCCGTATTCCACTGTTGCAAGGTGGGCTGCTCAATTTCGAGTAGGGAGAACGAGCATGGAAAACGAGCATCGTTGCGGCCGTCCATCGACGTCAGTCACCCGATTCATATCACACAATTTTCTCGACTTTCGCAACATTTTCTTAAATGTTGCGAAGGTCGAGAAAATTGTATTGAGCGATCGAAGAGTTACCATCCGATACTTAATTCAAGAAACGGGAATTTCATATGGAAGTATTCAATCCATATTGAAACAATCTTTGAATATGAGAAAAGTCTCCGCAAGATGGGTGCCGAGAATGTTAACCGACAGTCAGAAACAAAATCGACTTGACATTTCGAATATATTGTTGGACAAGTTTCAAGAAGATTCTGAAAACTTTTTGTCTCGTTTCGTAACAATGGACGAAACATGGGTCCATCATTTTGATCCCGAGACAAAACAGCAATCTTCGCAATGGATTATACAAATGGCCATCATCACCGACCCTGAAGAAGTTTCGTGCCGTGGCATCGGCTGGCAAGGTTATGGCCTCAATATTTTGGGACTCAGAAGGGATATTGTTGATTGATTACCTAGAGCGTGGAACCACTATTACAGGCTAATATTATGCAGCTTTAGTTCCCAAGTTGAGGAATGCCATCAAAGAGAAAATGAGAGGGAAACTTCGAAGGAGCGTGCTGTTTCATCACGACAACGCAACCCGCGCACAGGTCGGTAGTTGCGATGGCTGCCATTCAGCAAGCTGGCTTCGAATTGGTTGACCACTCCTCTTATTCACCAGATCTGGCGCATAGCGATTTTTATCTGTTCCCCAAATTGAAAGAATACTTAAGGGGAAACAGGTACGAAGACGATAACGAGGTGATGGATGCCGTGGAGAGCTTTTTGTAGGACCAAGACAAAACTTTTTTTTGAAAGGGATTGAAGCCTTGGAAATGCGCTGGACTCGGTGTGTAGAGACACTCGGAGACTATGTAGAAAAATAAATTATAAAGTTATCCATAGTCATTATATTCTATCTCATTCTCACTACTTTTTGATCCCTCCTCGTAGATGTGCCTGGATAATTTTGTTCAACAGCCTGGCTCACACTTGACCAGTTTTACACCAATTGGGATCATATTATACGGTTCTTCGTTATTCTTCAGTCCGACTCGTAAAATGGAAAAGTTTTACAGCGTGTTAAGGGTTTATAATTGGTTTTTCAAGTTTCAAGAAATTACTTGTCAGCTTGTTTGGTTGGGAGTTTAGTGTTTGCAGCCTATTTTCGTGCTAGTATATGCTTTTATGAGAACTGACCGGGGGGGTTAGGCAGAATCTCATATCTCACATGTCGATCGTATCGTGATAACTGTAATTGGTTGAGAGATCACCGTGATTGGCCAACGGATTATTGTGACATCACGCGTCGGTTTCTCAACCAATCAAAGTGATCACGATACGGTCGACACGTGAAATATGAGATTCTGTCTAACCCCCCTGAATAGACAAATTAGGTCACGTCTTAATATTTAGCACATTTAGTGTGCTACTAAATTTGAGAAGGATAGACGTTTAAGACAAATTTTATAGATATGTATAAAAAGTTGAAGTATAATATGGATATTATTAATACATTTTTATAGCCCGGGAAAATATTGTCTATTAGCTCACTGATAAACTATTCAAACATAGACAAAACATAAGCTGAATGAAACGCATTTTCTCTGTAAATCTGTCACATTACTATAATTTATTTATGTGTTTATTATTTTACATCGCTGTTGCAAATATTATAATTAGAAATGATTTTTATTGTCATAAAATCCCCTAGATTATAATAGAATATTATTAATAATTCAAATCCTTTATGCCTCAACTCCGTAATACAGAAGATTTAAACTAACTTGCGTACCTCCAGTGGTCTGTAGTCCACGTTGATAAATTGCTAGCTATTATATGGAGAGCAGGAGCAAGTCACTTACCTGAAAGTAAACGTTGATATATTAGGCGACATATCATGAGAAATATGCTACAAACTAAATATTAAAATTGTTAGGTAAAAATAATATAAATTAAATAGTTTTTTACACTGCGAGGGTGATAAGCAAGCGTACAACTGATCATAGTGTAAGCGGGTACCGTCAGCTTATAGACGCCAGAATTACCAAGGTATTTGGGCGTTGCCTGCCTCGGGGAAAGGGATAGGAGGTGAATAAAAAGGATTATAAAAGAAGCGATTAGGAGTAGGTTCTGAAGATTCAAAAGTAAAATTTACAAACATAAATTCGCTCCGTGTGGTGACGGACTAAGAATAAGAATATTAAAAAATGCATTATACTATAATTTTCCTTGTCCGTGTGGTGGCGGATTAACAATACAAGTGCCACCACCCCATTCTTTCCCGCGGGTGTCGTACGAGGCGACTAAGAGCAGTAAGCAATTATTATCGAATGCATTGCTGGTGGTAGGGCTGGGTACCAAGTGGGAGTACTCACTTGCTATCGGGCCTGAGCGGGTTAGTACTACCATCTGCCTTGTGACCGGCCAAGAAGCACATCGGTGTGTTTTGGTTGTAGCAGGAGATATACATTAATTCTTTCATTTCATATATGTTAAATGAAATGGTGAGCAGCATCTTGACAATACTCTCAGTATAGTTGAGTCCATGAGCGACGGTTACCATTTACCATCAGGTGGGCCGTGGCTCGTCTGCCACCATATATATGCAATAAAAAACATAAGTTAACAAACCCTCAATAATGTATTAATAAAAACTTTTCTCGGCATTTGACATGAAAGCAAGGCTTCTTCTTTTGCTAAAGTTTAAATTTTTTTACAACACACACATAGCCTAACGCCTGTATTCCCCGAAGGGGTAGGCAGAGGTGTATTACACACCCACGACTCGCCAGCTATGTTTAAATTCCACGTAATAGAGGGCGAGCCTATTGACTTCTACCGAGCACATTTCCAAACTCCGGGCTGTTACTGAGAATTTTTCTTTTTAGGAAAAAGCTCAATAACATTGCCCGACCCGCGGATCGAACCCGAGACCTCATGACTCACGACTGCTAAGTCGCATGATGGATGGATATTTTTTTACATATTTTATATTTATATTTTAGCTTGAAAACAATGGCAGAGATTGAATGCCTCGGCTTAAGTTTGACGCGCTGACAGCCGTCGATGTAGCAATTAAAATGATTGTGAATGGATGCTTTATGCCAGCCAACCTAGACGAGCAATCACGCGAAGACTTCAAGTCTTAATAACATAAGGCTTAAAGTAATATAGCACAAATAATTTGAGTAAGCAATCGATACATTTATGGAGTGTCTTTTCAAAAAGGTTTATTTTGTCATGAATGTTTAGCTGGGTGCAACGAACGAAAACATTAAAAAGTAAGTTTCTTTGGTGCTGAACAGAATGCTTTTCTGTAGGTAAAAATTAAATAAAGGTGTTGTTTTTTAAAATCACTGAGAATACTTTCTGATATTTACGCGAATGTTACACATTTTGAAATAAAACTACGTTTACGGAATCTATCGCATTTACTTGATTTTCTACTATCCCGATGTTTCGAATACTTCACAGCATTCATGATCATTATCATTGAGAATGTGGAATTAGGAATGCGTTACAATGAAGAAAAGGTATTTTTCCAAAATAAGAAATATCCCTAAAGAAAACACTTCTTATTAAAAAATGTTCAGGTGAGTTTGTTTGTTTGTAATCTTGACCTTGTAACTACTTAGTCGATTATCGCAAAACATAGAATACATATATTCAGGGTATAAATAGAGAAGAACATACTACTGTTTATCCCAGAAAAACATTGGATTCTTGTATGTCGCTCGTCGAAATACTGTATGTATTTCAACGAGTGACATACAAAAATCCAATTTGAAATATTGTATGTATTTTGACGAGCGTATGGTCAAGAATATATGCGATGCCAAAGTAGAAGGATGTAGGTAGGTACATGAGGAGGAACCTACCTAGCCCAAATCGGTCATGTATTGAAGAAAGGTGAAGTCAGGAGTCTCGGCTAGCGAGTATGAAGAGAATTATGAATGTTGAGGAAGTGAGAGATGTATGCAAGAATAGTCTTTTGGCACTTTGTTCTCTCTGCCTACCCCGCAAGGGAGATGGCGTGATGCTAAGTAAGTAAGTAAAACCTCTATAAAATACTGCAAACCACAACATTCTCAGAATCTCTAAGCAACAAGTCTCTGACGGTGAAGGATCTTAAAGCACTCAGAGAAGTAAACTGTTTTATCATCGCTGTAGCTACGTATTTACTGCATACGCCGAAACAAACGAACTGCTTACTGTTCTGCCAGCCGAGAGGGAAACAAATATATGGCTTAGTACCGAAACCTCATTCGTTATCATTGCTCAACACAAAATAACGCATCACACATTCAGTAGAGCTCGATAAGTTTCAACAATCGTATCACAAAGCAATAAAGTCGCGTTTGGTATGTCTTGGCATTCAATAGCTGCGTCAATTTGGATTTGATGAATGCAGGGCTCCCAACTGAAATAATTTCTTCCATTCATCTGCTAAAATATTACGTGCCGACTCTCTGACTAATGAATTCATTTCAATAGAGGGTCTCACAGTCCACAGAACTAAAGCTATCTGTAAAGATGACGAATAGTAAAAGGGAGTCTCCATTCCTGCGCGAGATTAGTGTTTGAGTCCTTGTCGGCTCTCATTACGACAAATAGATTTCATCAATTACATTACGACTAGTCGCATTGTGACAGTAATAAATATGAACTATTTGTTTTATGAACGAGGAAGTTTTGTACATAATTTTATACGCGCTATTATACACAAATATTAATGTATCGGGTCTTAATCGCGTATATAATGTTGAGGTTGAATACCTTAATTTCCCGACGTTTCGACCGTATTGCATCGGCCGTGGTCAAGGGTTGACTCCGTGACCTCGGCCCGTGACCACGGCCGGTGCAATACGGTCTTTAAGGTATTCAACCTCAACATTATATACGCGATTACAACCCGATACATTAATATTTGTGTATAATGTGTACAAATCGCAAAAGTTTAAAAGTCTTTATACGCGCTTTTCTATTTTCGAAATATTTCGTATTTTAAAAGTAATATAACGCTCCAGTACATTATTTTGATATCTATACTATTAAGCTGTAACAGAGATGTGTCTGTACATTTAAGATATTTGAGAAAAAAAAACTAGACGTCGCGGGACGTCTATCAGATGTGAAAGCATCGAAATTATTTTGTAGAAATAAAATTATCATAACTTGACAAAGTACTCCTCAAGACGAATCAAACGAGTATAAACTCGATAGAGTTGTATTTCATTACAGAGTTACTGTGGCCACCTTCCAGCTCCATCGTCAGACCCTGGATACCATCTAGAGACAAAGTACTCGTCAAGACAAATCATACGAGCCCAAGCTCGATGGATTTATGTCGTTTTATAACGGAGTTCCTATGGCCACCTTCTAGCTCCATCATCAAACCCTGGATACCATCTAAAGACAAAGTACTCGTCAAGACGAATCAAATAATTCCAAACTCGATGGGGTTGCGTCGTTTCATTACGTAGCTACTGTGGTCACCTTCCAGCTCCATCACCAGACCCTGGATATCATCTATGACTGAAGTTCTAGTCAGGACATTTCAATCGAGCCCTAACTCGACGGGGTTGCGTCATTTCATTATAGAGTAACTGTGGCCACCTCCCAGCTTCATCATCAGCCCCTGGTTACCATCTAGACACTAAGTACTTGGCAAGAAGAATCATACGAGCCCAAACTCGATGGGGTTGCGCCGTTTCATTATAGAGTTCCTGTGTCCACCTTCCAGACCCATCATCAGATCAGCTCCATGTCAATGTCAATTTCAGCTCAATCGGAAACCGGGAAGTGTGTCAAATTTAACTTGCAAGATTAGAATGGGACAAGTAGGTACAATAAAAGCGTCGCCACGCTAACACCCGATTTTACCCTCCCTCCGCATTAGATGTTTCACATCAAAAATACTGTATTAGGCTATATAGACGCTATATATACAACCTAAAAACTAGCTTTTGGTTAAGCAAAGGCTAGTTAGTGTATCTCATAAGATTACTGTGTGATGTAATTACTGTTTAATTGTAATTGTTTTTGGACTTAAATAAAATATATTCTACTAAAGAAGTTTATTTAAGAATTATGCATAGAAACCTTCCTTGAAAAATACCTAAACGCCAGTGATAACGGTTTTACCTTCCGTTGCGTGCATATAGATTTAGAGTTATTATTATACATAAGAATTATGTACATTGCAGTTTAACAGACACAGGCGTTAAGTACGGAAAAGTACAGTTGAAAGTTTGTACTAATTGTAAAGTTGGCAAGAAAAGCGTGTTCTGTACGAAACGTTCCCCATAGTTCATACCGATACTGTCATAATAAGTGGGGAAAGTCGAATGATATATAACCAGTTTTAAACACCATTATCCTGCAGCTAGAGCCAAGAGAATGTAACGGCAACATACACCGCAGAGGTAATTATTAAGCTAAATGTGTAGAGGCAACTCCTAATTGCTGTTAATAAATCTGAATAGTGCATTAAATGCACTTAAGTTACGGGTGTTAAATTGCGAATGTTGTTTTGTGATTAAAGATTGTAATGTTTTAACAGTAACAGATGCGCTACTTGCAAACAGCAGTGTGCGACTTGAAACTAACCCTCGCTCGATAAGAACTGTCTAATTCTTGCTTCAAGGATGGCAAACAAGTATACAGCCACTTAACGTACGGTTATCGCTAGGAACGCCAGGAGCATTACTCGCGCGATACCAGCCCTATTTTTGTTAAAGCAGAAAAACATTTACCTAGCCGCATATCCCGTCGTTTTAAGCAAATAGGGCAATGTGGGGCCCTCACCCACTAAATAATCTCGCCATGTGCTATCTCTCTGCCAATATTAGCAGAATCAATGTGACGTCACTTCAGTGGTTGCAGTGCCCAGCATGGGGTTCGGGTATCCAGCGCTCTTACTCACCAAACAAAGCGTAACATTAAATATCTACCTCTACTTGCAAGGCTGCGCCACCGGACAAACAATTAACAACTAACCACTGCTTGTGTAGTCGGGAATTGTTCCAGTTATTTTCAAAGTTCAGACGGTGGAGTTAGACAAATGTGGTCTAGGGACCCTTGTGAGCAGCAGGCCGTGAACGACTTCGATACATCTCCGGTTTGTTTTGCGTTGTTGTTTGGAAAACAGAATAAATACACCTATGTGGAGAAATGTGGTATCATTACGAGTACATTGTTTCCGTGTGGTGACGGACTAAGAATACAAGTGTCACCACCCCATTCTTTCCCACGGGTGTCGTATGAGGCGACTATAGGAAGTAAGCGATTAACATCCATTGGCTGTAGCAGGAGATAGCCGTTTATTATTTCATTTCATATCTGTGAAAGGAAATGATGAGCAGCGGCTTGACAATACTCTCGGTATAGTTGAGAGTGCGACGATTACCATTTACCATCAGATGGGCTGAAGGTCGTCTGCCACTACATGCAAAAAAAAAAATGAAAAGTTTCTGGAAATATTTAAGCCTTTATATAAAATGTTTATTCTTGGTAGTAGCATACGTCAAGGATAATCTGTCTCCACAATTGGAGTATAAAACGATAAATCCGATATAGTAGCAATATATTAAACGAACAGAGTAGAAAGCGGGAGAATCAGGGTTGTTACATAACTTACGAGCTGCAATATAAGTTGATGTAGCCCGATAAAGGTGCGCATAAAGAATAATGGTTTTTGAATATCAAACTAGGTATTACCGAAGCACCTAAAGTACAAGTTTCAATGCCATCCACGAACGTTACATTTTTCTTTTGGACGTGAAAATATTCGCTCTCAGTTAATTTACGAATTGTTTGTGAATGCGGCATGGAATGAAATGTGTTATTGCAATTTGGTGTTACGTTTTCGTTTGGTAGAATTGATTGGATGAGTTTTTATGCTTGGTGTACTAAATTTAAATAATGGTACTTATGTTGTCGTCTAGTGGCAGAGCCTAACCCCATCATGAATAGGTCGGCTCGATCAGGGAAGTACCACCCTTTCACAAAAGATCAGCGTGAAACAACGGCAGGTACGCCTACCGTTTTGTTTCGCAAGTATGGTGACTGAGAGCGCCGCAAACCCAAGGCCTCTCCCTATCCTCTCCTTATTATCCTTCCTATCCACCTCCAGTCCCTTTCCTTGGAGATGGCGATGTGTGAGTGATGGCTCTGGTGTTGCTAGTGTATATAGGCTACGGCAATTGCTTACCACGACATGGGCCATATGTTTGCCACCCACGTAGTATAAATATATACGTATATAATATTCCTAAGGTTAGTTAATTAGTCACTTTATAAGACAAAACCTTACCTGATTTAACTTTGACACTAAAAAATGAGTATATTTGAGATTCAAATAAAATGTCTATTATTTTATTGACATAAAGGTTTGTGGGTGCTCTTTGTGGGGATGATAATCAAATTCGGTGAGCACTGGTTATATTCGTATATTAGTTACATTGCGTTCTGTCTGACTGACCTCCTTACATATGTGATTGCGACATTATAATATGCAATTCGCACAATCACCACAGGTTCAATCCGCATAGTATACGAGGAGGGATCAAAAAGTAGTGAGAATGAGATAGAATATAATGACTATTGATAACTTAATAATTTATTTTTCTACATAGTTTCCGAGTCTCTCTACACACCGACTCCAGCGATTTTCCAAGGCTTTAATCCCTTTCAAAAAAAAGTTTTGTCTTGGTCCTGCCAAAAGCTCTCCACGGCATCCATCACCTCGTTATCGTCTTCGTACCTGTTTAAGCGCCAGATCTGGTGAACAAGGGGGGTGGTCAACCAATTCGAAGCCAGCTTGCTGAATGGCAGCCATCGCAACTGCCGACCTGTGCGCGAGTGCGTTGTCGTGATGAAACAGCACGCCCCTTCGAAGGTTCCCTCTCCTTTTCTTTTTGATGGCATTCCTCAACTTGGGAACTAGAGCTGCATAATATTGGCCTGTAATAGTGGTTCCACGCTCTAGGTAATCAATCAACAATATCCCTTCTGAGTCCCAAAATATTGAGGCCATAACCTTGCCAGCCGATGCCACGGCACGAAACTTCTTCAGGGTCGGTGATGATGGCCATTTGTATAATCCATTGCGAAGATTGCTGTTTTGTCTCGGGATCAAAATGATGGACCCATGTTTCGTCCATTGTTACGAAACGAGACAAAAAGTTTTCAGAATCTTCTTGAAACTTGTCCAACAATATCTTCGAAATGTCAAGTCGATTTTGTTTCTGACTGTCGGTTAACATTCTTGGCACCCATCTTGCGGAGACTTTTCTCATATTCAAAGATTGTTTCAATATGGATTGAATACTTCCATACGAAATGCCGGTTTCTTGAATTAAGTATCGGATTGTAACTCTTCGATCGCTCAATACAATTTTCTCGACTTTCGTAACATTTTCTTGGGCGACTGACGTCGATGGACGTCCGCAACGATGTTCGTCTTCCGTGCTCGTTCTCCCTACTCGAAATTGAGAAGCCCACCTTGCAACAGTGGAATACGGCGGAGCAGACTCTCCTAATGCCTCTCCTAATTGCCTCCAAATCGCAATTAATCTCTTGCGTCGTTAACTTTTTTAAACAGAGGTATTTAATAACGGCTCGTACTTCGTTTTTCTCCATTTTCGAGAACACGTTCCGACACGAAGCAAATAAATGACTACATTCAGAAAAAAACAAAAGAGAATCGAAGATTTTTTTCTTTATTATTATTACAAGTCTGAGCTATGCCTGCCAGTATTTATTTTTTTTCTTACCAAGGAGTATGTCGTTCTCACTACTTTTTGATCACTCCTCATATTTGCGTACGGTAGCAGATTTATATTTTTTATTTTGATTTTTATATCCCTTGCTACCAAACCGTAGTATGTAGTCTATGCGGAGTGTATATAGCTATGCGTGGTATCTAACAATATTGAGTGGAAATCATTTAATTTACAGCAGTATCAATAAAATAAACTGAGATAAGTTTTACAATAGTATATATCTGCTAAAGTTCAAGGCTGCTCTATGCGGCTTCTAGAACAAATATACCGCATCCATACTAAGAGATACCTCGATAAGCTTTAAGACTACCAACTAGGTAAATATAGATGAACGCGGCACATACAGGGGATGTGACCACTTGTGAGTGAGCGCGTGATACGAATACTGTAACAATTTTTGTATTGAATTATTGCTTTAAAAAGTTGCGAGTGCCCAGGAATTAAATCAATTGAGCGCTCCGATTAGATTTTCTGAAAATATTGCTTTCTGTTTGAAGGTAATTATTTATTTTGCCAAGGTTATAGGAGCACATTAAAAAATCGCAGATATTCTGCCAAATCCAGTTCTAGGAGAATATTAAAACCGTAATAATTAATTAATGAATATTTATATTTGGCAATCTAGTGAAAAATTTCTTTACATGCTTAATAGGGCAGTTCGTTTAGCCATGTCTTTTGAAACCAAGACATTGTCAATGTGATGACAATTTGTAAGAACAAAAATTTAATAAACAGACACAATTATGGCTTGCGATGAAAAAATTCGAAACATAACGAGCTGTACAAAGCGGCACAGTAAGCCGATTTCCCTCCAATGTGTGCGATGATTATGTCCAACAATGAGAAAATATAATTATAAATCGTTGCTAATACAATAAATTGAAAATCCAGTTTGACGCTTGTCGTCTAATATTGTATTTGTGGTATAAAACTTTGTTATTTAAGCGATGTCTAAGAGAGCTGGATTTTTAAAGAGAGTATTGTCTTAGTGAAAATAATATTATTAAATACTCAGGTAACCTAAGTATTTGCTGTGGGCAGGCTAGATAGGGACCTACTGGCAGAGGCAGCCATCGTTCAATCGTGGCTGTCCTCACCAGCCCTGACCGAGGGGGTGGACGTTGAGGATGGCCGATTTCGCGCTGCGACTACGCAGGTGTGCGACTCCGCCATGCTCCGTGTGCAGCGTCCTCCCTCAAGGAAGGGGCTCTACTGGTGGTCCCAGGAGTTGGCAGACCTCCGTGCAGCGTGCATTCGTGCCCGGAGGTCCTACACCCGCAGTCGGCGGCGTAGCCGCGATGGGAAGCAGGGGGGCCAGCTGTACGAGGCGTACCGCACTTCGCGGGCCAAGTTCAAGTTGGCCATCTGCCGCGCCAAAACGGAGAAAAGGCAGGAGATGCTGGACGGCCTCAACCGTGACCCCTGGGGTCGCCCGTACCGTGCGGCGCTGAACAAGCTCCGCACTCAGGGCTTAGGGTGGTCCTAGACAAGTCGGAGGCTCTATTTTTCCATGGGCCCCGACGTCGGCCGCCTGCTGGCGCCTCGATCACGGTGGACGGGGTCCAAATTGGGGTGCAGGCCCGGATTAAGTATCTGGGCCTGGTGCTGGACGGGCGGTGGCGCTTTCGCGAGCACGTCAGTCAACTGTCCCCGAGGCTCGTCGGTGCGGCGTCCGCCCTTGCACGGCTCATGCCGAATATGGGCGGACCCAACAATGCGTGCCGCCGGCTTTACGCGGGGATGGTCCAGTCGATGGCGCTGTATGGCGCACCCGTGTGGGCGGAGTCCCTGGACGCACTGAACAGGGCTCTTCTGTGGAGGCCACAGAGAGTCGTCGCGCCCAGGGTCATACGTGGATACCGCACGGTGTCGACAGAGGCGGCCTGCGCGTTGGCCGGAACCCCTCCGTGGGACTTGGAGGCGGAGGTGCTCGCTAAGGTGTTTCGGTGGGCGTCACAAGAGCGGGTGGGGGTGCACGTCCCCCACCAAGCGTGGTGGCCAGATGGCAAGGCGACGTTCGCCGAGCTGCCATGGCCAGCTGGAGGGCGCGGCTGGAGGCGACCCGGGCCGGTCTTCGGACCGTAGGGGCGCTCCAGCCGGTGTTGGAAGAGTGGGTGGGGCGACGGCACGGAGTCCTTACCTTCCGACTGGTGCAGGTGCTGTCGGGGCACAGCTGCTTCGGCAGATATCTGCACATAGTCGTAAGGAGGGAAGCGACTTCGGGCTGTCACCATTGCGGCTGCGACGAGTACACGGCTCAGCACACGCTTGAGTCGAGCCCGACTTGGGCCGAGCAGCGCCGTGAACTCGTCGCAGCAATAGCGGGGGACCTCTCGCCGCCGAGCGTCGTCAGAGCGATGCTTGGCAGCGACAGGAATTGGGCCGCGGTCGCTGCCTTCTGCGAGGAGGTTATCTCACGGAAGGAAGCGGCGGAGAGGGCCAGGGAGGCTGATCCTTCCGCAGACCCAAACCGCCGCCAGCGACTAGAGCGGCGCAGGCGCGAGTATTTGCGCCTAATGCCGCCCTAGCTGGGGCTGCGGGTGGAGGGACCGGGGAACGTCCGCCACCGGCAAGGCCTCCCGCGAAGGTGCGACGCTCCGTCTGCGGATGCGTCGCTAAGTTGAGGGTACCCGAAAAGGTAAGCCGCCGGCGGACCACTGAAGGAATGTAATATAGTTCCGGTGGCCCGCCAATAAAGGCGGAGAGATGCCACACGGCGGGTTTCTTTAGTGGGTGAGGGCCCCACACTACCGTTCGTTGCCCCGAATGACGGGGTGTGCGGTTAGGAACATTTTTTCCCGCCTTAACAAACAAAAAAATGGTAACCTAAGTATTTACAATATTATTTTCTTTGAGTGCCAAATTATATTTTAATTAATGCACAGAGAAAGTAATAGTAGCTAACTATAAATGCTATGAAATATGAATTTATTGTCTAAATTATATGTAGACTAGCTGACCCGACAGACGTTTTCCTGTCTAAGCTATGAATATTCAATTACTTGCAACTGTCAAACGCGCGAAGTTTAATTAGTACATAAATAGCCGTTAAGTTTTCTAAACCTTTTCAATTTTCTGCGCAATTTTCCTAATTCTTTCTTTCCGTAAGAACCTTCGCAACAAAGTTAAAACCTAAAAAAGAGATGAATAATTAAAGTTATAATTAAAGTCGTTTTCAAGTTATGGAGTGAACGAGGGAAATGATGATTCATTTTTATATACGGTAGACAAAAGATAGATGATACACGTAATAAATATAAATTCGCACACAGTTATTTACCAATAAATAACATGTTTTGTGCAGTGATAGCCTAGCGGTAAAACCAAGGACTGCAAAGGGTGGTATCGAGTTCGATCCCGAGTTCAAGGTTCAACCTCATACGGCACACACCTCTGATTTTTCGAGATTTTTCGAAATTATGTGTGTATTTAACACTGCTCGGTGAAACAAAACATGGTGTACAAACCTGAAAGCCTCTTCTTTTTAGGTTTAGGCGGGAAAAAATGTTCCTAACCACACAACCCGTCGTTTGGGGCAACGAACAGGGTAGTGTGGGGCCCTAACCCACTAAATAAACCCGCCGTATGCCGTCCCTCCGCCTTTATTGGCGGGCCACCGGAACCATATTACATTCATATTTAGATATTTTTATATATATTTTTAGCATTTGACATGCTTAGCAACATACATTAAAAACAAAATGAAAAATGTGAAATCGAATCGTGCAGGCGTCACCCAAAGACGTTAAGTATGAATGTGTTATCGAAATTAGCAGTCAGGAGCAAGGGTCACGATGGCTGAATTGGCAAAGCATCTGGACGGTATCCAGGAGATGCAGGTTCGAATCCTGCTCGTGACTGTTATTTTCGATTTCACATTTTTCACTTTGTGTTTAATGTATGTTGCTAAGCATGTCAAATGCTAAAAATATATATAAAAATATCTAAATATTTATAGGGTTTGCGTCATTATTAGGTAAAATCTTAATTGTAAAATTAAGTTTACCTGGTCGGTATAAAGTATGAAAATACTTCCGACAGATGGTGCAGGCGTCACTCAAAGACGTTAAGTATGAATGTGTTATCGAGATTAGCAGTCAGGAGCAAGGGTCACGATGGCTAAATTGGCAAAGCATCTGGACGGTATCCAGGAGATGCAGGTTCGAATCCTGCTCGTGATTGTTATTTTCGATTTAACATTTTTCACTTTGTGTTTAACATATTATATTCCTGCAGTGGTCACATTTCTTCAGTGGTCATGAAAGCTGAAAGTCTGAGAGATTTTCTCGACTGTTTGTGAAGTCTGCCAACTCGCATTGGATCAGCGTGGAGGACTATGGCCTAATCCCTCTTACTCTGAGAGGAGACCCGTGCCCAACAATGGGACAGAAACAGGGTCAAAAAACAAATATGTTTTGTACCTATAAAATAAAATCCCATCCCAATTGATTTAACGTATCTGTAGGTAATAATGTATGATTATTGCATGTGCTTTCATTAATTTCATATTGAAATAAAAACTATTGTATTATTGTACGACCTCAAGATGTTCCATGCATACATATTAATACACAAGTTGCGAAGTTATCGAGATCGCGATTCACAGAACGGACGTACGCTCCCCAACAAAGGACTGATACGACCTATTTGGAATCGTACCAGAATTCCAATAGACTGAAAAAATAATGCTGCTAAGCGATACCCATTCTTCAGTTTATTGGAAGGTTTTCAAATGGAGTGTGACAGCGGACATTTCGTAAAGTTTTGATAAATTGATTATTTAATGCAATGTAAAGGACTATGCCATAAATCCAAAGTCACACAGACAGTTATGGAACAATCTACGCTTGGACTTTCTTAAATGTTTGCACTCTACACTTAACGTATCCGACAAAGAACTGGTGCTATTGACGTAGCTTTTACAAACAGCAAACTGAAGCAAATGCCTGGCCATATCTACCGAAGGACCGGTGTTCGCTGCGTCGATATCGCGAACTGGCATAAAATATCTACAACTACAAATTAGAGTCGTTAAGACAAATGTGATGAGGAGATTGGGTATGGCCGAAAGGTGGTGCGGTAGCTAAGTGGATTAGAGCACTTCCCCGGATTGGAAGGGACGCAGGTTCGATTCCCATTCGCACTAAAGTTCTCTTTTTCCTCATTCACAAATAATATTTTGTATTTTAAAGTAGCTGAGCATGTCAAGTGCTAAAAATACAGATCAAAATGCGCTATCGCAGTTTCCATTGCGGATAACCTTATTCGATAGTAAATATAAGCAGCATAGTTAGATCTTTCTCTGTCCGAGCGCATAAATTTAGCTTCGCTTCAGGAACGTGACTTGCGATTAATTTTTGGATAAATAGCGCTTGCCTGCGATTACGTGGACTTCAAAATTCAAATCAATAATGATTTAAAATCCTTTAGGTTCTATTATTTTTACACTAAACTGCTATTTTTTTAGGCTTTAGGGAAATAGCTGTGTATGTGATAATCAACCATGTTTAATTATGGCTGGAAAAACGAAAATAGAAGGCTATCGTGAAGTGCTTTCCGTTATTTTATGTAAGAAGTTTAAAAGTTACCTATGAAAAATAAATTATTATATTAGACAGAGTTGCTAAAAAGTACCTTAGTAATCAACTTTTTCAATGATATCCGATTTCTCGAATGTATGTTCGTTCATTTTACACGACAGTAAGTTAAAAACTTTGACAAATCATCAGACTCTTTAATATAAACTAATCTTTAACATAGTTACGCTGTGACCACTAATTCTGCTTTCCGATTTCTGTGGTTTATTACAGCAACTATGTAGAGAATATGTATTTTTGCCATAAAAATGTTAACCAGCGACATATAAACTACATTGTACTTTAGATAGCTGTCTATAAACCTATCCACCTTCATGCGACATTGTTGTATAACAAATAGTTTTATGGTAAGTTAATATTTTTTTAAGAGAAGAACAGGACTTTCCTAGAAAGAAATCGCGGCTGTGAGTTGTATTTTTGGATATTTCTAAATGGGATGAAACAGAAAGCTGCTACAAAGCGCTGTCACCGCAATCTCGCGTACTAAAACAATGATGACGCAACGCCTCCAGAATCAATGACACATGTACAGACATTAATTTGCGTCGTTAATTTAATGCGATGAGTAACGGACTCGCTGTGCTCAGTTACGATTTTATTTATGACAGGATCCTTCTCTGTGACTGTGCCCGTATGATATTAGTTTTATCTTTACTTATTTTGAAACAAAAATATTAATATTACTTAGTTTTTTAAGGAAATAGTACAAACTATAAAATACCACTAAGCGTCGCCCTTGAGGCGAGTAAATCCATATTTGTGACTAATTCTGAGCTAAAGCTCAACTCCCTATTTTGAATAGTACAAAACTATTAGTAGTAAAAACACTAAAAGTGCTATTATTTCTTATTAATTTTTTAATATAAATATACTGTGAAAATAGAAAAAGTTAAATATATACATAAGTTAGCATATACGTAGGTTTTATCATTTACATATCTGGTTTATAACACTGTAAATATAATATTATGCAGCACTAGCCGTAGCCCGCGGCTCCGCCGCAGCTAAAAGCTAGTTTTTAGGAGATATCGAAGGTTCCCGATATAGTAGCGGGATAAAATGTTTTTAAGTTTAATAAAGAGCTATCAAACACAAAGGTGTCATCAAAATTCGTTCATCGTAATGCCCGAGCAAACATTAAAAAAAAAAAAGTTTGTGTTCAGAGACGCCTAAATTTTTATTTTTTATGCACAGACACAGCTCTGTTACAGCTTTATAATACTATAGATACACAGTGACATCAGTCTGTTTGCTCGCAAACATATCAGGAATCGATAAAACGGCAGTGTTTAGAACAATATCCTGCTCTTTTGTTAAGCCGCTTCTGGGACTGTATTACGAGAACAAAAGTGGCCAGTCAAGGGTTACTTATGATTGATCGATCATGGCTCGAGCCTTATTATGTGACGGTACCCGATACTTATTAACCTTATAAAACATTCGTTCTATAAGTAGGTTTTCATATGACAAAAAGCTCTTTATATTTCAATATACTTTATAAGCATTGGAACATTGGTAGGTATGTGTTTTTGATCTCAAGACGAAATTAAAATCAAATACTTATTACTTCGTCTACCACACACATTACAAAGCAACTAATATTTTCGTTACGTCTATGAAAACTTGAATAAGTATAATATATAATATAAGTAGTAATACTTTTTGCACATTCCACCGAAATATGTCATGAAATTAAAATATTTTTCTTCATTAAAGTAACCATAGAGTTAATTATTCTAGGACGCTGTTAGAAGACGAGTTAACTGTCGAGATAATGGCTTATAAACCAGTTTTAGTGAGCATAAAGTTGCTTGCGCATGCATATGACCCAATTAATGTTAAAATGCTATTAATACTGAGGGTCAGTAGACCGATTGTATCAGAATTTTTGATCCTTAGTATATCTTGACCTGATGGAGAATTACCAAACAATTATACCTGCATCATAGTTCTTTATCCCTCTTCTCTTCTGAAACTAGCTGCGAGAATCCTAACTATTATAAAATTGTAACAGAGCTGTCTCTGTATATTTAAGAAATTTGAGAAAAAAATACTGTACTCGTATATGCGTGTCTAAACACATAACATTATTTTTAGATGTTTTGCCTGTTTATTAAACACAAAGTGGAAAATGTGAAATCGGAAATAACAGTCACGAGCAGGATTTGAACCTGTATCTCCTGGATACTATACTGGATATATATAAACATTTCTTAATATCTACAGGGCTGCGTCATTATTAGGTAAAAATCTTAATTGTAAAAAATGCATGCAATTTTTAGCATTTGACATGCTAAATATATATATAAACATTTTTGACTCTTTGTTCGTTCGTCCAACGCAAAAAACTACTGAACAGATTTTGATGCAACTTTTTTTATCTGATAGTTCTTGATTAGACTTCAAAACTGGTACATTTTATCCCGCTGCTATATCAGCAACCTGAAATATAACCTTTTTTTTTGTTTTGTTTAGGCGGGAATCAATGTACCTAACCGCACACTCCGTCGTTCGGGGCAATGAACTGGATTCGTGTGAGGCCCGTACTCACTAAATAAACCCAACGTATGCCGTCTCTCCGCCTTTATTGGCGGGCCACTGGAACTGTTACATTGCTTCAGTGGTACCTATGATATAACCTAAAAACTAGCTTTTGTCTGCAGCAGAGCCGCGGGCAAATGCTAGTTTTATTATAAGCAGCAATTTTTTTTTGTATTTTGAAGAGGTCAGTGGTTTCCATTAACCCTCTGTTGAGTCGTACTCCTACAATAAAACTATATTTATTTATTTGTTTAAGGAAATCAACAGCTATATGAAATTTTTTATATAATTGGAATTAACGATAGAAATTCAATCACAGATTTCCACAAATAACAACGGTCCTTACGGAACACTCAATGTACAAATGTACATACATCACGATTAGCTTAATAAATATTTTAACACTGTTTTATTATCACTTACTTAAAAAACTGAAGGTTAAGCATTGTTTTTGCCACGCTGCTTTTAATAATAAACGGATCTAGTGAGAATTCTTAACTTCATTAAAATCATTACTAGGACAGTACTACTTTTCTAATGAATAAATGCCTTTACAGTGGTCATCAGCATAATATGTTATACTCACAGACATAATATAGGTTGTTTAAAAAAACAATTAGCCTTCATTCGCCTCCAAAGAGGTCGAACATTATTCTCTACTACATTAAAAGCTAAGCGTAACCCTTTTGCTATTTTATTCGTAGATGAATAAAAAGCTGACCGATATAAAGGAGGTTCCGGAAAGGTGCAATCACGCAAGAAGCCCCAAATTACAACAATAAAATGATGATTTGACCGACAGCAAATGATGAAATAACGGCCCTCAGCCCTCACGGGAGCCAATTCATATTTATTCTATCACCGTACAAGAACGTTGTTATATAAAAAGCATTTAGTAATTTGGAAAAAGGAAGGAAATTCTCATTTATATAATTTTATATGTTTAGCTCATGGTGGACATTCCAGTTGTATTTACTTAATAAATATTCTAAGGGATTTAATAACTATTAGCAATCCTACTGGTATAACAAATGCGAAAATGTGAAATATTTACATGTTTGTCCGTCAATCACACCAAAACGACTGAACAGATTTAATTGAAGTTGGAGAGAATACTATATATTTTTCACATTCTCAAACGTTTTTCATTTCTCTATGGACCAATTTTTTAGTCCACGCAGGCAAAGTCACGGGTATAAGCTAGTATGTAATATAAAATCTACAATAAAGGAGATTCGAGATACTTCAAACACAAATCAGTACGTGTCTAGCACGGAAATAGTATGTAAATACTAATTTATTTTTTGGTTTGTAGTTAAAGGTGTCTTTTAAAGGCGGAATTAAAATTAATAATAAAAATAATAAATAAAATTTTTATTTAAAATAATTGAGTTTTTGCTTTTCAGTGGTTATTTACAAAATAGGTGCGTAGGTTAATGTAGATGGTACATGATGGGGAGGCCTTTCTCGGAGCACAGGAGTAATAGAAAATAGCGAGTCTTCCGAAGACCGTGAAGAAAGATTGGCGTACCCATATCCATATAATATGGGTACCTACGCCAACTAAACTGCCTCGGTGGTGCAGCAGTAGTGTGTGCGACTGCTGATCATGAGGTCTCGGCTTAAAGTAAAATTCTAGGCCAGGCTATAATGACTTATATTATATATTTATCTGGGACCTCGCTTCTTATGTCTACAAATAATAAAAATAAAAAAGATAAATATATTGTGCGAGGTGAATGCTAGTGCTTCTCTGTGTTTATCTAAATATATAAATAAAAAATTATGAGAAAGTATTTTCAGTCAAACCAGCATAAGTGCAACTGGAATACTATCCCTAATTATGTGAGAAACCCGGATCATTGAGAAACCTCTATAGAAAAAGGCTTGATATCAGCTATAGTTTAAACAATGCAGTGCTTGTCCCAACGTTATTATATGGAAGCGAGAGTTGGGTATGCAAAAAGGAGCATGAGAGTAAAAGAAATGCGGTCGAAATGCGATCTCTGCGGAGAATCTGTGGAGTGAGGCTGACTGACCGCATTCGTAACAACGACGTAAGAGAGCGAGTGGGTATGAAAGAGAGTATTGGTGTAAAGATGCGAAAGGGAATGCTCCGATGGTTTGGACATGTGGAAATAATGCCAGACGAGCGACTGGTTAAGAAGATATACAATGCGAAAGTGGAAGGATGTAGGTACAGGGGGAGACCGAGACTCACCTACCTAAAACCAAATCGGTCATGTATTGAAGGAAGATGGTGTCAGGAGTCTCCGAAAACGGCGAGCGTGTATGAAGAGAGTTATAATGTTGAGAAAGCGAGAGATGTATGCAAGAATAGAGCCTCTTGGCATTCTGTTCTCTCTGCCTACCCCGCAAGGGAAATGCGTGATGATAAGCATAAGTAGTAGTATATAGTTTAAACCATGGATATATATGATATTATGATCAGAATAAAATATCTACCAGTTTTTAAATCTAATCAAAAGCTATCAAATCAAAAGGTGTGCATCAAAATCCGTTCAGCAGTTTTTGCGTGATGCCAAACCAAACAAATAGAGAAACGGAAGGAATTCACATATCAGTGTTCAGAAATGCTTAAATAGCGTAACATTAGTTTTTTCTCAAATATCTTAAATATACAGACATAACTGTTACAGCTTTATAATAGTACTAGCCTGCAGCTCCGCCGCAGACAAGAGCTAGTGTTTAGATTTTATCTCAGGTTACCGATACAGTAGCGAGATAAAATATATACCAGTTTTTAAGTCTAATGAAGAGCTATCAAATCAAAAAGGGTGCATCAAAATCCGTTCAGTAGTTTTTGCGTGATGCGCGAATGAACAAACATTTAAACAGACAGACAAAAATCTAAAAAAATAGTTTTGTGTTCAGACACGCCTATATACCCTAATACAGTACTTTTTTCTCAAATATCTTAAATGTACAGACAGCTGTGTTACAGCTTTATAATACGATAGATTCCAAGCACAAGTAGCAATCGAATTTGAAACAACAGCGTCACTCCTGCCCTCCTCTGACTTTTCAAATGACGTATTACTGTGTTAGTTTTAGCGGATAAGAAAATTGTGATGAAAAAATACCAGTGTCTAGGAAAGTACGCTACCGTTGGTCGTCAGTAACAATTTTATGATGACAGTGGATGAAGTGAGTGAGTACCCCCGCCTATAAGTATGCTAACATTAGCCCTTTGGAGTTGCAAAGGACATTCGAACTCCATGAAAATATTGATATGTCTTTGACTGCACGGATAGCGAAGTGATTTAGATATAGGCCTTTCTTGCCTAATGTTGGATTCTATTCCCAGATAGGACCATTCTTTGTGTGATCCATGCTTGTTTTGATCTAGATGTAGGTACCTACATTGTATCCGTTAAATGATATGTTCAGAAAATTCCCCGCAAAACAGAGTAAACACTTACCTACTTACTTATCACCACGCCATCTCTCTTGCAGGGTAGGCAGAGAAAACAGACAACCAAAATGCTCTATTCTTGCATACATCTCTGGCTTCCTCAACATTCATAATTCTTTTCATACACGCTCGCTTTTGGAGACTCCTGACTCCACCTTCCTTCAACAAATATTATTAACAACTAAATTGTTAACTTACTTTACAGAGGTAATCTTTTAAAAAAAAATTACCTGATTAAAAATGAAAAGAATGATGAACATAATTTATAAACAGAATTGTTTAGACTGATTGTCATGATGATTCGTGTCATATATAAAAAATAATAACAGGTTAAGGAAAACCTGCATGCCTTAGAGACTTTACTACTTTTTTCTTTACTGATATGATGATTTTTTTCTTTACTGATAGCGCCAGCTTGGTGGACTATGACTTATCTATATCCGACTCACTCTGACAGAAAGCCTATGCCCAACAGTGGGAGAGACAAATTATACATTTTAATAGTAAGGTCTTTAAAGCTTTTATGAAATATTATTGTCGAAAAATTCCTTTAATATAATTACAAGGAAATTTGATAATGTGTCACTAGATTTGACCTGACCTGTGAACCGAAAGCGGGCCAAATAAATTCTTCCACCAATTGTGAACGTATAAAGGCACTTTACGACAAAAGTCTGGCGACCCAATTCATTCAAGATCCCAAAAGTATTTCCATTATTGTATTCAACATAGAAAATTTTAAACGTCGAATAACACCGACCTGTTGGGGATTATATTTACGAGTAATGTATATACTATATGTACGTATGAGTTAATGTACTTCCAAATTAAAATATAGGTATCTAAAGATACTGTCATCATATCACACAGTAATAGTTGGTTAAGGTTTCCTTTATGTTAAAGTCTGATTTCTATTTAATAAATTTCAAGATGTGAAGTGAAAATGTATATTATTCAGTCATTTAATTAATTAATTAAGCCTTTATACGGGCTCATTGGTCACTGGAAAATGATCTAAGAATCATTTATGAAATTTACTTTTATATTTTTTTTATTTTTCAATTCTCGTAGTGTGATAGAATTGAAAGTGATATAAATATGTGACCTATGCATCATGCATAAAAAAAGTATATACAAATTCAAAAAGTTAATCATAAAAAAATAATTCGACTCGCACACTCTGTTTCAATTTACCCTGTGGACTATTATCAGTACATGTAGCTACTCAAAACTAATACGCATATCACAACACTACGACATGTGATAATGTGGTCATTGTTAATAATACTAATTGACTTAATAATCCTTACTTAACGGTGAGGCGAGAGCCGTGAGATATGATTAAGTACCACTAGCTCAGGAGATTGGTAATGTATATTGATGCCTCTTATTGTATATTTGATTCGTTTATCTGGTAATGAATTAGGAAAGCCATCGTGGGACTATTAAAATACAAATAATAATTATTATAGCAACGGATTCATGAATAAGCAAGAAATTATGATATAAAAGATAGGTGCTGTAACTTACTGAAGTAATGTAACATAGTTCCAGTGATCCTCAAATACAGGCGGAGATACGGCAAACGGTGGATACACTCAGGCTCAGAGCAACCATTTGCATATATTATCACACAAAGAACTGTCCTGCATGGGAAACGAACCCACGACACTCAGCACGGGTTATTGTCTAAGCCACTGCGCCATGTGAACATTAAAAAGTGCTTTAATTTGTAACTAATTAATTCCCAGTGCCTTGAAAGATACGTTAATTCGTGGGTTTTAGAGTTCATAAACGCCTTATGTACGATAATCATAATATGGTGAGTCGTTATTTCTACCTGATATTTTTTTAGGTAGGAAATGTAACCTAACCGCACACATCCTTAACCGGATGATGAGGAAATAATTTAAGCCAATAGCAATGCAAAAAATGCAGTGTGTAAAGTGTTAAACCATCATTAGTACAGAAATTCGAAGTAATACAGATACGCAACCTAAAATAACGGGTCCTAATATCATTAAATTTTCAGGAGGTAAATGCGATTACCTGCTGAAAATTTAATTAAATTAGACAACCCTTAGGTACCAAGCGCTATAAAGTTGTTCGGTGTTTCGGGAAAGCTAGTTGTTCATTAAATTGTAAATTTGAATAGACTATACCTATTCTAGATTTTGGCTTAAGCGCTTAACACTGGTAATATTTATGGCACTGCAGAGTGGAAACTACGATGTGGTCGGACCGGACGCCTCAACATACAACCTCATATTTTAGTGACTTTAATTGTTCGTGAACAACGGTTTTGTCAGCTCGAGTACGTAGTTTAAAACAGTTGATATGAATTTAGAATTATATGCAGATTAAGTATTAAGTTGTGTAATTTCTTTGAATAATAGTTTTTATTGAATTGAAATTATGTTTATAAGCCTAGCTTCTGCTAAAGAGCTAGTTTTGTGTATATCACTGATCCGCAATAAAGTAGCGACATCAAATGAACCTATATCAGTTTTATGTCTAAGCAACAGTTATCAAACAAAAGATGTTTTATCAAAAGTGGTTCAATGGTCTTTCCGTGATGCACGAACAAACATCTAAAAAAAAGACAAAAAACTAAAAAAAATATTTGAGATCAGACACGCCTTAATAGTCTATCTTTGTATAGAAACAGCTCTGTAAAATTTTTATCACAGTATATATGAAAACTGTTTAAAATATTATCAAAACCGGATTAAATATTATCAAAATGATGCCATTTCTTGAAAAACAAAGGCTATTGTTATTACTAACTTTTACACTACCTAGATACCAAAAAAGGAGGATAATGTAGACACAAAAATATATCTAGAATATACTTTTTTAGCATTTGACATGCTTAGGCATATACATTAAGGAAAATCAATGCGGTCAAAATGCGATCTCTGCGGAAAATCTGTGGAGTGAGGCTGACTGACTGCATTCGTAACAACGACGTAAGAGAGCGAGTAGGTATGAAAGAGAGTTGGTGTAAAGATGCGAAAGGGAATGCTCCGATGGTTCGGACATGTGGAAGGAATGGCGGGCGAGCGACTGGTTAAGAAGATATACAATGCGAAAGTGGAAGGATGTAGGTACAGGGGGAGACCGAGACTCACCTACCTAGACCAAATCGGTCATGTGTTGAAGGAAGGTGGAGTCAGGAGTCTCCGAAACCGGCGAGCGTGTATGAAGAGAGTTATGAATGTTGAGGAAGCGACAGATGTATGCAAGAATAGAGCCTCTTGGCACTCTGTTCTCTCTGCCTACCCTGCAAGGGAAATGGCGTGATAATAAGTAAGTAAGTAAGTAGGCATACCGTCATGGATACCGTCGATAAATGTCCGTGAATAATGTATGAAAATACTTCCGACATGGATGGCACAAGCGTCACCCAGGACGTTAAGAATGAATGTGTTATCGAAATTAGCAGTCAGGAGCAATTGTCATGTGAATGGCTGAATTGGCAAAGCATCTGGACGGTATCCAGGAGATGCAGGTTCAAATCCTGCTCGTGACCGTTATTTTCGATTTCACATTTTTCACTTTGTGTTTAACACAAAAATATATAGGTATTAAAAATACTCTTACATTCTTAAACATAAAATTAGATAATTTTAAGATTATATTATTTTCTTCCTTATTCCAAAAATGTTATATTTAAGGAATAGTAGTAAAATAAATTACGACGGCATCTCGTTTCCAGACTCGGCTCCATTTCAACAAACGCATATCTTATTCCCAAGTGTACATAGCTATGCATATAAAAACCTCAGTTAGTTACGGCGTGTGTTATTCGAGGATAACTATTATAAATAATGGGAATTTTACTTTACCGGAGCACAGCTGTGCTAGTAGTATATTTCATTTGTATTCTATTTATCTTTGTACTTTTATAATAGTTTAATATTTTTCTCTATTTAAGATACGCACCTTCAATGCATCTGGTTCAACCCTTCATTGTTTTATATAGATTTGTGATTTTTTTCTGCTGTAATAACGTATGTTAATTTTGCCATTTAATTATGATGTGTCTTTAAAACATCTAGCTTTTCAGAAATAGTGAATAATCACAGATTAAATTGCTATTTATCAGCAATAAATATATATACACTCATCAGAATAGCGGCGACGTGATCACCACCAGTACGTCTCGTCCCCACGGAGGCGAAAACTGAGCAACGGAAGGCCGCTTTATGATATCTGGCAATCCGTCATCTCTGCCTACCCCTCCGGGGAACTGGCGTGAGTGAATAAATGTTAAAAAAAAATGATGTCATCTTTCAATAGCTACTTTTGAAAGAAGTATAATAATTGATAATTAAAAAAGAAACTACGAAAAGTAATTATTTTGCACTACATTTACTTTTATAATACTCTTCGGTTACGCCATTTCTGTGAAACAATATTGTTACGGCACTGGCGGCATTTGTGTGCAAGAGAGTTCTGTGATCCTCCCTAAGTCAATTATTTCCATATTTTAAGCATACCTACGATACGTTTGGCAAACGGCCACACTATCTTGTAATTGTAAATCATACCATTTGAGTGGCGATACCGTGTCGTCTTAACAATAACTTGATCTCGATTGTAAGTTGATTTTATGCTTTATGTCAGTTAAAACTTTTTCACTTATGTACAATAATTAGCCTTTGCTCGTGGCTCCACCGCAGCCAAAAGCTAGTTTTTAGGTCATATCCCAGGTTCTTGATATACTATAGGGTAACACCCATATGCCAGTATTTAAGTCTAATATGGGTTAGTTATGGATTGGTCGTTAGGCGACTGCAATAGCTTAGCGGTCCAAAGCACTTCCCCGGATCCAGGACGCTGGCTCGACTTCTTCTCGCAGTAAGTAGCTCTCTTTATCCACTTTCACAAATAATTTGTTATTTAAAGTAGCTGAGCATGTCAAGTGCTAAATATAGCTGAAAATATTTAACACATAAGCTCGTCAGTAACTATATTTAAGACTATTAAATCAATAACAATAATATAAAGTAAAATAATATAAAGAAACAACATGTGGTCGTAAGACAAATGTGATTAAGAATTTGGGATGATCGAAAGATCAGTAGGAAAGCTTAGTGGTTTAGAGCACTTCCCCGGATTGGAAAAGATGCGGGTTCGATTCCCGCTCCTACTAAAAAACTCTTTTTCTTTATTCACAAATAATTTGTACTTTAAAAAGTAGCGGAGTATGTCAATTGCTAAAAGAAATAGATCTAAAATGTTTAAAAGAAACAACATATCAGCCTTGGACGCCTACCATCTAAGTCCACCCGTGATCATGAATGCTGTAAAGTGTTCGAAACGTCGGGATAGCATAAAACGCGATAGATTCCGTAAACGTAGTTTTATTTCAAAATGTGTAAATGTTAGAAAGTATAATATAAAGTAATTGTATAATATGATGAGTGATGACGACATGAATGAACTAATTCAATAAATCAAAAAATAATAAGTGTAAATTGACACTATTTAAAATATAATTAATATTGATTCGCTTTACACATTGACATTTAATATTTATTACTCAATGATTAATTAATACAAGACTACATATATTTGCCGTGTGGGGCCGGCTTTAGAATTGTCCCACCCCTCTCCATCCATGGGAGTCGTAAGAGCCGACTGAGGGAATACCGGAGGAGTGGGCAGCAGCACTCCTTCGAGTATTAACAACATCCACTGCGATCGCCTACCCGCCTGCCAAGCGTGGCGATTACGGCACTATCCCCCATTCTTGCCCTATGTCCAGCCTATGTCCAGTAGTGGACGTTAAAAGGCTGATGGATGGATGGACATATCTATACTATTATAAAACTGTAACAGAGCTGTCTGTACATTCAAGATATTTGAGAAAAATGACTGTAATAGGCTAAACACAAAGTGAAAAATGTGAATGTGTTTAATGTATAGTGCTAAGCATGTCAAATGCTAAAAATATATATAAAAATATCTAAATATGTAATAGGCTATATAGGCGTGTCTAAACACAAAACATTTTTTTTTAGAGTTTTTGTGTTTGTCTGTTTATCTGTTTGTCTGTTTGTTTGTTCGCGCATCACACAAAAACTACTGAACGGATTTTGATGCAACTTTTTTTATTTGAAAGGCCTTGATTAGACTTAAAACTGGTATACATTTTATCCCGCTACTATATCGGGAACCTGAGATATAACCGAAAAACTAGAAAATTATTTAAACTAGATTTTTTTGTAGAATTTATTTAAAAGAACTACTAGATGGATTTTGATGTAACTTTTTTTATTTAAAAGGCCTTGATTTGACTAAAAAACTGGTAGACATTTTATCCCGCTACTATATCGGGAACCTTTTGGCTTCGGCGAAGCCGCTGGCAAAGGCTAGTATTATATATTACCGACGGGCCTCGTGGCGTAATCGGTACTGTAATCGACTTCCGTGCACGAGGTCGTGGGTTCGATTCGATGAACACAGATATTTGTACTGCGTCTGGGAGTTTTTTATCTATTATATGTATTATATCCGTAATCTGGTACCCATAGCACAATCGTGAAGCTTAGTTTGGGCCCAGAGGACATTGTGTGAAATGTCAGTGAATATTTATTTATTTACTATCTGCACGCCTCGAGACGCAGAATATGATGTAACTAGATTTATGCTAACTCCTGTATGTAATACCATATTCGAGCAAATAAATGGATAATTATTATTATTAGACCTTAAACTCTTTGTCTTCGCCTATTTCATAAAAGGTCGTCAGTAGTCACTAAACAAAACGAAAAATAAAACATAACCTTTCCTTGGAGTCAGTTAAAAATAGGCAGTTTTAGAGGCTGTTACATTATATTATACACCAGAGTCAAGTTACCAGTCTAGCATGCCGATTCGAAGAAGATTTATTAAAGAAAGTGTCACTATAGCAAAGTATTGAAAGGGATACGTCTTAAGTCTATAATCAGCTTTCCTTGGGTCCGTAAAGCTTACCCTTTGCATGAATAAGACCATATATCGGATTATAGTGGCTACTTTATAAAAAAATTAAAGGAAAGTATACGAATTTAGAATAGAATGGAGCCCTCTCCCATAACATCAGCATCTAACAACGGTACCTACAGTTGTGTTTCGTATGATGAGTGAGAGCGCTGGAGGCCCAAACCCCTCCCTACACTCTCCTTATTATCCTTCCTATCCTCTCCTTAGTGTACCTATCTATCCACTCCTTATTATTCGTACTATCCACCTACTATCCCTTTCCTTAGAGATGGCGACGCGCGAATGATTCCTCTAGTGTTGCTAGCGTCTATCCATCCATCCATCAGCCTTTCAAAGTCCACTGCTGGACATAGGCCTCCCCAAGAGAACGCCACAACGAGCGGTCCCGTCATGGGGATAATGCCGTAATCGCCACGCTTGGCAGGCAGATTGGCGATCGCAGTGGATGTTGTTAATACTCGAGGGAGTGCTGCTGCCCACTCCCCCGGTATTCCCTCAGTCGGCTCTTACAACTCCCGTGGCCCCACACGGCCAGTAGCGTCTATAGGTTACACTAACCGCTTACCATCAGATGGGCCGTATGCTTGTTCGCCACCCATGTAGTATAAAAAAAAATACACGGATTGGCTGTAAGTATCCAGAGTGTCATTGTATTGTAAATTGATTGCCCATGTGGCATAGAGGTATAGATACTGACGTTCCCTATCGTGTGTTGTTGGTTAGATGTATACCCATAACAATATCATTACTTTCGTATTGAAACTATCGTGAGATTGATATATATTAGAAATATATCACCGCTCACCAAAAGACAAAGACCAGGTACCAGGTGTGTACCACCGAAGGAATGTAACATAGTTCCAGTGGCCCGCCAATAAAGGCGGAGAGACGGCACACGGCGGGTTTCTTTAGTGGGTGAGGGCCCCACACTACCCTGTTCGTTGCCCCGAACGACGGGGTGTGCGGTTAGGTACATTTTTTCCCGCCTAAACAAAAAAAAAAAAAAAAGGTACCAGGTGTGTACCGCATACCATGTGACTGTGGCAAGAGTTATGTGGGAGAAACTCGACGCAATATCGCCATCAGACTATCCGAGCACATTAGGAGTATTAAGGACATGGACACAACCAAATCGGCTCCAGCAGAACACGCACTTCTCTCGGACACCAACCATTACATTCGGTTCGATAAAACTTCCGTATTGTCACAAGAAAAATTCTTTGTCCCTCGCAAGATACGGGAAGCAATAGAGACCAACCGACATGCTACTTTTAACAGAGATGGTGGATGGAAGCTCTCGTCAGCCTGGAGACCAATCCTTAATACTACCTCGAGCAGTCACAAATCTGTGGCTATGGAAGGCGACACGGTCAGTGTGGTATGCTAACCTACGCCTGCCGATCAAAGAACCGACGAAGTAACAACACCACCATTCACTACTGATCGAAATCGGGCCTCTTCGGCTGACATCGGCAGCGAGGAACATGTACCATCTCCATGCAACGCCCACCGCCACCCGCACATGTGTCAAGCCGAGCTGCGCGCTACGCTAGCCGCACGCAGTGCCCGCCGGGAACTCGTGACACCGCTGCTTGCTCGCCCTGATGATGAGCATCGAATATGCTCGAAACCCGAGTCGACAAAATCGATCCACAACGTGAGTTATTTCTGGTGATATATTTCTACTAAATATCATTATTTAGATGATCTAAATATTTCGCACATCGGCAAGGACAGTGTCACAACACAAAAAATTTTTTTTGGAAAATCACGATTGTATATTTTTTATAACTAAAAACTCCATTTTTTTTTTCTGGGAATGCGTATCGGTGATCTTAGATGTATTAAAGAAGACTGTTTAATGCTCTATTATGTTTTTATGAAAATGAATATCTAAAAATATTTTTTCCATTTTATATTTATTTATTACTTTTAAATTCCTCTAATGTGTCACTTTTTTAGACAAATTCTTCAAAGATTTCATAAAATAAAACACTTTTATTTGTTAATACTTTGTATAGTTTTTAAAATAAATCAAAGACTATTATACATTTATGATTTTACATAGTTATTAATTACACGATGACCCTATTTACGCTGCAAAAGGTAGGAAAGTGGCTCAGTGAAAAAGGGTATTAAATGGCATATCTCGGTGAGGAATCACACTATAATTATGACGTTTTTTTTAGTAGATAAAGGTTGCATTTGCGATTCTTAGAGGATACTTATCTCAATTTCGTATTTTTATGTGTTGTGACACTGTCGTTGCCGATGTGCGATTTGTTCTGTCTGGGTGTTATTTGTATAAATATAAGTAACTTATACGTCTACAAAATTCCCCACGACACTTGGATTACTCATTTCACATCAAAAATATAGGTTCCGGATAAGTAATCACCAACATATATTATGATATAATAAAATCTTCTCCGAAACACGCTGCATATTATGGTATAAGTATTATTCCTATCGGTTCAGTAGTTTTCGCAGTATAACCGAACAAAAAACCGGCTCTCCATTTATTAGTATAGATAGAACATCTTCTATCTATCTATCTATAATCTATCGATTACATTCGTAAATGTCACGTCTCTGCTAAAAAGCCATATACATAATATTATACTAGCTTATCCGGCGAACTTCGTACCGCGATATTTTTTTTCGTAATATTTAAAATTATTAAAGTACTAATATCGCTATTAAAAATAGAGGTTGGCAGTAAAAGGGTGAAAATTTAGGGTTGTATGTATTCTTTAATTCCGAATCATAAAAAATAAAAATGTTGTCTAAAAATTCAAAATAATATTTTTTGCGTTATCACTTAGGGATATGAAAAATAGTTTACCTACATCCTATTCTCAGACCTACTGAATATACATACACACAAAATTTCATAAGAATCGGTCAAGCCGTTTCGAGGAGATTGGTGACAAACACTGTGACAAGAGAATTTTATATATTAGATTTTATAGTTTTTTTTTACTGCACAGATGACGGAGTTTTTTGTACAAAAAAGTACATGCAAAGAACTCTGAATAGAAAACAAATTTTGTGAAATGTGGAAAAAGAGAACTTCGAATCGAATCTGCGTCCCTTCCAACCAGGGGAAGTGCTCTAACCGCTGCAATCGCACTGACCAACGGTCATTCCCAATCTCTACATCACATTTGTCTTTACGACCCACGCCACCTATCGGATGCATTTACATGTGTTAATCTTTTAGACATTTTTATATATATATTTAGCATTTGACATGCTTAGCACTATACATTAAACACAAAGTGAAAAATGTGAAATCGAAAATAACAGTCAGGAGCAGGATTTGAACCTGCATCTCCTGGATACCGTCAATTCAGCCATCCTGACAATTGCTCCTGACTGCTAATTTCGATAACACATCACACCTAACGTCTTTGGGTGACGCCTGCGCCATCCGTCGGAAGTATTTTCATACATTATACCGACCAGGTAAACTTAATTTTACAATTAAGATTTTTACCTAATAATGACGCAAACCCTATAATATAAATATTTAGATATTTTTATATATATTTTTAGCATTTGACATGTAAGAGCAATTGTCAGGATGGCTGAATTGGTAAAGCATCTGGACGGTATCCAGGAGATGCAGGTTCAAATCCTGCTCCTGACTGTTATTTTCGATTTCACATTTTTCACTTTGTGTTTAATGTGTTAATCTTATACAGTAAGTTTAATTTTGCAATTAAAATTCATACTATGTGATGGCGCGTTTTATTTAATGCAATAGATTATTTTATTGCAATATTAACTTGAAACAAATTTTGTAGAGAGTTATATGTTTCGATATTTTTATATTTTTTAGCATTTGACATGCTTAGCCATATAAATTACCACAAAGTGTGAAAATGTGAAATCGAAAATAAGTCACGAGCAGGATTCTTATTAGTGATTTTTTGACGATTTTAGGTGCTATACAAGGAGGGATCAAAAAGTAGTGAGAATGAGATAGAATATAATGACTGTTGAATACTTAATAATTTATTTTTCTACATAGTCTCAGAGTCTCTCTGCACCTACCGAGTTCAGCGCTTTTCTAAGGCTTCAATCCCTTTCAAAAAAAAAGTTTTGTCTTAGTCCTGCAAAAAGCTCTCCACGGCATCCATCACCTCGTTATCATCTTCGTACCTGTTTCCCCTTAAGTATTCATTCAATTTGGGGAACAGATAAAAATCGCTAGGCGCCAGATCTGGTAAATAAGGGGGGTGGTCAACCAATTCGAAGCCAGCTTGCTGAATGGCAACCATCGCAACTGCTGACCTGTGCGCGAGTGCGTTGTCGTGATGAAACAGCACGCCACTTCGTAGTTTCCCTCTGCTTTTCTCTTTGATGGCATTCCTCAACTTGGGAACTAAAGCTGCATAATATTGGCCTGTAATAGTGGTTCCACGCTCCAGGTAATCAATCAACAATATCCCTTCTGAGTCCCAAAATATTGAGGCCATAACCTTGCCAGCCGATGCCACGGCACGAAACTTCTTCGGGGTCGCTCATGATGGCCGTTTCCATTGCGAAGATTGCTGTTTTGTCTCGGTATCAAAATGATGGACCCATGTTTCGTCCATTGTTACAAAACGAGACAAAAAGTTTTCAGAATCTTCTTGAAACTTGTCCAACAGTATTTTCAAAATGTCAAGTCGATTTGTTTCTGACTGTCGGTTAACATTCTCGGCACCCATCTTGCGGATACTTTTTTCATATTCAAAGATTGTTTCAATATGGATTGAATACTTCCATATGAAATGCCCGTTTCTTGAATTAAGTATCGGATGGTAACTCTTCGATCGCTCAATACAATTTTCTTGACTTTCGCAACATTTTATTGGGTGACTGACGTCGATGGACGGCCGCAACGATGTTCGTCTTCCGTGCTCGTTCTCCCTACTCAAAATTGAGAAGCCCACCTTGCAACAGTGGAATACAGCGGAGCAGACTCTCCTAATGTTGCCTCCAAATCGCAATGAATCTCTTGCGTCGTTAACTTTTTTAAACAGAGGTATTTAATAACGGCTCGCACTTAGTTTTTCTCTATTTTCGAGAACACGTTCCGACACGATGCAAACAAATAACTACATTCAGAAAAAAACAAAAGAGAATCGAATATATTTTTTTTTAATATTACAAATATGTATCTGAGCTATGCCTGCCAGTATTTATTTTTTTTCTTACCAAGGAGTATGTCGTTCTCACTACTTTTTGATCCCTCCTCGTATAATAGGGCTATAAAATAAAGGTATTTTTGACGTTAAAAAATTGTCTATTAACGAAATTCGCAGTCCCGAGCCATAGACACGATGGCTGAATCGACAAAGCATCTGGGACGGTATTCCAGGAGATACAGGTTCGAATCCTGCTCGTGAACCTTATTTTCGATTTTACATTTTCACACTTTGTGTGAATTATATATTCTTCAACTTTCTTCAAGTGTTATTTTAGAAAAAAGAAGTGTG